>CM077785.1:16385021-16928118 GCA_039737535.1 Lagodon rhomboides | reverse complement strand
AACTGTTAATAAATGATTAGAACCAACCCACACTGACTCATCACCGTATTCTTCACTTCATCAGCACGACACAAACAAAACACAAAAGACATTGGCTTGTTTTCTGTACAGTTTTTTTAAAATTTTATTTATAACAATTTCTGTTATTTAGTTTGTAAAGTACTCCAGCAAAAATTAAACATTATTCTCTTTCCAGAAGAAAGTCTGAGCCTCCATGCATCGTGTACTATAAAAGCTATGTGTCATTTTTCATCAAAAAACCAAACCAAAAAGGACTAATCAAAAAACAATTCTGAAAATGCATGTATGATTTTGCAAAAATGTTCTTTAGGTAAAATGATTGTACTTCTCTCTCAATTAAAGACAAAACATATACAACAGCATAAAATAACACTTGCTGACAGGTAAGCAAAATAAAAACTTGTTATTGTAGTTACATTAAAGATTGGTGTTACTTTTCACATGCATTAAGATATGGCTGACACATTTTCTGACAGAAGCAGCATTTTGGGACAGAGGCTGAGCGTAAGGACGTGTCAGAGCGACCAGAATGGTAGCATTAGCAGCAGCAGGGCACAGAGGAGAGTGAGAGATTAGAAAGAGCTCGAGACGAGCGGAGAAACGCTAAGGACCAAATGAACATAATGCACTTAAGACTGAGTCATTACAAAACTGTGAACATACAGACTTTTATCCTCTGAAGGTAGAGAGATTAATCTACTCACAAAGCCAGATGGATGTTGTCTGGTCTTTACAAAAACAATGGACTGGAGAAATAAAAGACAAGCAAAAAAAAAAGACCCATCTCGACCATTTCTTCCTTCCATTTTACCATAATTGCAGCCTCCCTTTCCCTCTGGGGGAAGACTCTTGTAACAGACAACTGAAAGGCGCAGACATGACACTGTCCATCAAAGTCTCGTATCTGCTATGACCCTCTCATTATTTTCCAGCTGTGGCACGTGAGCACACCCAACTGCCCACCCATGAAGGCATTCAGCTTCGCCATCTCTTTACATCTGTAATCTCCACCCACAACTCTGCCTGGAATGTTTAACCCATGACCAACTTCCTCACTCTCCAGCTCCATAATCACACACCGCCTCTCTCATCATCTCACTTCAGCAACACACGAGCTCCAGCTGTCATACAATGTGACAAGAACAAACATACCTGTTTTACATCTTACGGTATAAAGCCTACAGTATACACTATACCGTAAAATATTGAATTCTGTGCAAGGAAGACAACACAATCATTTCATAAACATTGTTCTCTGAGAAGAAATTATGTGGAAATACTGTAGTTGCCATCTGGTATTGACATTGTACATGTGCTATACACAAACGGTGCTATCGCAAATCCGTCTCACACAACCTCGCCAGGAAACCCAGCGAGACAACATATGTACCGATTTAGAAAACTTTGAGTTTTGCCTTTCCCGCTCAAAGTCGACACAAACAACAAACAGTTGGCACTGGTGAAATGGAACAATGTTTTTTCTTATCTATACAATTCATACAAAAATAAAAAATTAAAATTGCTCCAATGATAGCATCTTTTCTTCTGATTTTCTTGTTTCCATTTCATTTTGCACAGAGGTAGTGGCTATTTAGGTAAAGGGTAAGGGACAAAGTGTAAATTAAAAATCTCTCATAGAAAATGTTACTCATTTTTGACCAGAGGAATCTCAAAAGAACAAAATATAATACTGCAATCACATACAAAAGTAGTCCTTCATTTTTGTACATTTTATACAGTGTTCACACTTTTTATCAATTTTCTCTCACACTTTTTATCGATTTTTTTGTTTTTCTTTCGTGTTTTTTTTTCTTTTAAAAGGCAAGAAGAGGGGTGTGTTTGGAATAGCGTGATCCAGGCCAATGGACAGCCTACGCCAGGGGGTCCACAAGGGGCTCCTCGTCTCCACGTGATAGCAACTCCTTCTTCTCATCTGTGCTGGCCAGAGAGTTGCGACTGTTGTGAGCTCCCATGTACAGAGTGGCATATACTGGATTTGTGAAGTTGGTGGGCTGGAATGCGGGAAAAAAAAATATCACACATTAGATAGAATTATACGTGCACAAGATACAACGTTTGTGTTTACGTGCATGCCTGGTATTTTCCTCTACCTTGTCTGGGTCCAGCGTGAAGTCTGCGTCCAGCAGCTCCCCGGCGTCGTCGTCGGGCTCGCCCTCGTAGATCTTGTACGCGGGGTTTCCAATCTCAACATTCATGGCCCCGTTGGTCATTCTCTGGTGCTGGAAGCCCTTGGCCCTACGCAAAATATCAAGGGCGCAGTCAGACCTTTGTTTCTTGTTCCAGATTATAAGAGCCTTAACAGTGCAAGCAGGGACACAGCCACATTATGAAGGGACTCTCACCACCATCCAGGCTGAGGGGACTAAGCACCAGCACAGGCACCAACACAAACCCAGCATTCATGTAGCCCATGACAGATCCAGACACAGTGGACCTGGATACAGGGCCGTTAAAGGACCAGTGTGTAGGATTTAGTGGCATCTAGTGGTGTGGTTGCATCCGACTGAATACCCCTCTGCTCACCCTCCCCTTCCAAAAGTGTAGGAAAACCGACAGTTGTCACTAAAAATGTGAAAGGGCCTCTCTAGAGCCAGTGTTTGGTTTGTCTAATTTGGGCTACCGAGGAAAAGATCCGTGACCCCCTCTGTAGATAAATGCTCATTCTTAAGTAAAGCAAACCTGATTCTTAGTTTTTGGATAGTTATGACAGTTAAATATTTACCCCTCTGGCCCTCTAAATCCTACACGCTGCACCTTTAATGTACAGACTGTCCTTTAAGACCACAATAAATCCACAACAGATCCTCTGAAATCTACTTTAATGTCTGCATCGACCTCTGAGTAAATGCTGGATTTTTCACAATGCATTTTCCAATCAGAGCTTGGAAGAATGCCGTCACACTGCCCATCTCTCACTGCGAGAGACACCACCACAATACAGACCACGGCACAGTACAGTCGGTACAGTATGGCACAATATGATGGACGACAGTATGACAGATCTATTCAATGCTTCTTTTCAATAGATCTGCCCTGGAGCCGCTCGGACGAGGGCAGTCAAACAGAAGAGATACTGTAGGAGCAGGATGAGCTACAGCTCCCACGAACATCGGAGAGAATGGCGCGACATTCACCACAGGACCAAACACTGCACAGCAACCAAGACTTATGGGTAAGGGACAGACAGAGACAGAGACAGAGAGAAAGATAGAGAGAGAGAGAGCATCAGGATGCAGAATTTGAACGAGGGGAATGGAAGGAAATTGTAACCCTGGCAACCGTTACCGCAAGCGTCTGGAGCCGGTTTTGCCGGGCCGGCTAGACCTGAGGAGCAAAAGAGATGCCATTACAGAGAGGAGAGGAAGAGTGCAGACGGAGGAAAGGAGAGGAGGAAGAGAAAGAGGGAGGGGAAAGAAGGGAAAACAAAAGGCAAAAAGAGGTCTCGACTGTCTCTGGTCTTAAACGTGTTCCTGTTACTCACCCTCTCATCCTTCTTCTGTACCAGAACAACGCTCCCGCAGCCAGCAGGATGAGCAACAACAGTAGCAGCACGGGGATCACTATGGAGGCCGTGCCTGCACACACAAACACACACAACTATAAGAACGCCGCGCGGAGAATCCTCAATATATATCCAATTCAAGGAACTTCTATTATTGAAGCCACGGTGGAAGTGTCGACTTACGGCCGTCAGAGCCTGAGCTGCCTTCGGTGGCGGCCACGGACTCACAGCGATGCCCCGCCCAGCCAGGTGAACATCTACACACACACGCAACAGAGAGGAAATGAGAGGTGATGCGTGTATGCAGTGATACACTGGAGATATTAAGATGCAGTTACGGATGAAAACACAGCTTCTCACCTGCACTCAGGAAGGCGGGAGGTGGGGTTTATAGAGCACTGGCCATTTGCACAGTACTCATTAGTATCACATGTGTAACAGCTGGGCTGGACTCTTCCATTAGTGCAGCTGCGGTAGACAGAAAAATCGCGAGTGGCAATGAGAAAGACCATGAAACAGTGCATGTGTGAGTTTGTTTGTGTTGAGTAAAATGTGTGTGTGTGTGTGTGTGTGTGAGCGGTCCTACCGGCAGGTGAAGTCCCCTGTGGATGTCAAACTGTTGCTGGGGATACAGACGCCGTCACGACAGTAGTGACACTTGTCAATCTCACACGTGCTGCCGGTGTACTGAGGCAGACAGCGGCACAGTTTGGAGCCATTGTCGCTCTGCAGACACGTTCCTTTGTTCAGGCAGTGGCCTTCGCAGCTTCCTGCTCACGCACAAATATAAACATGTCAGTGCAATTGTGACTTCACTATGACGCTCTTCACAGGTCAGCAGAAGTATCTGAACATTTTCTTTCAAACTTGAGCGAGACAGTGGGACCACTCACTGTACTGGCACTGGTCGCCCAGGAAGTCCGCGGGGCAGCGGCAGATTGGCTGGTTTCCGACGCTGACCGTGCAGTTGCCTCCATTTTTGCAGTACTCCTTGCAGGTGTGCAGGTTACAGTTTGGCCCCGTAAAGCCTGTCAGGCATCGACAGGTGGGAGAGCCTGTGGAAGGACAGACGTATGACGGGGTAAATGGATGGGTCATGTCACTGAGCCCGGAGAAACATAAAGGTGGCCTGCGAAGCAACATTTTAGACCACATAGAATGATTCAAACTTCATTTTTTAACGACAGTAATACATTAAACTGTACAAGCAAGAGAAATGCCGGAACCAGCTTGAAATGTCCAAATCTTACCTGTAGGTGAAGGTGTGCAGGTGCCTCCATTCTTGCAGTAGTCCCTGCACTGGTCGATCTCACATCGATCTCCTCCGTAGTTCGGCTGGCAGCGACACTTTGGCTGCTTGTGGGCATTCAGGAAACAGCTGCCGCCGTTCATACACTGGACCAAGCAGGGACCACTGGGAGGAGCTAGAGATTGATGACGTATATTATTTAGACAGCCGGCATCTATGTGTGTGTGTGTGTGTGTGTTTTGTATGTGGGAGCGTGTGTGTACTCACAGATAGGAGACAGCGTCGGAGTTGGCAGCTCCACACAGGTGCCGTTGTCAAGCGTGCGTCCATTTGGACAGGTGCAGACTGGCCCACTGGGGCTCAGCAGACACAGCCATTCACATTTCTTCCTGTCGCAGGGATTGGTCACTGACAAAGACAGAGACAGAGTCAAGAGTGAGGAACAATAAGTACCTGCTGTAGTCCCAGAGAGCTTCCTCCGTCTACTCACTCTCAGGCTGCTTGTAGCGGTGGTACAGGACTATATCTGTGGCGTGGTTCATTCCAGTCGTCAGGTTCTCAATGGGGCCTTTGCCAAACTTGTTCACCCGGAAGACGTAGTTGTTGATGTAGGTGACGCCGTAAATGAAGTCCTCGAAGACGTCAATGCTGAAGGGCTGATGGACCTCTGTGCGAAAAACAGAGAGGACGTGTGACAGATGCCTCACAGACGTATTTGACCAGTAAAGAGGGGTTACTAACATGGATTACAACACAAGCCGTGCCACCGTGTGCACGCGCCACTCAACTGTTCTTTATGCTGTTCACAGCCACAACCGGATCGCTGCCATTCAGCCTCACGCTGCAGATCAAGGAGAGTTTAGCATCGGCCCAGTACAGACGCTCGTTGTAGTAGTCCACCGCCAGGCCTAAGCCGAGAGAGTATTGTGTTATACGAAGTTTGAAAGATTAAAGACTCATAATTTCAGTACAGAACACAGGAGAAATGTCTGTGTGTGTGTGTGTGTGTGTGCGTGCATATGTTACCAGTTGGCCACTGGATGTTTTCCTCCACCAGAGTCTCTCTCATGGTTCCGTCCATGGCAGCTGTTTCAATCTTGGGGTGGTTCCCCCAGTCCGCCCAGTACATTTTCCTAACGAAGGAAATGTAAAAGCTCCATTCACCACTGCGGTTACCACACTCTTTTTTTCACATTCTGGTGATTTTCTACGAGTTTCACTCACCCTCTCTGGGGGTCGACTACAATGGCGTAAGGCTCATCGATCATGCCGGAGATGAGAGTTTTGCGGTGGCGCCCTACACTTAACTGGGCCACCTCGATGACGTCTCTGCCGGAGTCGGTCCAGTACAAGTTGCCCGCCACCCAGTCCACAGCGATGCCGCGGGGCATCTTCAGATCTGGGATCTGAACACAGAGACAGAGAAGAACAGCACTGAGGACACACATGCTTGGCCTGTCTTGTTTATATTGTCATCGCATGCACGCAGAAGTACAAGCACCCAAATGTAAACTCCAACTAAGATTATTTTCATTATGGATTAATCGGATGGCTATTTTTTCCACTGATTGTTTGTTTTGTCCAACAAATAGCACAAACCTCAAAACTGGACTCATTTCTAATAGGCGATTTATATATTTTTAAAAGCTGTTTCCACTTTCCACTTTTTCTCTTCTTAAAACAGGCCACGTGAAACCACTTTTCTCATCTCATCTCTTTTCTCCTTGTGTGTGTTTCCATCTCACTTGCTGACTATATGCACCGATTCGATTGGCTGAATAGCATCACGTGAGAGGACTTGCACGAATGCAATTGGTCTCTGAGTTTCCTGGGCCGCTGAACCAGTGCTGTAAAGGCTGAAAATGCTGCTCCGGTTGAAATAAAAACATAGCTTCAAAATGAATGAATTAATTATTAGTGGTGGAATGAAAATAAATATATATACACAAGTACTGTACTTAAGTACAGATTTGTGGTACAATTTTCTGCTACTTCATACTTCCACTCCTCTACATTTTGGAGGCAAATATTGTACTTTTACTCCCCTACATTTATTTGATAACTCTGAGTACTAGTTACTTTGCAGATTACCAGCTGTATCAGAGCCAGAGTAGCACATTTTAAAATTAATTTAGTTAATCAGCAATCAGATAAAAAACACTGCTTCCGATAAACAGAAAAATGCTAAATATCAGATCTAATAATCGGTCGGGTCAGTAATGAGTCGATCTCTAGTATACAGTTTGTGCAAACATTTAAATAAATTAATAATTTACTTTTACTTGTACTTCACATACTTAAATACATTAACTGCCAGAAAACAACTTTTGATACTTAAATCAGTTAATATCAGGTACTTTTACTTTGAAGTAATATTTCAACATGATATCTTTAATTTTACTAAAATATGACTTTTGGGTACTTTATACAACACTGTTAATAATCATTCATTTATCATTTATGTATTCCGGGTCCATAGGACAGTGTCTGGGTCTGAGTCTGGACCACGGTCCGGCTACAAGTGACATCAGGGGTTGATGGAGAGGCGACAGGATAACAAGGCGCCCCCCCTTTAATCGCCTCCTGCTCATTTCACATTAACAACAGCAACTCCATGCACTGATTACTAGTTGTGTGTCTGTGAAGGGCCTCGTTTTTCTCCTTTTTCACTCACCTCCACATTTGTGACCCTCGAGTCGCTTTGCCGCCGGTTACGGTTGCTGTTGGGGGAGGAGGAGGTAGAAGGCAATTCATAGGAAGAAATGCGCCCTGTGTGCCAGTTCGTCCAGTAAATGTGGTTTGTCTTGACGTGCAGGTCCATGGCATCGATGCGCACGTTCGCATCACCCAGGAAGATCTGCTCATAGCGCCAGTTTGGTATGGAAGGATCCAGGCTGCGGATCTCATTGTCATCGGCGATGTAGAGCACTTGTCTCAGAGCTGGGGATGCAGCAGAAACATTGTAGAAGAGCCGAGTGGTGAAATTACAGGCAAACATGAGTTAGGAAAGCCAACAAGAGTCACTTGTGGAAGAAGCACTCACCGTCAGCCTTGCAGGTGTCGTTGATTCTGGTGAAGTACTTGTGGCAGCTGCACTTGTGGGAACCCTTGGTGTTGTTGCAGATGTGGGAACACACTCCGAACTGCCTACACTCATTCTTATCTGTGAAACAACACAGCACGATACACATCAAACATAGTTTTTAAAAAGCAGATTTAAGCTGCTAAATGGCACAAGGGAAGATAAAAGCCTACCTTCACATCTGTTACGGCCATTGGCCTGGAAGCCGGGTTTGCAGGAACAGAAAGAGTCGGTGCCATTCACCACACAGTGGGCTTCATCCCCGTCTCCACACACTGTCCTGTTACTGCGGCAGTCATTCAGCACCGTATCTGCGAGCACAGAAACGTTTAGCATGCAGTCACGCTGATAACCCTCGCGTAATGTGCGCTGTCGGGACAACTTCAGAACGGCCCAACGCACCTTTCTTGTTGCAGTGGATTTCATCAGAGCCATAGTCCTCGCAGTCGTTGAAGTAGTTGCAGCGCAGGACGGCGCTGATGCAACGGCCGTTGGAGCACTGGAACTCGTCCTTCTGACATATTGGTGTTGAAGGAGGCACTTTTGGAGGAGTCACAGAGAGGTCATTAGTCCGATCATCATTTGCAGAAGTCATACCAATCTGTGATGCAGAGTCACATCCCAGTAGACTTTCAATAAAATGCGCTTTTGACTTTACGGTAACACAGTGAAACTCACGGCAGTTGAGTTCATCGCTGTCGTCCCCACAGTTGTTGACACCATCGCAGCGTTTTGATAATGGCAGGCACACGCGATCGTTATGACAGCGGAACTGTCTTGTGGGTGGACACTGGAATTTGACTAGAGGACAGAAGAAGACAAAAAACATCAAGGATGAGAGAAGACAAATCAAGCAAATGGTCGTAGGATTCTGTCCACATGTGAACCGCAGAGACTCTTACCGCACTCCTCTGGATTCTCATCTGAGTTGTCGCCACAGTCGTCCTCGCCATCGCACTTCCAGCCCAGGGGTTTACAGAGAGTGTTGTTGCACTGGAACTCATCCAGGGGGCAGTGTCTACCCACTGAAACACAGTGGTGAGAGAGGAGGGAGGCAGGATGAATGATACATAAGCTGCCGAGTGGATCCACATCTTCAGCATTACATGTTGGGCTAAGTGTGCGTTTCTTACCGCCACTGTTACATTTCTCCTCGTCGCTGCCATCCACACAGTCGGCGTCGGCGTCACAGCGCCAGCGGATTGGGATGCAATGGCCATTTTTGCACTGGAACTGATCGCTGTCGCACTTCAAATCACAGCCATTCTGGACCAAAGCAAAAAAAAAAAAAAAATTCTGTTAGTGCCCCTGGTGTGACAAACTTCAAAGCAGAATGTCAAATCAGCAAAGGAAACGGCCGCGCGGTACCTCGTCTGAACCATCGGCACAGTCGTGGTCCCCGTCGCACTTCCAGCGCCCGGCAATGCAACGGCCGTTTGTGCAGGCGAACTCGCTCTCTGAGCACTGACGAGGCACTGGGGACAGAGAGGAGACAGCTCAGCAGGGGCGAGGGAGGATAACGGAGCAGGAACAGAGAGCAGAGGCAAGGAGCAAGGAGAGGCGTAAGGGAAGAGAAGAGAAAGCAGACTGCAAAAGGAACGTGAATAAAAATAAGGCCGATAATTCACATCACAGGATTGACTCATGGGGCACAGAGGGTGGGATGGTACAACATTCTGTACTGTGTGAAGTGGAGGAGCTGGAGGAGCTAGTGGGATTGAGAGGAGAAGGAAAAAGGCTCACAGAACGACAGAAAAACAAGCTGGGGGCACGCGGAGGACTGGGTAGCTGAGGGTGTGGATGGTTGAGCTGAAACCGTGAAAACACCTACCTCTGGCTCACATCAACAGGCCAGTGTGAAATGCAAAATAGACATGAGATGATGTGAGATGTGCAGATGGCCACACAACTAATCAACGCAAAAAGGAAACCAAAGTCTCAACCGTGCGTGTGGTTGAGGAACTAGAACAGACAAACAGGCAGTGAGAGGTGATACGTCGCTTACCACTTTAACCAATCCGAGCAGTCTGCTTACAAGTCGAGCTCGTGGCATGTTAGAAGTCAGTGTTTCATACAGATAAATCAGCTGATGGAAAAACAAAAGTGAACCTACCACACTTGTCTTCATCGGAGTTGTCCCCGCAGTCGTTGTCGTAGTCACACTGCCAGCGGCCGGGCACACAGCGGTTGTTCTTACAGCGAAACTGGTACGGCTCACATGTCCGCTCATCTGAGCACCAGACAGACACAGTAAGCACAATGGTGGCCCTGTTACCGGCTTCCTCTCCTTTCTTTTCTCTCCATCTACCGCTCATAATTGCCAACCCTCCCGCTTTACATTGTCCTCTCCCGGTTTCCTCCAGGGGACACAATTCTCCCTAATTTCTCCTGATTTATGACGATTTCTTGTATTTTTTTTTTTTTATCACAATGTGTTTCTGGCGCTGTTCAGCGTGTCGTCTGCTGTACCGTTGCGTCCAGCTCAGTGAGAGTGAGATGGACCGAGAAATGGAAAGGAGAGAGCACTGAAGCAGATTTCAGACATCCTGTAGAAGAAAATTCATGTTTCTTGTGCAAAGTTTTAAAGGAAAGGGGGTGTAAAATCTGCCGATCACGAGGGCCGCACCACGCCACTCCCCACTGGGTGGCTGGCAAGGCTGGCACGTACAGTATGCTACCACCGGGCCTTACCGCACTCTTCCTTGGGTTCGTCTGAAGCGTCTCCGCAGTCATCCTCTCCATCGCACTTCCAGCGTGCCGGGATGCAGCGCCCCGAGTCCTTGCAGCGGAACTCATCCACGCCACACGTCATTTGAGCTGCAACAGAGAACATTTATTGGATTAGACACGTCGACGCTGGGCGTGGGATTATTCATTATCATCATTATTCTGTGAGAGAATTAGAGAACATATAGATTGATATACTTATTACATACTGATTAATACTGTTTATTGTATTAATTTCTTAGCTAATTACTGTTATTAACAATGTTGTAATGTCCACGTGAATCATGAACCGCTGAATAATGATGCATCAGGTGAACACCAGCACTTTCCTGCAGTTCTGTTTTTTTAACTCCAGACCTCAGTGCGATATTCTCTGCATTCATACATTATTTTCTTATTCATCCAGAGAGATTTATCCTGACACCCAAAGCCTCCGATCGATAGAATCACTCGGGTCCTATTAGAGAGGCATGTTCATGCTGCAGAGGACACTTATTTGTCGAGACGAGGCGTTTTGCACTGTAATAATGAGCTGTGTCTTACTGCAGTTGGCAGGCTCATCGGATCCATCCACACAGTCATTGTCCCTGTCACACACCCACACCCGTGGGATGCAGCGCTTGGTGATGGCACACTGGAACTGGTTGGGGGCACATGTCACCTCCGCTGCACAGGAGACAGACAGATACTCATATATATAGAGAAGAACGGCTTCATAATAACAACTTTCACAAATGAGTCCTGCCAGCGGTCCATGGAGACTGCAATATTCATTACATAATAACATGGTGATATTGCTATTCTTACAGCCTTGCGGTTAAAGGTGCTAAAATGTTAATTTTGACCTCGGGAAGGCACGACAGAACAGTTCACGTAGCCTCCCTCAATGGAGGATGAATGGGCTCAGCAAATGTCATGGCAATTATGTTATGCAACATCATTTGGCCTCGGGGTGTTGCTAAAGGAAAAGGTCAAAATGGACAGAGATCCTCTGGGGAGTGTGAAAGTGTTCAGCAATGTCCTGTCTGCTCGTTCGATTTTTTGAGATACAGTTTGTGGAAGTGGAAGATGTGGCTTTAGGGAGGCGATAGCGGAGAGGTCGAGGGGTCACTGCAAACAGCAGGCGACAAAATGTAATCATGCCTCAAGTTGGAGAGGTATCTTGCTCTCGTGGCGCAGATAAATGAACAGACAGACATGGAGTGGGCGCTGCCAGTAGCGAAAACTGAAAAAATGTCTGAGGGCCTCAGGGAACCAGAAGAGCAACTGGACTCACGGCAGTCTTTCTCATCCTCTCCCTCTCCACAGTTGTCCTGTCCATTGCAGCGGAAGATGCCGGGGATGCAGCGACTTGGGTGGGTACATTTAAACTGACTTGGCAGGCACACGTGGATGTCTGGAAAACAAATGGCAACAGTTAACAAAGGATGTGAGTTATTAGAGCTGCTCCTGAGAAAATTAAACTGCTTTGACTATTTGTAGGTGTGTGTGTGTGTGAGTCTATACCGCAGTTGGCCTCGTCGGAGTTGTCCTGGCAGTCATTGTCTCCATCACAGATGTAGGCCGGGTTGGTGCAGATGCCTGTGCCACACTGGAACTGGCCCGGTCTACATTTAAACTCAGCTGTAGTGACAAAACGCAGCACATTATTAACCACAACAAACAAAACAAAATACTGCAGCAATGATATTTTATTACTGCGCAGTACGCAGTCATGACTCACGGCAGTCCGCGGGCTCGTCTGAGCGGTCCCCACAGTCGTCCTCAGTGTCACATTTCCACCAAAATGGAATGCACTTGTCATTATTGCAGACAAACTGAAGGGGCAGAGCAGAGATTTGTTTGTTATTTTTGATTTAATAATGTGTTGAAGGCAAATGTCAAAGAATAGCCTGAAGCTAGCTCACCTGACTTGCAGTGCAGTTGGACAAGCAATGTTTGCCATCGGCCGCGAGGTAAAAGTTTGTGGGGCAGGCGCACTTGTAGCCACCTCCAGGCGAGAGCAGACACAGGTTGCTGCAGCCTCCATTGTTGATCTGGCACGGGTGGTCGGCCACTGAAGGACAAGGAAATGCACACATGTAGAGTGAGGATTGACGGATGAGGATTTACGTGTGGTTTTCACTGAGTGACGAGTGACTCGCTTTTACCTTCAGGCTGGCGGTACGGGTGGTAAATGTGGATGTCCATGGGTCTGTGTAGGGTGCTGATCAGCACAGTCTTGTTGGTTCCCAGTGTCTTATGAGCCCTGTTGATGGACTTTGTCTCCCAGTCCGTCCAGTAGATGTACTCCTCAAACAGAGTCATGGCAAAGATGTGGGGGATGTCCTGAACCAGAACTACAGGGGCACGAAGACAACACAGTTAGTAAGAACAACCAGAAAAAATCCACAAAGACACTCCCATTGAGCTAATGCGTGTGTTACTTGTGTGCCGGTTGGTTCCATCCAGGCTGGCGAATGCGATGTAGTCCTCTCGAGCATCGGCCCAGTAGATGCGATCATTGACAAAGTCCAGCGTCAGGCCGTTTGGCCAGGTGATCTTCTCCTCCACAATGACACTCCTGTTAGAGCCATCCATCCCGATCCTTCCAATGTGGGGATTGTCACCCCAGTCTGACCAGTATAAGAACCTGCCAGGGATGCATCGTATTAGGTAAGGTTTGTTGTTCATAACAAAGCATAAATTACAGGGAGACATATTATGCTAATTTTCAGGTTCATAATTGTATTCTGAGTTACTACTAGAACAGGTTTAAATGATTTAATGCTCAAAAAACAAACACAAACCCAGAAATGTTTATTTTTTACATAACTGAACAGACAAGCTGTTCTCAGAGGGAAACAAGGTCCTCAGAACACTGTTTGAAAATAAAAAGGTGGCAGGGTCCATCAAATATTAACAAAGCAGTATGAAATTGTGTCGTCCTTTAAGGTCAGTTTGATTATTCAGTTTATTCAGTCGTGAAAACAAAGAGAGTTTGTGTATTTAGTCTGTTTAGGCATATGAAAGAATCAGTCAATGAAGAGCCTACTCTTCTGATTCAAATGTCTTCCCCAAAACTACATGTTGCACCTTTTAACAAACTTTTCCTGCTCAAAAAAATCGACTACTTCTTGACCCAGATCCTCAAAGTCGCGTAGAGTCGGTCTCACCCGTAGCGTACGTCCACAGCCACAGCACGTGGCTCCCTCAGGCCGCTGTTGACCAGCACTGTCCGGTACGCTCCATTCAGCTTTGACACCTCGATAGTGTCCCGTCCCTTATCGCACCAGTACAGGTTTCCTCCAACCCAGTCGACTGCCAGGCCGTCTGGGTTGCTGAGTGATGTGCGATGAAGGACCTAACAATTGAGCAGGCGGTGCATACTTTCTGAATCTGAGCCTCACAATGAGAAGGTCTCACTGCACTTACATTCACACAAATGAAACTTAAATTTAAATCATTTGATGTTGAGACCAAGACGGTGTTAGCAGCACATCTCACGGTCCACCGTCTGACTTAGACGAGATGCTGCCACACTGACCTGAACGTCGCTGCCGTTGATGTGCATGCGTCGGATCATGCTGCCCTGGGTCGTCACATCCGTCCAATAAATCATCTGCTGGCGATAGTCGAAGTCCAGAGCCACGGCATTGTTCAAGCCCTGTCAAAGCACAGGCAGCTGCTTTAGCCCGGGCCGGCAATAAACCTCAGCAGGATTTCCAAGCACTTCAAAAGAACAAACTGTATCTGCAGGTCTCACCTGTTTGAGCAGTGTGTAGTTGGAGCCATCTAAATTGAGCTTTCTCAGATAGTAGCGGTTGGCGAAGATCAGGAAGGGCTCCTCATCTGCAGGGAGGGAGACGTCATACGTGAGGGGATTTACGACAAACACTTCATGAGTGTTGTTAATCTTTGTCATGTTTCCTACCAGAGGTGGATTTGCATATGGTCGGGTTTTCAGGGCTGAGCTGGAAACCCTCCACACACAGACAGTGGAAGCTGCCGTGCGTGTTGATGCAGCGCTGCGTGCACGGATAGGTGGTTGTGCACTCGTCTATGTCGACGCACGTCTTCCCGTCATCCTTCAGGCGGAAGCCGGGGTGGCATCTGCACTGCGAGGAGGAAAAAAAGGCGCAGAGAAGGTAAAGCAACCGTGCAGGCGGCTTATTTCACACATCCATTAGCGGAGAACTCGAGTCTGAATCTCATAGCGCTCAGTTACCTTGAAGCCTATTCTGAGGTCCTCGCAGAGCTGGGAGCAGCCACTCAGTTTGCTGTTCAGGCACTCGTTAATGAAGCACCTCAGCTCGTCGGAGCCGTCGCCACAGTCGTCCTTGTGGTCACAGAGCAATGTCTCGTTGATGCAGTTTCCATTGTTGCAGGCAAACGCGGTGTCGTTGCATTTCTTCTCTGCTCCATGAAGGAAAGAAACGGGAAAGAAATTATGAGAAAATGTCAGCCGGTGCAGCTGATTTTATTTCAGAGCCTTGGAATTAATGTCAGACACAACTGCTGAGAGTGGCTTCCAGCTGCCAGAATAATAATAGCAAGTATATTCACTTTAATGTGTTTTAAAGGTGCACTGTGTAGTTTTGGGGAAATCATTTTAATCAGAAGAGAAAGATCTAAGTAAAACTAAATAAACAAACTCTCTTTGTTTTCATGAGTGAGTGAACTGAATAAACAAGCTGACCTTAAAGGACAACACAACACATACTGTTTTACTTTGTTTATATGTGGCGGACCCTGCCACCTTTCTAGCATCAAACTGTGTTCTGGGACCTTATTTTCCTCTTAGAACAGCTTGTTTATTCAGTCATGGAAAAAATAAATGATTTCTAAGTTTGATTATTACCTCATTAATGTTGTAAATATTACAATTCTGACTTTAAATGTATTCTCCAAAACTACAGAGTGCTCCTTTAAATGTTGCCAGAATGCCGATTGCAGACTGCAGTCCTTGAATCTCAAGTTTTTCTGGGGTACGACCCCCAGAAAACATTTGGTTCCAGATCTTGCCTGTTTTTAGTGTTATTTGTTCTTTGTCTTGGCTGCATTTGTCTTTTTTGTTTTTTACATCACATGCCCAAAGGCTATAGATGAACATTAGGTAAATGGCAAAATTTGACATTGACATAAATGAATTACATAATAACCAAAAGCAAAAATATGAAGTGCTTCTGGAATGGCTGTGTGGATCTAACCTGGCCCAGTGCATCGAGGATTCTTGGGGGCTTCATCTGAGTGATCGTGGCAGTCAAAGTCTCCATCACACTCCCACGAACTCTGGATGAGGCAGCGTCCGTTGGCACAGCGAAACTCATTGGATCCACATGTCGGATATTCTGCAGCGAGAAGAGCGAGTGTTGAACTGAGCTTTATCTATTTATTTATTTATTTCTGAAATCGCCCAGTCAGGAATAAGAGGCCACGGCCCCACTCACCACACTCCTGGGACTCGTCGGAGCCATCGCTGCAGTCGGTGTCGTGGTCACACACAAAGTGTTTGGGGATACACTGTCGGTTCTGGCACATGAACTCGTTGCTGCTGCACGTGTTGTTGAACACTGAGACACAAAGAAAAAAAAATGGATAGGCGAATGAGTCAAAAACTCCTATAGGTGTAGTATGCATTACGTCTTTTTCTATAAATGTTTTTAACCCCCAGCCGTCGCTCACCGCAGCCAGCTTTGACACTCTCGTCAGCTCCATCAGGACAGTCTTTGTCTCCGTCACACTTCCAACGCTGAGGGATACACATATGTGATCCGGGACACTGGAACGCCTCCGGACTGCAGGTTTTGGTCTCTGTGAAGAGAAGAGGTTATTGAGGAGGATTTTGAAACCTTTCTTTGTACAGTTTAATCGGCTTGTTGACTGCTATCGGCTTATCAGAAGAAAAAAAAACTCCTGAGAACAGCTTGTGTATTTATGGAAAAAAATTATATTTCTGAGTTTGTACTATTACCTCATTAATGTTGTAAATATAAAAATTCTGAGTTTCAATTTCCTCTAAAAAACTACATAGTGTCCTTTTAAAGCTGTTACAGGTTTTACTTACATGCCAGTGTTTAAGTCCATATTGTCCTTGAATAATTTAAGTAATTTTTACTTGTGCAAAATAGACACGAGCATTCAGATTAAAGCTCTAGCTAAAAGAGTATCCCAATATCAACAAATCCGGTTCGTTCATATTGAACCACAGAATGTACTGCTGCCTGCATATTCTCGGTGCTTGATATATCAGCACTAATCACTCACTGCACTTGCTGTCCTCATCGCTGCTGTCACCGCAGTCGTCGGCTCCGTCACACACCCAGCGGGTGGGAATGCAGCGGTGGTTCCCACACTCAAACTGAGAGGCCGAGCAGAATTTATCTAGAGGTCCAAGGAATAATTTGTCAAGTGCAAAATACAAGTGCGAAATACAAAGCAATGGTCTGCTGCCGGTGTGCAATCTTACCGCAGTGCGCCTCGTCTGCACCGTTCTCACAGTCATTCTCCTTATCACAAGTCCAGCTCATGGGGATACAACGTCCACTCGGACAGGCAAAGAAGGGCGTGGGACACTTTGTTTTCCCGCTCCCTGGCAGAGTGACAGAGAAGCGACAAGTTGAAGAAGAAAAACATTAAGGAGTTAAGCCAGCGTGAAGAGAGGGATAGAAAATTGAATTTACAATGTCTTTCATGGAGAACTTCCTTCCAAACTACAATTTAATGGATGAAAACCTTCCTTGTTTTTGTTTTTGTTCTATTTAGAGTAATCCAAATTGGACTCCCTGCTCTAATCCATCTGTGAAAAAAAATATTATTTAACTTTCTTCCCCGAAGACTGCATGTAGATTTCAGCGCTTTCCAGCGGGTGATAAAATACCTGGGCAATTTCTTTCATCGGAGAAGTCTCCACAGTCATTGGCTCCATCACACTGCCACGAAGGGGCAAAGCAGAGCGTGGTGAACTCGCACTTCTGAAATGTCACTCCCTTCACTCCCAGATGGAAGTAACTGGAACAGTCCGTGGCAGCTTAACAAAGAGAGCAGCACTACTTTATACCGTAGCCTGGGAGGAAAGTGTTGCTTTCTTTCATTTACATTTATTTAAATATTTTTTTTCTGAACCTGATCTTCTGAACTTACAGCAGTTCATCTCATCACTGGCATCCTCGCAGTCCACTTTCTGGTTACACTTGCTGGAGTTGGAGATGCAGCCTCCGTCTCTGCACTGGAACTGATCGGCCGAGCAGAGCGTGGCTGACAAACAGGAGAGCAAGAGACAGCGTTTAGTTACAACATCTTCTGGAAGCGTCACCTGGCGGCAGGCTGGGAGAACTCACCGTTACAGAAGACCTCATCAGAATTGTCCCCGCAGTCGTCCTGCCCGTTGCACCAGGAGCTGTGGCCCACGCAGCGGCCGTTCACACATCGCCTGTAGCCCTTCTTACACACACGGTTGGCTGAGAGGAAATGATGCCGACTCAGATTACAAACGCTGACAGGAAGAATGTGGCTGAAGCTGCTCTGAGAGGGAAAAAGGTTCCACTCACCACAGTAGGACTGTTTCTCATCAGATTTATCCTTGCAGTGGGCCATGCCATCACAAGTCAGGGTGTAGTTGACACAGTCTCCGTTTCCACACTCAAACTCATCGATGTTGTTGCATGTCGTGTTGAGGGCTGTGAGACAAAGACAGAGAAACGCACTTAGGGAAGAGTTTCCTTCCCCCGAGGCGTGCAGTGTGGAGGGGGCTCAGTGCTCATTTAAATCTACTCGAAGCCTGCTAACTTTATTTCAAAATGGGGGTCTGCACACAGGATCGGCAGATTTATTTATAGTTGCAGTATGTCATATGTTAGAATTTTAGTTTAAAACATTAAAAAAATAAACAAAAACTTATCAACAGAATGCAAACACAATTTTCAAAGACATGGATGTACTGTGTTGCAGAGATGTCTACTGAAGTTAGCATGCTAACCAGCTAGCCCTGCCCATCCTGTTTTCGTATTACCACTTTGCAACTCAAGAGGCGATAGTCCGATAGTTAGCCCCCAGTAGTTTCAGGTGGGAGAGATATATGTGAGAAGCGAAATCGGTACATTTCGCATCTTTTTTTTGTTATATTTAGTATTCCTTGTCAAATTTGCTTTTGTCGCCCTCAGAGGTTGTGTTCGGCCTCCAGGGACATTAGCTGCACAGCTAACTAACTAATGGTAGCTAGTCGACAAATCCTTAGAATATAGCGAGCAGCAGTTTGAGCCCCCTAATTGTTTGGAGTGACCTTTGAAAGGTGGCCAATTTCTACATATTCCACCTTTAACCAATTTTTTTTTTATCTCAGTAAAGTTTTTAGGCCAAACTCATCTCTTTATAGTTTCCTGTCCTGTATTACCTATGCAGGTGTTGTCTTCCAGAAGCTTCCTGTCTCCTCGGCAACTGCAGTTGACCCTTCCCTCAGAGGTCAGCAAACACAGATCCTGACATCCTCCGTTGTTGACGCGGCACAGAGAGAACTCACCTGTGCCGAGATGAGGAAAAGTTAGCCACACAAGCGAACAGACACACACAGCCCTACACCCACATCCCCATCAGCAGACAGACAGCTACGCCTGCATGAATGTAGCAACGGCTCTGCCTCCGCTGAATGCATAATTCAATGTGACTCAATCTAAATGGGATTTGCAGCTATTACCACAGGCTCTCAGCTCGTATGGTCTCCGTGGGTACTGGAGCGCGAGAGAGGCGACTTAAGGGAGAAGATGGCTGACGATACGACGGAGACAAAAAAAAAAAAAAAGCGCAGGGCTGCATTGATTTAAAAGTATACAGAGTTGGAGAAAGAAGTGGGAGAAGTATGGATTTCAAGCGATGAACAGCAATTCAGCAGGCGCTGTAGGTGGTGATGTAGCGCTGATCCTGGTGTTGTGAATAACAGGTGGAGGCCCAGTCTGGTGTCTGACACTCATCTGCTGCAGTGTCACTCCTTGATTACTTCTGTCATCTCATTAACTGCTCCGTTAGGGCACAAAAGCATCTTTGTCCTTGTGTTCTGGTTTGTGTGTGTGTGTGTGTTTAAGTACACTTGCTTCCAACAAGCCTATATTGAAACTTTTTTTTTTAAATTAGTTTCATTTGTAATGGCCTTACTGCCGTGATGTTTACACCAAGGACAGTAATCTGTGCAGTAAAGAAATATATTACCTCGAGTTCTTCCAAGCAAACGATTTATGACTGATCACAAATTGTCTTATTATATATATATATTTTAGTGGTCAAAGCTACGTGCTTCCTGTGTGGTTTAGTTGCTTATTAGTGCAATATGAGGTGACATAAATTTGCTGCAAGAGATTTTGCTATAAATTTCAAACCACTTAAACCTTTTAATCTTCTAATATTTACTTTAGTACTGTTATGATGTGACGTGATGAAGTACCTTCACTTGGCGGCCAAAATGGCCCTTCTTCTCTCTGTATTTTAATCTCTTGTAAACAGTTTCTCAATCCATTTTACCAGAAACATTTCCAGAATCACAGTTTATTCATGCACGGTAAGAAAATGCACTGTGATAAAGGAATAAACAAACACACACTCACGCAAACAGCTGGATCCCTCCCTCTGTCTAATAACTCACAGCTATTGGTGTCGTTGGCGACGGCGACGATGCCCATCGGCTGCTGAGGAATGTCAGCGCGCAGCACCTTCATGTCACCTCCTGTGTATTTGTCCGCCCGCAGCACGGCCCTCCTCACCCAGTCGGTCCAGAAGATGTAGTCACCGTACACGGCCAGGCCGAACGGGTGCACCGGCTCATTCTTCAACACCACCTGCAGGGGGAGGCACAACCACAGTCACCGTCTCACACACACAGGAGACTCCAGCCCTGCAGCAAACTGTTGGGAAACTCCGAGACACAGTCATGCTGCAGTACAAATGTTTCCACTGTGTGTGTCACTCACATAGCGCCGGGTGCCGTCGTACTCGCAGCACTCTATCTTGTCCAGTGTGGCGTCAGAGAAATAAAGTTTTTCGGCACGGTGGTCGATGGCAAGGCCGTTAGGGGTGCGGATGTCGTTGCCGATGATCACGAGGACGTTGGAGCCGGTCAGTGTGGCACGCATGATACTGGGAGACTGCTCGTTCCAGTTGGTCCAAAACATTAGGCTGCAGATGAGAGTACAAATCAGTGATCAAGGAATATTTTGACATGATGTAGAAATAGGTATGGTGCGATTAAAGACTTTAAGAGAGCTCCAACCTCTGACACTCATCAAGGACAAAAGCTCTGGGGTGGTCATCTCCCGACATGGTGACCACGGTGTGCCTGTCAACGGCGCCCCAGTGGCTCTGATCCACAGTGTGACGGGTGATGGTTGAGGTGGTGTAGCTGGTCCAGTACAGCATATCCCAGCCCCTGTGGTACGCCAAGCCCTCCACCGAGCCGACATCTGAGCAAGAATAAAGGATAGAGACAAGAGGTGGCACAGGAGGACAGAGACAAATACAGAGAACAGTGGAAAAAGGAGAAAGAAAAAGAACAGAGGGACATTAAACCACAAAGAGGGGAAGAAAAAGAAGCACGTCAATCCCAGTGCTGTGTTAAAAGGCCAAGTGTGGACAGTCTGGCTCAGGGCTGGCAGACCGCGCTGTGGCAGCGTGGACTCAGGGCGAAGGACATGACAGCTTGGTATTAATGACCGAGAACACAGTGTGATTCAAGGCTTTTATCCAGCAAATAGCTCACTAAAAAGGTCACAATAACAGTTGCCGGCTAGCGTATTACTTTCCATTGCACTACCTCATCAACAGATGAGGAATAAGAAGTCTTTTTTTTTTCTGCTCCGCTGCCTTGAAATGAGTAAGAGGTTGTGAGCTCCTCGCCTGCGCAGAGGCCAGAGGACAGACAGGAGTCAGCCAAAATAGAGGAACACTAAGTTCAGCAGCGGCAGATACAGAACAGCTGCTCTGCGGGTGAGAAACAATACAGACGCACACATATGGCGTACTTCTGGAGGAGTGCATTCGAAAACGCTAAAATACGTGATAATCGTTGCCTCCTCGTTGCTGCGGTGGAACAGTGAGGGTTTCATGATTACGGCGGCTGTTTCCAGGGCTGGATATGACCTCACTCCAGCAGATCAGTGAGCTTCACCACCAGGTGGGACACTTAACACTGCACCTCGACATCTCCACTGCAACATGAATCAACATTTGTCTGGCTCATGCTAGGAGCCTGTGAAGGAGGCAAAGCGACTGGAGGGCCGAGCAAAGGCACGCAATGCTAACACAACTCCTCTCCGCTTCTCGTACTCATAAATCAATGCCTTGCAAATCGATGAGGAGCAACATGAAATCCATTCCCCCCTATTTCCTCTTTCCTCGCCGCTGTTAATGAATTGTAAATCTCCAGCCTGCAGCACTATCTGCTCAAATTCCTTTTGCTGTTCCGTTCTGTTTATCTTCATGTTGTTGACCTAAGCCTGTCTGGGTTTCTGCACATCTTCGCTTGTTGTTTGCAATAATAACAGATGAGCTGAATTTACAGATCTCAAGCTCAGCTGGTTAAACTGACACTGATTTTTATCTGGTTTTTATTGCTGCTATCTGCAGTAGCTGTGACAGCAGTTCAGTGTTTGCTATCAGGCCGGCAGTCAATAATTACCATGATTTCTGAAAGCAAGCACTATTTCACTGTCTCTTTCTGTGTATATACCATATCTGTGTATATGTATGCGGAGGGGCAACACTAGAAAATGTACGGATCCTTTCAGAAAATCTAAAGAAACACTGGACCCTGGGAAAAACTGTGTTTGGCCTCATTAGGCCCTCCCACAGGCCGGCCTATCTCTCGCTTGCTCTGTGATAATCAGTCCAGAGTTCACCGGCCATTTACTCCATTCCATCGTCCTTGTCTGTCGAGCTATCCGCCTCTCTTTCCCTCCTCTTCTAGACTTGTGTTTTCTCCGGAGATCCGTCCCTTGGAGGCAGGACTGAGGGCTGATTGTGGATTGCCGAGCCCGAGTCTGATTGAGGTGTCATGTGGGGTGGCCGCCTGCTCTGAGGTGACAGGAAATCACACAATCTACGGAGCTTAGCTCTCAACAGTTGACTCCGGGGGGAGGGATGAAAACCCCAGCAGCTCGGAAATCAGGACCATCTTGACTTCAGTCAGAGGTGGGTTGATTGCGACGGTTGGAATGGCTCGATTCACTTACAGCACACTAGAAAGCAGCTTAAACTTCACTATGAAAATGGCTGAATGTGTTTTAAGGACAATTTAAGGACGAGAAGGAAACATGAATGTATGTAATGTGTGTTTAAACATCCACCTTCAGTCCTTTTAATTGGTTAATCTTGACATTAACCTCAAGGAAATGTTTGGAAACCTGTGTGATGTTATTTCCGACCTGCAGTATGAGTAATCATTCCCACATGTATTATCAGTAGTTTTATGACCAGCTTGAGCATATTTGGTCAAACCTAAAGCAAACTGTGTTTCAATAGCAGAAGTATGACTGGAAGACTTCCCCGCAACTGAAGACAGGATGATGCAGTGGAACTCTACAGGTTCAGAGGATCTTCTGGGGAACAGAAGTGACGCTGGGCTGAGCAATGTGGAGCAGGTCCTTGTCCCGATATTAGACACACTGATTCTGGTGCTAGGAGTCAGCGGGCACACCATGGTGATGGTGATCCTGTGTGGGAGACGGAGAAGGGGGATGGGGCGTATCGGACATTCTCCTCAGAGCTCCATGACGGGAACAGGAACCGATGCCCTCCTGCTGGCTCTGAGCGCTTCAGACCTGCTTTTGCTCTCCATGCTTCCCTTCCACACCGCTGCCATCGCCATGCAGCACTGGCCGTTCGGGGACGTCATGTGTCGTCTGCTGGGCTTCTTGGGATCGGCTTGCTCCTCGGCCAGCATCTTCACGTTGGCCACGCTGGCTGTGTCTCGCTATCTGACTGTGGTGCAGCCTAACAAAGCCTACGGTCTCCTGTCCCCTCGCCGGGTGTCGATAGTCGCTGTGCTCGTCTGGGTCCCGGCCTGCTGCCTGGCAGCTCCTCAGCTGGTTTTTCGCTCTGTGGGAAACCCTCGTAAAGCCCCCGACGGCTTTGCTTGTTTTGCCTTCCTGTCCGACAGAGACCAGCTGATCTACGGATTGTCTCACTTCTTCATGGCCTTCTTGCTTCCACTGGTCACCATTGCAGTGGCGTACATCAGGATCTACATATTCCTGTGGCAGAGTCGGCGTGCAGGCACGGCCCCTCAAGTAGAGCGCTACCAGAGCAAAGTGACGCAGACGTCAGCCATGTTGGTGCTGGCTTTTACCCTCTGCTGGCTGCCGTCCTATGGCCTGATGCTAGCCTTACTGGTGGGTGACAGCTCAGGCGCCACGGGCGCCTCTCCACGTTACGGCGGCATCAGCGTGTTCGCACGCGTCATGGCGACCTCCTCTACAGTGATGAACCCCATCCTCTATGTACTGATGTCCCAGAAGTTCAGAGAAGACTTACTGAGGCTGTTCAAGAGGGAAAGGCAGAAAGCCAATGTGGCTGTGGCTATGAATGCTGCCTGACAGTATAACTATCAACAACTACATAACTGAACAGCTGACACCCAAACGCAGAGCAAAGACTACTGGGAGTTGCAATAAAACAATTACAAGCTGAATTGCTTTGCTGACACTCGTGAAAAAAATGTATAAAACCATAACTCTCACGAGGAAAGTCTCTTTAACAAGGCAGAACAACAGCACTCACACAACAGGGGACAACATTCAGCGTCTCTGCCTCTTAACTACATTCACTGCAAGTCTGGATATTGTACGAGAGGATCAAACCGCACTGGGAGGTGCGGCTCTGCAGGGACAGCAGGACAAACAATTCTGAATCATGCATTCCTTGTAAAAACAGTTTAAACAAAAAGTCTCTCTGGTAAACATTAACGGTGCACCTGTGTTTTGTTCTACTGAGATAAGGTGAATGAAAGAGGTGAAATCTGTAGGCCTGTTTATGTTTTATTATTATTACTCACTCTGTTCTCACAGCACATAACAAGGCCTTTTCTTCTGTTTCTATTTTGGTTAAGACTTCAGAATAAAAGCTTCCTGGAGTATTTTGGGGAGCTCCAGCTGTTTACCTTTCCCGGATGATTTCTCACTGTGGGGTTTGATATTTACAACTAAGGTTTTTTGTTATTCACTCAAAAAAGTGGAGTAAACCAAACCGACAGGCCCGTTATGACTAATGACATGCCCAATATCGACTCTGTGTGTTTTACACAAACGTAAGACGTGGGAATACTCACTCTCGACCACAGTCTTGCGGTCTGATCCGTCATCGCTGATCCGCTGGATGTTGCCAAAGTGGATGTCGCTGAAGAAGATGCGGTTTGCTCCCTTTCCTCCGCCTCCTCTGTAATCAAATGTGAGTGCGATGACATTCTTCATGTGGTCAGGGTCCTCAAAGGGTTTAATGGGCGCATTCAGGTTGTTTTCATCCGACAGGTGGACGCTCTTTAGTATGGTGCGCTCTGAGTAGAGCAGGTAGCCGTCATAGTCACGGCAGCCGCGGCCGTCTTCAGCCAGCATGCCGTGGGCGCAGGCACAGGTCCGCTGTGCGTTGCCACGATACAGACAGAGCTGCTGGCATCCGCCGTTGTTGTCTTTGCAGACATTTGTTCCTGTAGACAGAGATGAAATACAGTCACATTTATTAAATTCATCAAAGACTTCCCACCATGGGGAACATTACAGACTGTCTTAAAAGGAAAAGATGAGCCGTTTCTGAAGATTTGGTCACATTACCAAAAAATGATCTACCTGCAGACCTGAAAAATTGACTTTTAAGGCCTCGTCCACGCAAACACAGGTGTTTTGGCATGTAAACTGCATTTAAGGTCACATAAAAATGACCTTTTGGAAAAACTCCTTCCAGAGTGAATATATTTAGAAACTTTGTTTTCAGAGTTGATGAAGCAGACACACGTTCACTTCCTGATGGACTCTTATCAGCGTATGTAGCATCATTAGCAAGTGTGACCTCTGAGCATTATAATGTGCATTGATGGAATGGACGTTATTTTGTCTATGATGTTGACTGCTAACAATGTTTTAATAAAAATATAATTATTTTGGAGGATTCTGTGAAAAGCAATCATGTTTATCTGCCTCATCATGTTTGTCCTGTAAAATGAAATCAAATTAAAAATCATTCATAGTATTTTCTGCAACTAAGCAGCCAACCACAGAGTCTGCTTCCTGTTCACACCTGTGTACGTGTGAACATGATGTGGCTACTGATGACTGCTGAGCATAAACTCACACATACACATATTTTATTGATTTCATGATTAATCAACATACTTGCAGTTCAAGTCATTGACCTATTGTTTTTTATTTTGTATTATTTTATTACATCCTTTATGACATCTGATTATTACCTCTCTATTACCTTCATAGAGAGTTTCTTTGAAAGATGCAAACATTTTACAGTCTTACCTTGCTGTCTGGCCCTGTTGAAAACCTTGATATCTTTAAGCTGCACCCCAATACCAGTCCTCAGAGACACGGAGTCTGTGGCGTTGTCCTTGCTGCCTCTCTTTATGGAGCCATTAGCATGCGTCCTGGTTCAAAGCAAACAGAATAATCAAACGGAAGCTGAAGACCGTGGGCGAATATCCATCACAATTTATCCAAAAAATGAGGATAAGTGAGACTGAGAGGGGTCGTCTCTGACCTGTCGCTCCAGTAGATGTAGCTCTCAAACACAGACACAGAGAACATGTCCATGTTGTTGTTTGCCAGCACCACTTCCCTGTTCTCTCCAGTCTCCAGGTTGATGCGCTCAATCTTGTCCGTCCTGGCATCACACCAGTACAGCAGGTTCTCCTGCATGCACACGCAGACGGTAATGTTTGAGATAACGTTGTGCTGCAATGTCCATTGTCTGCGCTGTAACGGGAGTGATATAAATGCAGGAATGGTCCTTTATACTGCACCTCATAGTCGACGGAGATGCCATTAGGCCAGCTGATACTGACGTTGACCAGGATAGCCCTCTGAGAGCCGTCCAGACGAGAGCGTTCGATACGCGGGTACTGGCCCCACTCTGTCCAGAACAGGTAGCTACACGCACACACACACACACACACAACAGAGAGCAGAGATAACTTCCTCAGTAATCAATAATGTGAGTGATCACAGAACCAGGAGCTAAAGACAGCTACAGTAGAAATTGCAGCTGTAGCCAGTGTTGTTTTCTTCTCACCCTTTCTCAGGATGGACGGTGATGGCACGGGGCTTGTCCAGGCCCTGGGAGATCACCACGTAGCGGAAGGAGCCGTTCAGTCTGGCCACCTCGATCACATCAAAGCCTTGGTCCGTCCAGTAGATGTTTCCTGTGGAGGACGCAGGGGACACAATGATGCTCCGGTAGATCCCCGAGCTTGTGCACATGTGCATGTGTAGCGGTGCACACATTTTATCTTGTCTGACCTCCTTTGTCTGATTAAAGTCACATTAATAGATTATTTCTCCCAGGTTTTCTCAGGGGCCTCTTTGCTGTTTTGCGTCCGTGTCTGTCCTTTGTGTATCTCTTTCCTGTTTTCTCAGTCAACACAATTAGGTTCCCCCACTGTGAGGATTCTTCCTTCCTACTATGTGGTATCAGACAGTAATTGTCTTTGCAAGAATGATACATTCACTGACAGAAAATGTGAAACACAGCTTATCTGTGTGCGTGATAGATGCTGCTTTTACATGCCTGCGATCCAGTCGACAGCGATGCCCTCCACCCTGCCGATGCCATTAGTGACCACGTCCTCTCTCCATGTCTGATCTCTCTTGGCCCTGCTGATGGTGCTCAGGCCCATGTCCACCCAGTAAATAGTGTCATTGTCTGTAAACATTAGGAAAACATATGAGAGGGGACTGAACAGAACATTCCTATAATCTTAGACATTAAAAGTGCAAAATGTAAGAATTTTAGTTTAAAAACATTCAAAAATTAAACAATTAAAATTATCAACAGAATGTGAATAATTATAATAATGACGTCTATGTATATCTACTGAAGTTAGCATGCTAACTAGCTAGCCCCAGCCCATCCTGGCCCAAAGCGCCTGTGCAAGCAATGTAACCACCAACACTTCCCATGCTCTCATCAACAGCAGCTACAGTTAGCAGTAGTTAGCGATTACTCTAGTGATATACTGTGACCCCTATTTGCTTTTAGTATGTCTGCGACTGAAGGCCAATCCTTAGATATTGCACCTTTAACACATATGAATTGCAGTGCTGAATCAAGCTTATCACAGCGACGTCAAAGAGACAAAATACCCTCATATTAGGGGAAATCCTCCTTGTTTAAGAAGAAAGTATGTTGGAAAACATCTTACCAGCATGGAAATCTATGCCCACAGCCAGGGAGGTGCCTGACACCGGTACCAGGGCATCAGACTTGTCCGATGGGTCCAAAGGAATACCACGTATGCCTTCATGCACAGAGTACAGCAGGAAAGACCCAACACCTACAGCAAACACATAAAATACCCAGTTTGTTTGGGAATCTTTGTGCTATACACAAATCTAATAGACTGTACAGCTTCCTCTGATGTGCACATTAAAGCTAGATGGGAGAGGGAACCGAACTTTGAAATCACAGTGGGAGGAAATGTTTTTCTTAATAAATGGCAGATAATGGAAACTATGGTTGATTTGTTTCTGTTTCTAGTTTATTTTGTTTTCTTTTTCTGTATTTCCGGTTGTAAAAAATGTCATAACTCAACACACATCGTGTGCGCATAAACAAAAACGTTTAAAAGGAATTCTTCAGTCCAAATCTTGCTAAATCAAGAATGCATTATGGGTATTAATGTGTCCTACCCTCACACGACTGCTGGCCTGTTCGCAGGCTGTATCCTGCTGTGCACATGCAGGCTCTGGTGGTCGGGGAGGTTGGGAGACACAGCTGGGAACAGTCTCCATTGTTATTACTGCAGAGATTGGTGCCTAGGAACACAAAAGCATGAGGACAAAACACACAAAACAAATCAAAGAGGAGTTACAGAAATATAAACAGATGTGCTTTGGCATAGATAAAGAGGCTACACTCAGCAAGAAAAAACAGCCTTCCGATGAGACAAGGACATATTTTCCTCCCTTCGCTTGCTTTTTTATCTTTTGCGATGTAATTTCACCAAAACAAATGTTAGGTAGGCTTAGAGAAAGTCGGCATGCCGCACCTTTCTGCACAGTTTCATTGTAGATTTTCATGTGCATCATGGGAGACGTGCTGTTCCTCAGGACTTTCCAGCTGCCACCGTCCTTCTTGTCACAGGTTCCTATCTGGTCAGTTCCTTGGTCCGCCCACCACAACTTGTCTCCTGAAGGATGCGACACACAAGAGGTGGCTCAACACACTCCACTAGAACCAGACCAGAACTCTGGAGGAACCCTCAACCTTCCTAAAATGACCTTTTTCTGGAAACCTACCCATGATGGCCAGAGCGGTAGCCTTGGTCAGCTTGCCCTTCACACCCTCGAGCACTTCCAGCCCAGAGCCGTCCAGCTTACAGCGGTTGATGGTGCTGTTTCCTGAGCTGATCCAGTACAGCTGCTCAGTGTCAAAGTCAATGGAGAGACCTGAAAAACACAGATTTGGATGTGCAATGAGCTGCCCTGTCACTAGGGTGTGCTGTTCCTCATGCAGTCACACAAAGAGGTACGTCACTCACCCACAGGGCCTTTCTGGTTGGGGAAGAGGACGCTGCGGTTGCTGCCGTCCGTGTTGGCCATGTTGATGCTGTCCCCGTCCGTCCAGTAGAGTTTCCTGAAGGAGGCAGGAAGAGAGAGTCACGGATGGAAGGAGGAGGGATGACTTTGATTTGTGTTCAGCGCATCATCATTTTGCCTTGTTGAGCTCAGTCGATAGGACACTTAATGACACTCATAAGCTTCACAACAATAAATCATTGCTCAGTTTAAAGCAAAATTGAGGGGCTTTCTTACTGACACAAAGGAATAATACATTTTGAGTGGACCGATTTTCCCTCCTTAGCTTCCCGTTGCATTGAAACCGATCTCCTCACACACACATACACACACACACACCGCAGTATCTTTTTAACCTTAAACATTACATATGTACATATATGTAAACAGCTTTTAAAGGACCAGTGTGTAGGATATCTGTGTCTATGAGCTGAAATGGTATTAGAGTCATGTAGGTATATTGTGTTTTTAATGGTATGTTTGGTAACTAATTAAGATCATAATCATGAATAAATGCTACATTTATAGTTAATAAATCTTTAGTTAACTGCAAACAATGACATGCTTTGTCAACTATGTACTAAGCAATTGTTTATTGAATAGTTGCAACTGATCCCAGAACAGACCAAACACACACTGCCTCTAGAGAGGGTTTTTTGTGTTTTTCTGCAGCCACCATATAGGGAGGGTGAGGGGTATTCACTTTGTTGCAATCTGCAATCACACCACTAGATGCCAGTAAATCCTACACACTGGGCCTTCACATGGAATGAATTGCAAACAGCTCTGGAGCTTAGGTATTTAAAGCTCTATCATGTGACGCTTTATGACTCTTACTAAGTGTTTGCATATTATTTTTGTCAGTTGTTGGCTGTCTGCCCTTAGATTTGTTTAAATGTGGCCATGGTTTGTAGGCATGGTTTTGTACTTGCATGTCAGATCTTAGTAAATATTTTCTCTCTTGAAAAAGAGGCTGCCTGGTTACATAAATCATTAACAATAGTAGTGGTAACTACAACAAACTGTAGAGTCTGTAGAGCGTCTGGTCCGTAAATCAAGCCAAACCATATGTAGCTAAAATTAAAATGTTTTTACGAAATGCAATATGTAGTTTTGCCCGGCCAAGTTCAACAGATGCTGAGAAATATGACCTCATACTATCACACACACTCTGTAAACACCTTAGGTTTGTGCTCATTAGACTGATCTGAATAGTATACAGGACAATATGATTGTGTGTCACTGTGTTTAGACTGTCTGTAGTCTATGTTTTAAGAGTATCTATCCTCTGCCCCCATCACCCACTTCCTGTTAAATCTTACCACATCCACCACACCCTTCATTTGTTTGTTAACATGCCTTTAAATAAAGTTTCTGGCGCATTTAAACGCCCACATTCTCACGTTTTTGCACACACATGCACTCCAACGCTAGCTGGACTTTGTCCCTCCCTGACTCTCGTTGCCCCCGCCCACTCCTGGACTCATTCTGGGCAGTGCGCTTGTGTGCCAGAAGGAGGAATCGGCCCCAGCATATGGATCCAGCATCTGCTTCTCATTTTCCCCCGTGCCAACAATGCTCGGATCGGAAACATTCCTCTGCTTTAAGTAGGCTAAGTCTTTGAAAGGGAAGAAAGAGTACACAAAAAAACACAAGGAGCCAGAGACATTTCTTAAGAAAATATCCTTTCTTCATCCGCCTCAAATACTCAAAAGTGCACATATTCCTGCAGGACAAAAACTAAATATATGAATACAGATGGTCTGTCTCTGTCCTGTTTGTGCGAGGACAAGCTGAGGCCAGGTTCTGTTTGGGGGAGTATAGGGAGGGTGAGGTTTTAAGAAGGAAGACGGGAGGGAAAAATGGACATTTGCTAAATAAGGCGGGCGGGGACAGGATATAAGATTAACACTGGAACAGAAATAGCGACATAAAAGCGACTCTGTAAACACATTTTTGTAAATAATTCACAGACAGTCTATCTGAGCAAGAAGCTACCTTTCAAAAATAAAAATGGGGCGAGATGAAGGAAGAGAGCGACAGAAGGAGAGAGATGACATGAGGGGAGAAAAATTGAAACAACCTCCTGAGAGAAGAAACAGTGAGAGGTCAGCGACCATCTATACCGAACTACTCTGCCTGTCATCACTGACTGCAAACAGAGGGGAGCCTGAGGGCCGGACGCTGCCTGATTGTGTGTGTGTATGTGTGTGCGCGCGCACTTCTGTGTGTATCTGTTGTAGGTTAAAGGTGAAACCAGGAGGGTGTCTGAGCAATTTCTGGAAGCATCATTTTGACAGCTTGATGTGTACGTGTAAGTGACTGTGCGTGTGTGTGTGTGTGTGTGTGTGTTTATGTGTAGGCGACCAACCCCAGAATTGGATGCAGCACCAGACAGTGCGGTTTGTCCAGGCCCTGGATGACAGCATTCTTGAAGGAGCCGTCAAGTCTGGCAACATTAATCTGTTTCTTGTTGGCATCATAACTGGTCCAGAACAGGTTTCTGGACACCCAGTCCACTGCCAGGCCGTGAGCGTTGGGCAAATCTGAAGAAAGACAAACACACAGAGCCATCAACCAAGCCTCTCAGTCAGGTTCAGTGCAGTCACATGCTCCTTCGTATGACTTTTATGTCAGAAGTGGAAACAACATGGAAGCTACAAAGAAGACGTGTTGTATTTTGAATTTGTGTTTTGGGCTAAACATATTGATAGGTGTTCAGAGTAATTACTTAACTTAGCTTTTTATTACAAAGTTATTTTGGACCAGCCTTTTTGATGAATCCATTTGTTCACCTAATTGTTATTAGGGTTAAAGCTAATCAACCTAATGCCATATTACAAATTACATGCAAGTTATATGTAAAACGTGCATTAATAAAAAGTCTCAAACATTAACTTTTGTTCACTGATGTTTTGTGTTCCATGATGTCAAAGTCTTATATTTTTATAGTTTCTAAGTTCTTCTAACTTAAGGCCACGTTCACATGAATTTTCCCAGCGAGGAAGTCATTTTTCAGTTTATTCTGACGGCACATGAATGCACTAACAACCAAGAATATCACACACGCCTTTTCCATCATTGTTTCCTTCAGAAATTAGAGAAAAACAGGGGAAGATGACCCTTCGCTATCTTCTCCCTCCTTTGCTACTGTTGTCACGCATGTCAAGCTTTCCATCAGTTTACAAGAATAACAAAAATATTGCATACCACAACATATTCAGGAATATTCTATTAGTCTGTTGCAATAAAATCTGTCAATTTCATCATGGCCTACTGAAAATATTTATTTTTTAAAATAAAAAAATGGATTTGAAAATGTACCAATTATTTATCTATTCATTTATCTATTTACTTATACATAACAGTGAGAGATAATCAGTTGAAATCAGTTGCATGTCTTCTTGTTTTACATAACTCTCTATTATCAGGAGCATCTTCACTACTGACTTCACCACAAGAGGACATTGTTATCAGCAAACTGCAATGAAGAGTGTCTTCTTGTTGCAGGGAAGCCCAACTTTTAAAAGCATACTGATATATTGTCAAAACTGAAATATGCCTGAAGAAAAATCTTTTCCTTTTTCAGAAATATTGGTACAAACTGAAAACAATGAGCCATAAGTGCAGTATATTGTGTTGCCTCCTCCTACCAGCAGAGACCACAGTCTCAACTCCAGTGCCATTGATGAAAGCTCTCTTGATGGTCTGGGTTCGGACGTCTGACCAGTAGATCCGGTGCTCCAGAGCGTCGTAGTCCACCACGGTTACGTTGTCGATGTCAGGCACAGTGAAGGAGATGATGTAGTTGTAGTAGGGGTTGTCGATGTCCACTCCCCTGATCTCGATCTGGCGAGCGTACAGCAGGAACTGGCGGGACTCTGCAGGGTAGGGAACATGTTGACATGCATCCTTCACTAATTCTCCAAAGCTTCGGCATTCAATGGGCGTAATCAGGAGTTAAATGCAGCTTCGAGTCAACAGTCAAACGCATGAGTGCACACTAATGTCACGGTTGTGGGGTTAGGTGGTTGCACCATGGCTGGGTGCATCTGTGCATTAATCCTGCCACTTGAACAAACAGTTAATCCAATTGCATCTTCGACTCTAATGATTGTGTCTGGCTGGATAACTCAATAGCAACAGCCGTGACAGCGAGAGGGAATTCAATCAGTGTAGATAGGTTACAACTGCATCAGTCTCAACAGTCCTGTCATCATTTAACTGTGTGCAGCTTCAGTGATGGACAGGAAGAGAGGGGAAAGGAAAGAGAGAGGGGGAGAGTAATGACAGTGTCGGCCAGGCTGGAGTAGGTGGTGGATGTGGAGGGTTGAGGCTGATGCCTGCATCAGACAGAATGGGGCTCTCCATTCCATTACCCCTGAAGATAATAGAAAGTGCTGCCCTGAATACTAAACTCGCGCGCTGAATAAACAGGCCTGCGCTCACTTTTCACGGACAGACACTTCAATGCGCTCCAAAGCTGTCACAGCAACAGCACCTCAAAGTGAAAAAAGTCGAGATTGTTTAATCCTCTCTCTCTCTTTCTTTCTCTCGCTCACACACACACACACACACACAAATAGAAATAAACGACTCCGCAAGGACAGGGATTACACCGCGGCATTCAACGACAATGTTTCCAGGACAAGCAGAGGGGAAAATTGTCCGCTGGCTCGAAGGGGAATCAAAGAAGTGTGTTTACCACAGTAACTGCCTCTACATGCGTACGCAAGTTCATGCTTACCGTAGCAAGTGCGTCTGTCGGGGCCCAGCTTCATGAGGTGAGGGCAGGCACATGAGAATGTCTGATTGTAGTTGATGAGACAAAGATGAGAGCAGGGCTCCTGGCCGTCTTTAGCTGCACAGGGGTTAGGAGCTAGTGGGGAAGAGAATGGGTTCACAAGAGAAGTCACTCTCACAGTGAATATACTAGCCATAAATGAAGGTTGCCAAGCTTGTCTGAGCTTAAATTTGAAAACTGTATGTGTGTGTTTCTCACCCTGCGGCTGTCTGGACGGATGATACACCTGCAGGTCAAAGGGCTGCGTGTTGGTTCTCTGCACCACGGTGACGTTGCTTCCAGTCCACTTGTTGGCCTTGGCCAGCGTGTTGGTCCTCCAGTCAGTCCAGTAAACCTCCCCACCGTACATAGTGACAGCGAAGGGATGTGATAGATACTCGTGTCCCCTCAGAACCTCGATCAGCCCAGAACCATCGTACTTGGCTGAATAGATAGCATCAGACCTGCGTAGCACAATTACTTCAATGAATACCTCAGAAAAACCCTGTACGTGCATCAACTAAAGGTGTTTTTGTGCCCTTTTGTTTTGACCTGGCATCGATCCAGAGGATGCGGCGTTCTAGATAATCCACAGTGAGTCCATTTGGCCAGCCTCCATTGCCAGTTTCCTTATGGATGGTCTTCCTGCCTTCTCCGCTCATAGATGCAGCTTCAATCCTGGGCAAGCTGGCATCCCAGTCTGTCCAGAAGAGGATGCTGCAACATGGACAGGAAGTCATTAAAACATTGAGGCAGCACAGTTTTTGTGGTGAAAAAGATCTTCATTGACTTATTTTTTATACCTAAACAAAATAAATAAACAAACTCTCTTTCTTTTCACGACTGAATAAAGGGGATAAACAAACTGACCTTAAAGGACAACGCAATTTCATACTGAACTGTTTTACTGCGGTTTATATTTGGCGGACCCCGCCACCTTTCTAGCGTCAAACATTGTTCTGGAGACCTTAGTTTCCTCTGAGAACAGCTTGTTTATTCAGTTCTAAAAGAAAAGTTTCTGAGTTTTATCATTAGCTCATTAATATACAAGCCCTACAATTACCAAAACATTTAACCTTTGTCGTAAATGTGCAGTAAGCAGTGTGGAAGTTACCCGTCCCGGGGATCCAGGGCAATAGCTCGAGGGTGCTCCACCTCCCCAGCCAGCAGCGTGGTCCTCATGGTGCCGTCCAGCTTGGCCACCTCTATCTGATCCAGGTTGCTTTCCACCCAGTAAATGTTTCCTGCTATCCAGTCCACTGCCAAGCCCTCAGGGGTAGCCAGCCCATACTGGATTACCACATCGAAGCTGGTTAAAGCTACAAGGAGAGATACAAAGGATCAAAAAAGTTGTTAGTATCTTGCTTGGTGTCATTTACCCTTCCCCCTTTCAACTGGATGTCATTAACTTTTGTAAAATCTGTCGCTCTAACTTTCTAACACAGCGGAAAAGAAAGAATTAACAGGGCAATGGGTAGAACTGCTTCAGTACCATCTATCTTTGTTCATTACTGCTCGAGAAATCTGACTTAATAATATTTCATCTAACTGCTCAATAAAATAAGCATCCCTCTGGTGGTTTCTTAATGAATTCACACAGTATGGATAAAGCCTTCGAAAGCTGGAATGTGCTGATGGCAACATTTCAGATTGCACTGCAACCCGAAGCACTGATCCGCTTTGCTTCAGCATTTACAAATTATGTAAATGCGATCAAGCTATTTGGATTCACAGCTAACATTAGCATCACAAACTGTAATTCCTTTACTCATACGGTTTGATGCTATGTTCAGTAGAAAAACACACGACAGTAGGATCAATGAAAACATAAATAAATACAGTAGGAGATCAGCAGGGGGTGTGATGCTACAATTACAGAGTGGGCCTTTAAAAAAGCTAAACATGTGGTGTCTTGCAGGGCTAAAGAGTAATTTTACAGCCTCTTTCATTTTCCAGTGGGTCTCTAATCACAGGGACATGTCTAATTGTTTGAGATGAGTCATTATCCTGTCTGGAGCAATGAAAACACTCACTTTATGTAACCTATTGGTAAACGTGGCACGCAACCTCCACGTGCACAAGCAAAAACACACATGCAAATGTGACATGATTTTCTGTGAAATTCTAATAAGTGCAAATTGTTTACTGCAACAGAAGTTTAATTTATTTCTGCAGTGTGTGATTCCATATTTGGGGATTTAAATTGTATGACTCTCTAATCCAGTAAAACTTAATACAGTCACTTGGCACTTTATCCTGCTTAATTTTTAATGGAAACAGGTTCTATACTAGAATTGTCTTTGCTGACTTGTAAGTAAGTAAATGTAATCTCCATCAGCTGACGATGAACAAGTGATGTGGCTAAAGCCCCGGAAGAAATATATTAAGCGGACATTAGTAAATCATCTGATCCTATGTAAGACAAAAATAGCAAAAGAAAAAAAAAGCCTTTTAAAGGTGCACTGTGTAAGATTTGAAAAAAGACATTCAGAAACTCAGACAGGTAATATTTACAATATTAAGAATACATACAAACTCAAGTTACCATAGCTGAATAAACAAGCTGTTCTAAGAGGAAAATAAGGTCCCCAGAACACCGTTTGAAGCTAGATGGGTGGCAGGGTCCGCCACATATAAACAAAGTAAAACAGTATGAAATTGTTTTGTCCTGTAAGGTCAGTGTGTTTATTCAGTCTATTCAGTCATGGAAACAAAGAGAGTTTGTTTACAGATTCTTCTCTTCTGATTCCAATTTCAACCCAAAAACTACATACTGCACCTTTAAGCTCTAAACGGCTCACCTCCATTCTCAGACAGCTTCCCCCGATAGATCTTGTCCTCCACCACATCAGTCCAATAGAGGGCGCTCTGGCTGAGATGGAAGTCCAGGGCGATGGTGTTCCTCAGGCCCGGCACCAACACGCTGAACTCGCCTTTATTCAGATCGATGCGGCGGATCTCGTGGCGGTTTGAGAAAATGATGAAGGGTTTGAAAGGATCTGTGGACATGGAGAGGAAGAGAAGAGCGGCCATCTTTCAAAAGAGGGAACCAACCAGATGGTAAAGGGTTAAAAACACTTTGCTCGGTCGCTGTTGATTTTTACTCGAAATACTGCAGAGTGGCTCCGAAAACATTGCATCCGTGTTCCACTGCGGTGTTTGACTTGTCCAATAAAAGAGGGGATGTGTTGAAAGTGGCTCTAATCCTCGGTAATTAAAACGTAAAGTAAATAAGACAGGAGTTATCTGTGGCCAGCAGGCATGCAGACAGGCAGCAGGATGAATGACGGGGTGCTGGAGGCTACTCACTAAGACCACAAGCATAAATTCATGTTTCCTCATTGGCTAGCTGCTGCAGGCAGAGAGCTATATTCTTTATGTGGATAATGAAATCCAAAGCTGATTTAATGTGACTGTGCAGTTTCTGTTGCCCTCTCCCTGACTTTAACAAAAAGCATATCCGCTCCCCACTTTATTATTTAATATTTCAGATTCTTTCTTTCCATAAAATAATAATGGAAGTTAGAAACCAATGCTCAGTTTCTTTTTATGCTTTCTCAGTGAACCTTTTCCCCCCGGTTGTATACTTGTATGAACAGCATTTAAGCTCTTCCTCTTCTCTGTCTCCAGCGCTCTGTCTATTGTCCAAAAGAGTATCACATTTTGGCACAGCGCGTCTCCTCCAACCACACAGTTTCCTGCCTGGGCGGCCTCTCCTCCGCCTGATCCCAAACCCACACCACACTTCTTGATTCTGCAGTGCTGAACCCTGACAAAGCCCAGAGCCCAGTCACTTCTCTAGCTTCCTCCCTTACTGTACGGCTAGCATCAATCAAACGTTTAAATTCTTCACTGATGCCTCTTGACTTTCCCTTCCCGCTCCACTCCCACTATCTTCCACTTTCCAGTCCCTTACCCGTGCTCTTGCAGTTCTCCATGTCAGGCTCCAGCTCCCAGCCCTCGTAACACGAACATTTCACACTGAACTTGTCCTGTTCACAGCGTTGACTGCACTTAAGGTGTTTGGCACAGAAGCTCTGGATTTGACAGGTCTTGTTGTCGGGCCCTAGCTCCATGCCCAGTGGACAGGAACAGATCACCCCCTCTCCGGGGGCCACTGTGCAGTTATGGCTGCAGTCGCCATTGTCCAGTGAACACAGGTCTGTAAAAAAAAAAAAAAGAGAGAGAAAATCAGAGGAGGACTGGAGGAAAATAGCTGCACAGCACTGTTATTTAAAGCACCGGAGCCTTGATTTAAGATGCAGGGATTTGCTTGCTGCTGTGGCCTTCCCTGTGCCCGGGTGCAGTTGTCTCTTACCGCAAAGTTTCTCGTCAGAGCCATCTGGGCAGTCGTCAGTGCCATCGCAAAGTTTCTCCGCGGGCAGGCAGATGGTGGATTCGTTGGCACACATATGGTGGGAGAGCTTACACACCAGTGCTTCGCAGTTGTCCTCGTCCGAGTTGTCCTCGCAGTCGCTGTCTCCGTCGCACACCCAGGCTTTGCTGATACAGCGTGCTACAGGCGGAAGGCAAAGGTTACTTGATTTTTTTTTTTAAAGGAGCAATACATAAGAATTTTAGTTTATTTACTAACCAGCTCACCCTGGCTCGTCCCTGTGCTAAAGCTCCTGAGCTAACACTGTAAACAACCGACACTCCTCTCATGCTCCGAGCTCCCAGTCCGGACCACTAGATGCACGGCTAACAGAGCTCAATCGCTCACGGCAGCTACAGTTAGCAGCAGTTAGCGGTTACTCTGGAAATATGCTGACTCCTATTTGTTCTGAGTATGACTTCGACAGCTGGCCAATTCTCACATATTGCACCTTTAAACAGACTCTGTGTCCTCCACATGCTTCTCAATTTCTCCTCACCAGAGTCCCGGCAGCCAAACTTGACAGCCGGGTCGCACATGTGTGTGACGCCCTCGCAGTTCTTCTCGTCGCTCAGGTCCATACAGTCTGTGTCACCGTCGCAGCGCCAACGCAAGGGGATGCACAGGCCGTCCATTCGGCACTGAAACTCATCTGTGTGACAACCTCCGGGGGGGCGTGTGGCTGTGGATTAGAGAGACATCAGGAGAAATGACATCGCCTTCGCTGAATCAAATCAGGACACACAGCCTTGAGCTGAGACAACGTGCAACATCAAAAGAGTGCGAAAACAAAAGCTAACAAGCCGTCCGTCAGAAATGTGGATGGCAACAAGTCTTAGCAACGGGAAAGACCGAACAGATTCACATGTGCATTTAAAGATGGTCAAACCAGCTGCTAATGACTCATTTTTGTTACTGTTCCAAGGTCGCTCTGAACAGAAACATCATAACCAATAGATGACTACGTACAGTAGGCACATCTACATCACGTCTTGCTGTTGTTTAAAAGAGAACATATATCATATCGCTCACTAAAAGGCTAGTGAGAGTTATTATGAGGCTTTAGTGGAGGTAGGAATTAGACTGATGCCAGTGTGACTAATAGGGACCAGGGACCGATTCCATCTACTCACTGAAATGTAGATACTAGATATGATTTTAGTGCCTAGTGCACTTTGGGGAATAAATGACAGAGATGGAACCATCCACCCATGATAATAACAACCATCTGTCACAGCTGTGTTCCATAAATACTGTAAGGAAAAGTACCAGTAGCTATTTGTTTGTGAGTAGTTGCTTTTAACATCAGCTTCAAATAGGGACTTCTTAGTAAAGGTTCTACTTGCTGAGTAAAGGGGCCATTTTCTTTCTTTCTTTTTTTTCTTTTTTTTCCAGAAACACGATACAGAGAACTTAATGCATCATGTGCAGCTTCTTTGGGCATTTTCTTGTGCAGGTGTGCAGAGCATACGCCGAGCTCCGGAGAAATCTATTGCCATGTATTATTAGTGGGTGCGTTAGAAGCTGGTATCATCTGCAGTCAGTCCCGTCAGCTGCAGCAACTCATATTTTTTGCATGGCACCTATGTTCCTCAGCTCCTTGCTTTTCTTTTCTCTTCGGATTCTGCACATTCTTCAAGGTGAATTGTAAAATAGCCAAGATGAGCCATACCAGGATTTCTTAGACATTTGAGTTATTTCAAAGTGGTGAACCCCACCCTGTCCTTGCTTATTAACAACTGAGCCTTTCGAGGATGCCTCCTTTCATACCCAATCATGATACTATCACCTGCTACCAATTAACCTGTTTACCTGTGCAATGTTCCAACCAGGTGCTATATACATAGCTCAAGTATATATATTTGTAATGTATATGTTATGTATATAGTGTAAATAGTATAGTTGTATACATAATAGAATATTGTGTTTTTAAAGCAACATTAAGTAGAAATTGTCATTTTGTGTGATCTGGTGCCCCCCCCTTACAGTTTCTGAGCGCAACACCACTGTCATAAATATAAATCCCAGGTCTGTAACAAACCAACTACACACAGAACTCGTTACATCATTACAATGTTATGTCTGGTCACCCTGTTACAAGACACTGAACCGTTAAAATGATACTGAAACTGTTATTTTAAGGTAAAAAAAAAAGATTACAAAGTATTGCTTCAATATTTTTATCATTTCATTTCTATATCTTATAATTATTTTGTTTTCCTTTTCCTTTTGTATAACCAATTATAAGACAATCTCTGGAGGGCCTAAAGGGCATTTTACTGCACATTGTATTGTATGTTCTGTGAATGTGAATGTAACAAAGAAGTACTGTTTTCAATTGAATATATGTCAAAAAAGATTAGCAAATGATCACGTTCATTTTTTTATGTTGCACAGCACCACAACTTTTCTTGGACTCAGGGTTGTAATAGTATTAAGATGTGCTTTTGTAGAACATCTCGTCTCGTGCTTTACTCAGACATGGACTATATATGGTCGGCAAATTGGAAAGGATAGTTGCAGGCATGGTGGTCTCATTAATACACATTTCTTAGAAATGCCTTTTCTTACACACAGTAATCTGCTGCAGCGAAGATCGCTGGTATAGGAAAAACCCCACCTGATCAGCAGGTTAAGACACTGACCCTGATTGGTGCAGTTTGCGTGGGTCTCGTCGCTGTAGTCCCCGCAGTCGTTATCCCCGTCGCAGGTCCAGTAATCTGGGATGCAGCGGCCGCTGTTACACTTGAACTGAGCGCTGGAGCAGGAGTGACTACAGCCTGCCTCATCGCTGTTGTCCCCGCAGTCGTTATCTGAAAAACAAACACAGTCAAACAACACCCACTCTCTGGTATTATGAGGCGCCCGCTGCCTCAAAGGGAATAAATATATATATAATAAATGTGCAAAAATCTATTGCTTTTCATTTTTTTCACAATTAACACAGTGGCAGTGGAAACCATGGAATACAAAATGAAATGGAATATGAGAGGAGAGAATAAATAATGACAGAAACTGCATAGATCAGACCATGCACCATGAGGGAATGTACCGAGCGCTGATACATTGAGCTTGGCAGCAGAGCATCATAAGCACATTTATACTCATACTAATATAAAAGAGCAACCTATTGTATAACCTTTAGTGCTTTTTATAGCAGTTAATTATAAGTCATCAGGGAAAGACACTTTATTCTGAAGTTACTCAACCTGGCATTCTTATTAAACCTGTGCCGAATTAAAATGAAAAGTTTCATCCGTTTGATTGCTAACACAACAACTACACTTTTAGTTTCCCATCTATTCAGATGACTGAATAATGTACTGACAATATATCAAATCTAATTTAGCTTCAAACCTGACTACAGTCAATGAATGGCAGCAGTATCGGCCTCAGCTTGTGGCCACTTTCAATTAGCGTAAAAGCAGCTGTAACTGTTCCTGAGCCAGCTTGGCCGGTCCTAGAACTAAGCTAGCGTCATGGCGGTTTGTGGTGCATGTCGATCTATGCACTAACCGGTCAGGTTTGGACAATTCAACTCATCAGAGCCGTCCCCACAATCCTTTTCTGAAAGACAGAACCAATGGAAGACAGCAGAGTGGGCGAACGGCACAACACGGGACAACAACAAAAAAAAACACAACACAGAGCAACAAAAGACAGGACGTACAAAGTGACAAAAAGGAGAGTGTATGCCAATGTGAGGGAGGTGGCAAAACATGCACAGGAAAAGAGAGGAGTTGCCACTGTAGAGGCCCACAGATAGCAGACATTTACCATTATCGCAGCGCCAGTTTATGTTGATGCAGCGTCCGTTGTTGCAGGTAAACTGGGTGAGGGGGAAACATGTGGGGTACGCTGTGGACAGAGCTACAGTTAAGAGGAGACCAAAAGCAAACACCCAAAGGTCAAAACAACCTGTGATCACTGCTACAAATAGCCCTACAGTTATATTGAGAGAATAAGTTGACCAACCACAGGAAGCGGGCTCATCCGACCGATCGCCGCAGTCATCGTCCAGGTCACACGTCCAGGAAATAGGGATGCAGCGCCCGCTGGCACATGAGTACTGATTAGGCGGGCAGGTACGGGCTGAAAGATAACGCAGTGTGAAGCTCACGCCAAAAAATAACGCCTGCTAATTTTGGTGCGTGTTTGTTCGTGTACCTGAGCAGGTGGTGTTGGATTCGTCCTCATCGTTCCCGCAGTCGTTGTCGCCGTCGCACAGCCAACGCAGAGGGATGCAGCGGTTGTTCTTGCACTTGAATCTGTCAGTGGGGCAAGTGTGCTGGTCTGGAGACGAGAAAGGACAAATTGAAGGGTAAGGCTGAAAGAGCGAGGTGCAAATGAGTGGAGGAGAGAGCAAATATTTCAGCTTATTTTGTGGCCTTATTTTAGTGTTTTCTTTTTGGACGGGCTTTTATTTTGTCTGGGAAGGGAACATGTCTGCGCTGCGACCACAGCCAGACAGACAAGCAGACGGAGAGCTTTTCCAGATCCGGAGACATTGCTACACTCCTCCTTGCACAAACACACACTCACATATCATGCGCTCACATATCCTGTACTCGCATATACACAAAATTAGCACGTATAAACACATGCTCACTAGATTCAGACTCTGCTCTCTCATTTCATTCTGGCATCGCCAGACTGTCAAATTCAGACTGCTGGAGGTTATCTGACTCTGCCAGCAGGAGGGGTAGCTGTGTGTGTGCGTGTGTGCGTGTGTGTGTGTGTGTGTGTGTGTGTGTGTGTGTGTGTGTGTGTGTGTGTGTGTGTGTGTGCGTGCGCAGTAACTCACGGCACAGCTCAGGAGCCTCGTCGCTGTTGTCCAGACAGTCGTTGTCTCCGTCACACTTCCACCGCTCCTGGATGCATCTGTTGTTCTTGCAAGCGAACTCCCCAGACTGGCACTGCGGAGGTGGTACGTAAGACGGGTTGGCTGTGGAAGGAAAAGTAGAGGGAAAGAGGAATAAGAGGAATGGAGAAAAAAAAAAAAGGTCGGCGAGGATATGAAGGGGAGAAAAGAAGCAAAATATGGTTTTGAGTTACCACATTTTGCAATAGAAGGACAACTGACGAGACTTGTGGAAAAGAGCATTAAAAGGAGAAGTAGAAAACCATCAGTCGCACTCGTACGAGACTGAAGCTGAGCTGACTGATCGAGATATAGATGTGGTGGACAAAATAACAGCAACACTAGAACAACGGACAATGACAGCCACTAATCTTTGCAATACCAAAGATTGATTTTCTGGAGTTTCTGCCGTTGGATTATTTTCACCAGCGTGGGTTAACGACAGGAACAGCTTGAATATTCTAGGCTTTGAAACGGCAGCTTTCATTGCCGAGTTTGTATTAGACTATGGTACATAATGCAGGAGCTTCTGTTACTGTGGCCACCCCCTCTACGTCTCCATTTGTTCAAATATTTTCTTCAACACACAGTCACACAGCTTGACTCATCTTGTCCAACATACCGAAAATAAAACATTATCTTGTTTAAGTGCAGTGAGAAATACCCCACAGTTGTGTTTGAACTCACCTTTGCAGCTGGTGTTGTCAGCTGGCTCCAATATCTGGTCTTCTGCACAGGCACACTGCCTGCCTCCTGGTATGGCCAGACACAGACTGCTGCAGCCGCCGTTGTTAACACGACACGCATTGGAGCCTGTGAGGGTTAATGTAAGGTTTAAAGGGTCATTTGTGGATTAACATGGATGGATGGTTAGAAGGAAAATCTATTTGTGATGCGCTTCCAAGCACCTTGCTGCTGCTGAGCGTCATACATGCGGATTTCAAAGATTGGCGGCCTCTCATTGCGCAGCAGAGTGGCAGTGCCAGTGGTGGTGTCCAACTTGTAAATGCTGCCACTGCGATACTCGTTCCAGAACAAGAAGTGTTTATAGTGGCACAGACCAAAGGCGTGGTTCAGTTCCTGACCTTCGTACACCGTCTGGTGATGTGAGAAAAGCAACAAGATGGTAAAGTCAGCTTTAATAAAAAAAACAAAAAACAGACTACAGCACTCTGTGTCCAGAATTACAGCTCAAAACATGTTTATATAAATTCATGGGGAGGATAAAATGTAATATGATGAACCGTCCTTGTTAAAGGAGACATATCGTGCTGTTTTCCAAGATCATCATTTTAATTTGGGTTACAAGAAGAGTATGTTTACATGCTTTAATGCTCAAAAAAATAATCCTCATACTGTCCAGTGCTGCAGCACTGTATTCCCCCTCTGCCTGAAACGCTCTGTTTTAGCTCCTGTCTCTTTAAGGCCCACATCCTGAATCTCTTCTGATTGGTCAGCTCACACATGCCTGACCCAGCACAGCTAACAACAACAGAACAGCTGTGCTAAATACAGGCATACATTATGCTTATGTTTGACATGGTGATGTAGTGTGATGTTCAGGAGCAGGTATTTTCTGTGGGAGAGAGGAGTTTCTACTGGTGCAGACTTTGACCTTTTTAAGTTTCAAGATCTTTTACATGCACAAGAACATAAATAAACATAAATAAACTACTCAAGAAAAGGGAAAAGTATAATAATTCCCCTTAATATAGGAGTTAATTATGCTACAAATCTAAAATTCCTTGGTTCGGACCTAGCAGAACTACACTCAGTTGGAGAAATGAGTACAAAACATAAATCTACGTGGCCCTTGAATACCCTTTACAGTGGTATTCAGAATATGTGAGTAAATATTTAAATGTCATTCATTTTATATCGACCATAACATTCCATATTTTGGATTATAAGCTAAAAACAACACCATCAACCCAAAAATATGTCCGACACACAGGCCAGCGAAAACAAAATATCATCAATTTAGCCACAAGGAGCGAGCAGGACCAGAGGGGCTCAAGCCCACAGACGATGCACTGCTACATATGTGATGGACCGCCCACAGTCTTCCATCGCTCTAAAACTCATTCCTATTAGCCCACTCACAGCCCCTGTCAGAATAATCCCCTGCCTCTATTCCTGCGAACTCCTCTGCCTCTAGGCTGCAGTGAGATAATCCTGACGACTGCTGCTGACCTTGCGCTCGGAGCTGTTGAGATAGACCATCTCGATGCGGTCATAGTAGGCGTCCACCCAGTAGAGGATGCCCTGTGGGATGTCCAGACTCAGACCGTTGGGCCACAGCACCGTCTTGCTGGTCAGGAACACATTTCTGTTGGAGCCGTCCATCCAAGCCCGCTCGATTTTGCCACGCTTGCTCTCCTTGGGGTCCTCCTCCCAGTCCGTCCAGTACATATACCTGAGGGGCAAACAAGGGAACTGTCATGGGTGCAAGTATTGTATGAAATATTACAGCCAGGCAGAAAGAGGAGAATATTTGTTGGCATTAATGGAGGCAATGACATTATATCTGGCTTCCCCTGAAGCATACAGCCCTAATCAGAGCACCCAGTGAGGCGGCTCCACAGTGTTTCTCCGTTGATCTGCCCACAGGCAAACCAGGTACTTTAGGAAATGTCAATCTTCTCCACTGATCTAGCCTCAGCCGGTGAATAGGTGGCTGTATGCGACATTGTGCAAAACTAGAAGCCCCCTAAATATGACTGACATTAGCATTAAAATGTCATTCTTCCTCCTCCTTTCCTTTCTGCGAGTTCCTCCTCCTCCTCCTCCCTCTTCTTTCTGAGCCTGATTGATTACGAGCATTAGTGGAGGAGAGTGCCTTTCTCCTGGGAAGTGTGTGGACACACATCACCCTGTCACTAGAAATCCACAGAGTGTGGCGCACGTTTATGAGTGTGTGTTTCTCAAGAGAGAGAGCCCAGGAGGTCATATCAATAAGATACGGCCAGATTAATAGCCATTTGAAAGAGTGTAAGAGAGATATGCCTGCATGTTAACAAGCTTGCTGGAGAAATCCATTACGCAACGTACAAAATGCCCCACCGGTTTGAATAAATGCTGTAGTGTGCGATAAGTGTTATCATGATAATGGTCAAAACACAGTTTAGAAAAAATATAATAAAATGCTCTCTGCTGGAAACTCTGAAGACACAAGAGATCACAAGCGCTGATTAATAAAACCAATAAACAAAACATAATAACAATAATAAACAGCTCATGAGAGGTATGAGAGTTTGCTTCGTGAGAGCAGCTGATTCATCAGGCAGGTGAGCAGAGGAAATGACCTCACATCATCGTCTCTCACTGTGTTTTACCTGACCACAAATAAGCACACACTGACATGCATGCATCGTTCTTCATATAACAGCCAGCGGCCTGGGCTGCGCAATTCTTCACCTGGATCTTGTTCAAAGATCTTTATCCCTTTAATTTTATAGGCCCGCAAATAAAATAAACAAATATCAAGCTACATTTAGATTTTCTTTTTTACATTACCCCCCCAGCCACCACGACAATCACCTCAAAGCTTACGATGGTTTAATGATAATATTCTGCACTTCGCCGATAAGCACTTCATAAACAGCTGGTTATTTCTTTAAAACATTTCCAGGAAACTTCCAGCTGGTGTCAGCTTGGCTTCTGCTGATCGTGCCATTTTAATTTCTGACTGGTTCCTGCCCAACTTCTGCAGGTCAGTAAATATGTTGAGTACATTTTCAACCATTTACATTTTCAATATATTGTGTTAATCAATTAATTAATAATTGTTAATTTCAAGAATTTTCAATGATGTTACTTGGTAATTATCACCTGCTTCGCGTGAAATATACGAACCCTCTATCCCTTTGTCCCCCTTACCCGTGTAGAGGATCCACCACGATGGCACGGGGGTGAGTCATTTTTCCCTCGATGAGGATTTTGCGGGTCTGAGAAGCCTTTTCCAGCCGAGCCACGCTGATGGTTTTCTTGGGCCCGTCATCTGTCCAGTAAAAGTTATCAGCCATCCAGTCCACAGCGATGCCCTCTACCGTGTGGATCCCTGAAACAAACACATACTGTTGGTGTGAAGCATACTGCTGCAGCATTCGGAAAAACATGATGGACTGCAAAGTGTCAATCAAGTGTTTCAATCTTTATACTTTTAGACTTAGAAACCTTGATTTCATATTAGATTACAGCCAATTGTCGCATGAAAATGCCTGTTGTTTTTTAGTATTTTTATCATGTAGACTTTTAAATGTTTTCAAAATTCTTATTATCAATGGGATAAGCTGGGTAAACAAAGGCTACACAGGAAAGATATATTTTTGGAAGATTCTGAGATTTGTGAAACAATATTAAAGCTTATTGTTGTTCATCACCTCTTGGAAACTTGTGTAAAAACTTGTGAATTTATTATCCAACGTTCAGCTTTGTGAAACCTCGGCTTTGATATATACATAATGTGCACAAATGTAATGAAGATGATCTAAAGAAAATTTGCAGGTCTCTGAAAATCATTGCACAACCTCAAAGTCATACTGATCCTTAAATGAGTAAAAAAGCGAATTAGCTGTTGTTACCCTACCTTCCTTCACAATGGTATCCCTCTCTGTTCCATCAATCTTCTGTCGCCCGATGATGTAGCTGGTGGCGTCGGCGAAGTAGATGAATTCGCTCTCAGCATGAAAGTCCAGAGCTCTGGGGTTCATCAGATTCTCTATGGGGATCATGTACTCATCTGGCACCTTGGCATTCATGTCCATGCCCCTGATGACCCCTGGGCGACCTTTACCATAGACCAAGAAGAGCTCGTGCTCGGGTTCTTAAGGCGAAACAAGAAAACAAAGTCAAAACACTGAATCTGTATGTATTGCACATAATTCAACAGTAATAATTTAACTTCTTTCACCTGACGCTACCCTGTTCTCCAACAAAGAATCAAAACATTAGATGCTGAGTCCTGATTGCTTTTTTGTTCTTTTTCCATTAATCAAGCAAACAAATAACAAGATCAGCGATAGCCTTACATAATATAAAGTGTTTTTCAACTGAGAGGCAGAGGGAGAGGAGGGAGAGAAGGAGGGACTGCCTTTAGTTAAATCAATTGTGTCATTTTCAAGGACAGTTTTTTTCTCAGGAGGCCGATCAATATAATGCTATTATTGGTTGATAGAATATTAAAACACTTCTCAGAACAAGCTGAATCAGCCAGACAACTCCATGGGGAGGTCATGGAGAGCCAGCGAGTCAGACTAAGTTATGGTATTGCTCAGCTACTTTGTTAATAGCCCTTTCCAAGTCTACAGCCCAGGGGAGAACTACATCCCTGATCCAACCTTGGCTGCCCTTGGCTTAAGGTCAGCAGAGCTGAATCACTGCAGCTCCCCAGTTAATGCTCAGTGTTATGCTGGAGGCATGCACACATCAGTTCTGGATGTGCTGAATCTACAGCTACAGACCATTACACCATGTACCGAAAGTGCTCACTTTGTTTTTTTAGATAACTATGTCAGCCATTTATCCACGATGTTAAGACCACTATTCATTTAAATGCTACGCCATCAGGATTATTTTAGCTGTTAGCCAACTATTTTACATGTTTATCCGTTTGCTAGGCTACTTTCAACGAACTCAACTCGGCTAATTATAGCTAACTATTTCAAATATTTATCCATTACTTTTAGCAAATTAGGTTAGGTTAAGCTACTTTTAGCTAACCATTTCAAATCATTATCTATTAAGCTAGGTTAAGTGTAGCTAACTATTTCAGATGTGTATCAATTTGACTAGACTACTTTAAGCTTACTGTATCAAATGTTTATCCATTAGGCTAGGCTAATTATATCTAACTATTTCACATTTTATCAATTACTTTTAGCTTCTTATTTCAAATCTTTATTCCTTACTTCATGCTACCTATGTCAAATATTTATCCATTTGGCAAGGCTACTTTTAGCTAATTATTATTAAGTGTTTATACTTAATAATAATTACTTAAAATTTATTTGAAATATGTATTATTTTTAATAGCTAACTGAACTATTTTATCATTGTTTTTAATTAGCTACCTATTTTATCATTGTTTTTAATTAGCTACCAGTTTCAACCATTTTTCACCCACAGTCTTTCGTCTGCCGATACAAACGTAGGGCACAAGTTTACAGTGGATGCTTCTTTTGACCGGTACCTCACATAACCTACGTCTTGTTGTAGATCACTTGGAAGAATTTATGTTGATTTGTGTTGCAATCTGTTGTAAATGTTGTGATCACTGTTTCATTACACTTGTAGTCTCACTTACTTTTGCAGGACTTGCCATCGCTGCCCAGGCTGAATCCAGAACGACAGCGGCAAGTCCGGGTCTTGTGGCCATTCCCTAGCAGACAGATGTCCGAGCAGCCTCCAGCCTTCCCAAACTGGTCCACCTCACATGCATGGCTGCGCACTGGACATCAAGAAGGAAGACGTGAAATCAGAACCAATCAATACAGTATTCAGATGTGCCTGACAAATGAAAGCGTGTGAGTATGAGTGTGTGTGGTCTACCTGGAGGCTGGCGTCTCTGGTGGTAGACGTGCAGCGCTCCTCCCTTGTCCACCCTGGTCACCACTTGGTAGTCTGTGCTGTTAAAGCGGTTGACCTTGATCACACTGGTTTTGGGCTGCATGTTGGCGTTGTCTGAGTTGGTGGCATACAGGTAGTTTTCGAACACAGTCAGCCCGTACAGGTGCTCGATCTTGAAGAGAGAAGATGGGAAGCGGGGAGATAATGGAAGAGTTGAGGGAGAGAGTAACAGAAGGAGATGGTATTGAATCCTTTTTGATTGAGAGATTTGGTGTGGTCGACAGAAATGATAAATACTGAAACAGAGCAGTATTACCTGAGCTTGTAAAGAGTTGGTGGTGAAAAGTATATTGCCTATCATAGATGTTTTTTTCACTTTGATGTGCAAACTGATACACACTCAATATTTTAGTCTTAGTCTTTATGCAAATGGAGCCTTTCTACACGTTTCATTTATATATATGAATATACTAATACATGAAAATAATGGAGCACAATAGATGCAAGAATACCACTTGCAGTCCTAGTCTATTATTTTCTATATCTGGAAACCCCAGAGTCTTTTACACCTATGACGACAAGAATCATCCTCCATATTTCCAAAATTTTTAGTCATTTTTTCCCATGGTTAGTTTTATTTCATAAGTGAATGTTAAATGGTAATGTAGTGTGAAGCAGAGGTTTTGTTTCCATGGTTACCTTTAATAAACCATGTGCTGCGTTGAGCAGCGGTGGTTAAACAGCTATCTGTAACTGCTCATTTTGAGGTATCCCGATACAGATTTTTAACAGCCACCTGCCTTTGGTTCAGAAACTTGTATTTTTTTATGGCCACATCACAAAGTGTCATTATAAAGTGATGAGGTGTCTAGCGAGCGCTCAATAGACAGATCTCGCAGACAGACTAGCGCCAGTCCGACAAAATCAGGAAGAAAAGCGGGCATGAACTTTCACATCTGAACAGATATAGGCCAGTGACTCAGTGTCCCATGAGGTTATGTCTACAGCAGCATAAAACCTGAGATGTCATTGTGGTCTGTCGCGGCAGGCTGTGTGGAGCTCACTGGGCCATAGAGAGACACAAGGGTCACCATTGTATGCTGCAGGGAAATGCTCTGCTGAGGCGACACCTTGAATAGAAAACCTTAGGATCATACTGTCAGGAAGCATAATGTGCACTAGCCAAGACAAACCAGCTCAACGGAAGCCATGGGGAAAAAAATCAGTACCTGACTTGAATTCACACAATTTGAGTGACAGGTCTTGATGTGAACCTTGAACTCTAAATCATTTTCTATGCACCTTTAAGAGGGCATGTCAGGCCTTAATAAACACAAACAAACTCAGCGCCATCAAGAACAATCTTCCTTTTTAACCTTTACCTGAAGGATGTACAGGCACACACACACACACACACACACACACACACACACACACACACACACACACACAGCCACCATCCCTCAGTGTATGCATTGTCTGTGGCCTTAGGGTCAGTGAGTAAATGAAAGCCATTAGTTCTCCACAGATCACAGTAAAAGCCGTGGTAACACATTTAAGAGCCACCATGCTTCATCAGGTCTGCAGCATCAACAGCCTCAGTATTAGATACTATTAATCAGCCGCTTTAATGAAAAGGAAAATGTCCACCATCACCTCTCCGCTCATTACTCACCGCGCGAGAACACATTACAGGAGCACACAGGAGAAACATAAGGTGCATTACAGATATAGAGGGAACTGTAATGCACACTAGAGTTTTTAGGGCATTATGAAGAGCGTACACAAGGATAGCACATTGAAAAGAGATTATCTTCCTGCTAATGGATGATGTTCTCACCAGCAGGCCTTGGATGATGGTGTGCCGGTTCTTGCCCTCATAGTCCACAACCTCGATGTAGTCCAGATATGCATCGGCCCAGTACACGAGCCTGCTGACGAGGTCCAGCGTGATGCCGTGGGGGAATACAATCTTACTGTCCACGAGCTTGGTTCGGTTCTGGCCGTCCATGTCACAGCGCTCCACCTTAGGGATCTGGCCGTAGTCTGTGAAGAACACCTTCCTGTGGAAACAAAAGGATGATTGAGGATAGGTGGATGGGTAGATCAACTGAACTGGAAAACAGTTTAATTTTCAGCCCATCTGGCTTTGTTATAATTAATTGATAGCCCTAACTTCCATCACAGGGAGACAATAATAATTTAGCTTTTCAGTAAGCAGAAGGAGAAAGGTGGGAAACATTCCTCGAGGGCAGACAGCAAGCAAGATTAATTATTTAGGCCATTCAAGGAATAACGCTGAACATTTGCTGAATATCTTTAGGTTTCTGACTGTTTGTTGGATAAAGTATGCTAGCAGTATTCTGAAGGAACACATTTCCACTGTAAACTGGATTTTGAACCAAACACATTATGAAAGAACATGATCATCAATCATCAATTTTTTTTTCACCATTGCCAAAACAAAAACTGTGACTTGTTTATGGCTTCAAATAACAAATCATGCTCACAGCTCCTGGAAACATTTTAGCAAGAAACAACTTTTTTGAATAATGTGTGATAAAGAACTGGCCAGGATCTTGACACAGGCATTCTAGTTGCCTCCTTGCCACTAGAGGGCCTAGACAGAGGGCAAGAAGAACATCAACTGCCTCCATGAACACAATGTTTGACATATATTTAAAAACAAATACTAAAAGAATCTCCAATCTAAAACTGTATTTCAATAAGTGATTTATACTTATTATTCTTTTAAATGTACTGTACATAAAATAATAAAATGCCTAATTCAATTGATGAGGATAGCAATAATCATGTAGCAGTTAAAGGGTACATCCACCAATTTTTACACATCAAATTGTGTTTACAGATCTTGGTACTGCTGCATATGTGAAAAAAGTAGTATAAAGCCTTTTGTGGTTCCAGAGGAAGCGGGGTGTAATCTGATAAATTGTATCCAGTGATGTCACTCAGAGGCTCAGTTGCATTGTGGGTAATGTAGGCTTCAGGTATTGAAAAGCATTGCACTCCTATAACACTGCTAGACTCATTATGGACAGTTTAAAAACAAAAATCAAAATTGATACAGAAAGAAACAGATTTTGTATCTTTCATTCCACACATTCTGCTTCCTTTTCAAATCCTACATTACCCACAATGCAACTAGCCCCTGTGTGACATTATTGGAGGCGATTTAAGTTATTACATGCAGCTTCCTTTGAAACCACAAAAGGCTTTACACTGTTTTTTTCACATATCTATTAGCACTCCTCAAGACCCATAAACACACTTTCAGGTGCTATATTGGCGGAGTTACCCTTTAAGTAAATTGATTGATTTACTAAATATCAAAATATGCATTGATATAATTCAGACTGCCAAGTTGAAACTTTCCATTCAGTCTGGCCCTGAAGGAGCTGAAAGGCACATTCCACACAAACGCATCAAATATCTTGAGATTCACTGTCTAATCCAAACCTCACAAAACCCAGATGAAGTGGAGTGATTTCATATATTAAAAAAAACATAATGCTGTTCTCTGTCCATTTTCATGTTTTTTGGTAGACTATAGTAAACAGTCAGTGTGGGACTTCTTGAAAGATTTGTGGTTTCAAATTCAACAACACAGCAACAGATGATTTTTACAGTCATTTCACATTATTGTTCTTTTTCCTCCCTCTCTAATGACACTGCAGACCACATCAAAAAACAAACAGCTACAGTGAATCTACCTGACCTTATTACTGGAAGAACCAATTACAGCTGAGGAAATTGCCCGGGACAATGCGTGTAGCTACGAGCAAATGCACATGTTCACACACACACACACACACATTCTGTCATTCATGCTATTAATTTTTTCCAAACACAAAAGCACGCACTCACACACACAAACACACACGCACGCGCGCGCGCGCACACACACACACACACGGTCTCACACAAGCATGCACCACAGATATACACACAATTTCAGGAATTCAGTTGGAAAAGTCTGGTCATAAACAAAAGAGCTGTAACAAAAACATACTTCCACGCTCAAAACCTATACAGCCGGCATACCACTGTGCAAACAGAACATCTGCACTCAATTACTCAAATGTCCAAATCTTACTTTAGCCTCCCCCCCCTTTCAACTTGTAGTTTTTAAAGTTGTGTAACGACGACAGATGACAGAAGTCTGACTCCAGTCGCTCTCATGAGACTGTGAGTTTGCATGCAGCGCTTAGAGGAGGAACTCTGCGTGGGTGCATTGAGAAAACTAGCACACATATGGTACCTGTCTCTGTATGTGTGTGTGTTTGTGTGTGTGTTTGTGCATAATACAGAAAGTGAGGGATCAAACTGACCCCATGGTTGGGTCCAGAGCAATGCCTTTAGGGTTGTACAGCTCCAGGTCTAGTAGGGTGACACATGTCTGCCCGTCCTTGTCACACACGAAGATCCTGTCGTCCACGTCATCCACAAAGTAGAAGTTTCCTGTGAGCCAGTCGATGGCCATCTGCTCCACATCTGGACAGAGAGAGGGCGGCAGGGTGAGATGGGGGGGGGTGTGTGATGGGACACAGGAGGAGGCAAAAACAGTGTTTTTCGGTACTTGAAATGGATTCATTTTGACTGGAATTGAACTTGAGCGTGTGGATGTTGTTGCACATACTTGCAGCAGATGGGTTTGAGGTTTGAGTCATAGTCATGTGATGTGGTAAATTAGTCAGCAATACTGTGTAGCAGCTACTTCAACAGCTCTCTGCCACACATTTTCACACATTTTCAGGTCTGGACTCGGGGCAGTTTGTCATGACTGACAAACGAGATGACAGCCAACTCCAATTAACAAGTGTCTAGGTAATGCGTCTGTCATTCAAAGGAGCTCAGACAGACAGAATATGAGACGGGCCGTTTGTTGCCCCAAGGAGTCTGATGTTGCCGTAGCTGTAGCTAAGCGACGACCAGCATGTGGTTTCCTCTGAGTTTATTTTCCCGAGGCTCAGCTCACGGGGAAGACCAGCGCCACACCCGTCGACGAAAATCAAACACCTAGATGCACGCACATGGCACCGCGCACGGACTTTATGGAACATTTACAACCTAAAGAAATTCAACAGAGACTAGGCTGGAAAAATAGAAAAAAAATGGAATACCCCCGCTCTGTTCAGACTGTTCTGAGCGTGGTGCAGGGACCACATAGGGAGGGTCTGAGAGAGGAGAAAAATAGTGAAAAAGAATAACATGAGACATTAATATACCCCTCTCTCTGGTTCCCTCGTTCCCTCCTCTTCCTTCCTTTCCTCAAACACCAGCTCAGCCACACTGAAGCTGAGCCAAGGATCAGAGACAGACAGCTATTGTTAAAGCTGAAGGAGACGTGAGAACGTGACAGATCCAGAATGACTGGTTTACTGCAGCGAGTGTTGTAAAGTAACGTAACATAACATATGAGGTACATTTACTCAAGTACTGTTTTGAGGTATGGCTCTGAGATACTGTGCTTTTTCTGTGACACTGTCACACTATGTTTCAAAGCAAAACATCCTAGGCTACGTTTCAGACCAATATAATTATCTGACAAATGTAGTTAGTAGTTACAGATTTGTAAAATATCAAACTAACCAACAGAAGCCTGTATAAAACAGTCGAAATGATCTCCACACGTGACAGCTACAGTAATCAGTAATTAAAGCCCAATAATACATGATGCCTGCATTGTTAGTACTGTTGATAATGACAGTTTTTTTGCCAACTGGGGACATTGGAAACAAGCAGTGAACACTTCTTATCACACTTCACGATGGTAAGCTGTTTCTACTTTTCACAAACTCTTGAGGCAAATATGCAGTTTTGGCTGCTAAATGTTCCGCCGTGTTCACTAGCTAGCTAGCCGCTAACTTTGTGCTGGCAGTTCATTTACAGGGGGTTTGTTTTAAGAGCTTTTCCTCTATATATAGACGGCTTGCTCAGTAGTTAACACTATATAACACCAACATCTACAGTTCGATCCTTGCTAGGGTCCTAGGTCCAACCCAAAAGCATCTCTTGTCCCAGTTAAGTCAGGGCCAGAAAACCAAAACAATGAGCTGGAAGTGTTAGCAAGTGACCCCTTTGACATGGTAGTCGTGTGGTTCAATGTTTAATATAAACTCATTGATATGCAAGGCTTTTACTTGTATTTTTACTCTCCGGCTTTGCTATTTTTACTGAAGCAAAGTATCTGAAGACTTCTTCCGGCACTGACTGCAGTACATTTAAATACTGATCTTAACATAGGGAATGAAAAATATGCTTCTACATATGAGTGAGCTAGAGAGAGAGAGGGAGAGAGAGAGAGAGGGAGAGGGAGAGGGAGAGAGCGTGTGGGGAGGAGGGCTTTGCAAACCACAAGATTTGTATTTTCACAGCTGCCACAAGCTCTGCTCTCCACTGAACTATCCACACACACACACACACACACACACACACACACACACACACACACACACACACACACTTCAGATATAGGGCTAAAGTCGTGCTGCAGGAGTCCTCGGTCACGCAGTGCTCACTGCTGAGGGTGGAGGTCTAATATAGTGGTATGTTTACCAGGGTGATCAGGTCACGGTGGTGATTTAAGGGAGACCAGAGGATCAATTTCTCTAACCAGGAAAGAAAAGCTTGGGTGGGGGAAATGACAAAGCAGATTCCTCTGCAAAAGAGCAGCAATAAAAAGTGTGCATAGTGAATACTTACCAGCGCTGGACCAATAAATCTGACTGTAATTCCAGAGGAGACCTCTGTGTTTAGAAGAAACTGACACTTTTCTTTTTCTGAAGAGCCCGACGAGCATAGGGAGGGAGACGCTTTCAAATATTTTGGGGTTTGAGTAAAAAGTGGAAAACAGATAAAAGAAAAAATGCAAATGGGCGGAGAAGAAAGGAAGCAATAGTGAGACAGAAAAAAAGACAGAAAGGGGAAGAAAGAAGGAGAGAGATCTGATTTCCACTGAGGAAACTTGGGCATTGTGCAGCAGCATTTCTGAGGTTTATGGGAATCAGGGGCTGTATTCCCAAAGGTGCTCTTAATTTTTAACACAGAGTTCTCTGTTTAAACGCTTCCAGCTGCCCCACAACACACTGATTCACTGATTAAGCAATGCATAAACAAAAGGGGGGGCGGGGAGGGGGAGTGGATTGTGCAATATTCGAAAAAAAGTCAACTGAAGGCCCTGAAAAAATGTCCACCGCCCCCGCCCCCCTCTTACTCCACCTCTGCTAAACAGAAATGGCTCCAGCGAAGACTTCTATCTCCTCCCATTCTCCTTCTCTCTCTCTCTCTCTCTCTCTCTCCTCCTCCACGCATCATCCCCCTATCCCTCCCCTTTGTCTGTTCCCCAGAGGTGGAAAAACAGTCTGGATTCATTAACTGCAGCTCTGTCTGTCTGAAACTAAGCTATAAAAAACAACACAGCATAATTGAAAAAACAGAACCGGCTGCCTTCTTCATTTTTTTTCCCTTCCGTGCTCTCTCTAAACAACTTGTTTTCTCTATGTTTTCTTGTTCGTCTCTCTGCTCCCAGTTGGTCTAAGAAAAACAAGTGGATGTCTATATAATGTATACAAAATGTACTGCTAAATGGGGCACTGCGAGCCTGCTGTTTTACTCCAATAACTACATGTAGGAGCGCAAGTTAGGGACATACATCTTCGCAGGCACCCACTGCTCTTAGGACGGCACTAACGCAGAGGATCGATAGTGTAGTTATATGAGTAGCATTAGTTTTAATGGCGCTCGAATGGGTTAGATACCTCGGAGCTGTGACTGGAGCTTTAACACCAACCCCCCACTTCCCCTCGCCAACCTCCCGCACTCCGACACACTCCCAGTGGCATCTGGCACAGGCGTCACACCAGAAACACACAAGCAGGGGGAGAGTACACCGACAAAAACAAACGGAGACGAGGTTGATAGAAGCCGTACGAAGCTAGACGGGAAAGACAGTTGACAATTTGCTGGAATAAATGGTTGACTAAAGGCTAAAATGAAATTCATAGTTCAGGGTAAATGTGTGGGAGTAAAAAAAGGAGGAGAGGGAAAGAGAGAGTGAGAGAGGGCTAGAGATTTAAAAGCTGAATAAAGTGTTGAATAGAGAGAGAAGATTTGGAAATGTGCTGACTGGCTTGCCTTTTAACAGCACATGACCTCTTAAGGAGATTTCGGGCCAGTGTCTGTGCTAAGCAGCAGCACACTGTAGCTCACTGAGCACGGGGAGCAGGTACTGAAGCTCTAACAGTACAAGCAGGGAAGGGAGGGAGGCTTAGTGACAGCTCTGGGATCAGCCCTCCTGTGCATAGTGTGGAGCAGCAGCATCTACTATTGAATGAGTAAATCCATCTCAGTTTCACTTCTAGGTTCCGTACCGAGAGAACGCTCAGCAACCACATGTAGGCATCAATGGATTAAACTGATTTGCAGCCGGACTTTATGTATCCAGAGGTGGGTGACAGCTGCAATAAGGCATTCCTAACCGTAGGATGTCTGAAAGGTGCACAGGTCATTCAATATATGCTTGAATGAAAGAAAAAAAAAAGTGATGAGGCAATTCAAAGTGGATGCGCCCCCTCAGAGTAATTTAAAAACAATAACAAATGTTTAAAGGTGCAATATGGAAGAATTGGTCACTTGTCAAATTCATTCTCAAAATAAACCGGGGGCAGCATATCACCAGAGTAACCGCTAACTGCTGCCAAACTCTGCCGTCAGCTAGTTAGCTCAATTAGCTGTGGAGCTAGCAGTCTGGCCTAGGAGCTTGGAGGATCTGGGGAGTGTTGGTGTTTGCACAGCTAGCATAGGAGCTTTGGACCAGGATGGGTGAGGGCTAGCTGGTTAGCAATCCAACATCAATAGATATCTCTGCAACACAAGACCTGGACGCCTAACATCAAAACTGTAATTCCTTCCTTCCTAATTTTAGGACATTTTTCAATGTTTTCAACTATAACTCTTACATATTGCACCTTTAAAATGCTTTGGGAATGCTACATATCACTGACACATCTGAACAAGTATTAAATGAACTCTTTGAACTGATGAATGGCTCAGCTACACTTGGTGTTTGGTGCTGACAGCAAATGTTAGCATCCTAACATGCTGCACTGGTTCGTGGTAAACATTAAACCTGCCGAACATCAGCATGTTAGCGTTATCGCTGTGAGCATGTTAGCATGCTGACATTAGCATTCAGCTCAAACAACCACCGTGCCAAAGCCGAGGCACACAGCGCTGCTAGCATGGCTGTAGAGTCTTAGTCCTGTTGTTTTAAAGAAATTAATAATAAACAGATTGCCGTGTGCTCGGATAAATTCGATCTCAGCTCCAGCACCTCCAGCAAGCTTTCGTTTGGTGAACAGTGATTTTCTTTTCAGATATTATTATTCAGCTCTTTTTAATTAAAACAAACACTTAATTCTAAACTCTAGAACCTAAGAATGTAAGAAAAAAAGTTACATTTTCCATGGCGCTTAAATCACCTCTAGTATGTCTGACAATGGTTTTGAGTGACTAGTTTAATTAGCACTGGGCAAGAAGAAACAGACACTGTCAAACTATGAAAAAAAACTATGAAAAAAAAACGAGTCAATGTGAGTGTAATGAAAGTGTGTGAGAGAGAGAGAGAGAGAGAGAGAGAGAGAGAGAGAGAGAGAGAGAGAGAGGAGGGGTGGGGGCGGAAACACATCTGGACAACTCATCTGTGGCATACTGAGGTCATGAGTCACTCAAGCCACACGCGCATCATTTCCTGTATGTTCACCCCTTGCCACTGGTTGTTGCTGGCTGCTTCCCTGTTGACTGTAAACATAAAACCTGTTGACCAGATTATGGACCAGAACAGATGAGCAAAATCTTCCCCTTTGCATATTTTTGTTTGCGCTGACAGTAAGCATCCTGTTTGGGGTCCTCTGACTGGCTGGAGGATGCAGCCCTTTAGCTAGTCCAGACATCATTTTTCTAAGTCATCGTGAATTCAAAGGGGCAATATCAATAACAATCTTAGTTGAAATCATTCAAGAGTTAAGTAGATTATTGACGGAATGTGAATAAACGTATATGTGCATGTGTTGCAGTTTTTTAATGGCAGTTATGGTTAGCAGCAGTCACAATGTCTTATCGTCTAGATTGTTTTTTGCACTAATTTGTTCAGTTTATGTTCAATGTTTTATGTCACAGCTTTTATGTCTTGCACTGTCTAGTGTTACAACCCTTGGCTGACCAGTTTATGTCTGATATATGGCTGCTTTTATTCTGCAAAACAGACACTTTAGGAAAGAACCGGGATTTTATTTCCTCTCACTCTTTTTCTTTGCCTCATTAACAATCACACACCTTCAAACAGCATCTCTAAACCTTTTTCTCATCTCACTCAGGCACATACTGACATGAAAGTAACGACTATACTGTCACTTGAATACAGGAAGTACCTTTAAATTGCTTCCTTATTTCAGCAATACAGCTCTAATCCTTCACCATAAGACGTGCACATCCTGCCCATGCTCCTCAGTGCAGCCACTTCTCTATTTTGCCTGTGTGTGTGCGCGCACATGGGTCGATCGGGATGCGTCTGCACACCACGAGCACTGCAGTGTGTGTGTGTGTGTGTGGGTGCATGTATGAGAGAACTCAGCTGAAGCTGCTGGAATTTCCTGCGAATTCTTCTGGTCCTTAAACAGTTGAGTCGAGCTGAGGCTGAATGATGACAGCCGCAGCCAGCGATGTAAATCCTCGTTGTTTTGATTTCTCTGATCATAATCATCACACACAAATACATGTCTGTTATTTATGTAATATTCCTGCGAAATAGAGGGGGATGCTTTGATGACTTTTCTCCACCATGACCCTGAAATCAATCAGGCGTACACAGGGTTGTATTGTATTCTGTAATTTGCTAATAACAGATGAGGCTTCGGCGTGGCTCACTACAGACTGCAGACAGAGAGGTGCATCAGGCTTGATTTCATCTTATTACTGTGTGTGACGGACGCCAAAACGCCTCATGCATAATTTTCACTGCGCAGCGCTTGTCTAATATCATCTGGTTTGAAATGAGCATGTTTCCAAATGACAGCTATACACCGTGGTGCGTGCATATGGAGGACAGAGCTGCCACACTGTCATCATATGGGTCTCTTCATTTTCTCTGATGGTCTGCGCCGAGAAAGTAATTTCTGTCATGTTAATGCGATCTCTAGTCACGTGGAAAAAAGGACGTGAGCGGAGACAAGCCGCTGCACGCTGAGCTGATGCGATCGGTCACAATGCTTGTATGCAAGAACAAAACAGAGACAAGAGGAAGAAGAAGAAGAAGAAGAGGAGGAGAAGGGAGAGGAATAAATCTGTATTCATATTTCTGCATATTTTCATTGTGCCACCATTTTATATATTTTCATCCAACTATGTGCTGGATGATTGTTCGATTCATCTTTATTCTATTAAGCTGGTTGTTTGAGGTGTTCCAGAGCAAAGCACATGAGAAATTCACTAAACCTTCGACTGTGTCTCATTTTGTTCGCCTTAATCCTGAAATGTTTCCATCCTGGTTCAATCTACGCACTTCGTAACTGTTTTATTTGTTCAACTGTTTCATTCTAAAAATTGCTGTTCAAACAAAGTTTAATATAATGAAACTTGATTTGATTCATACGCAAAGTCTCATCGGCAGATCATCAGGATTGTTGGGAGAACAGGCCGGAGAATGTGAACATAAGGACTAAGTGAGAGAGAAATGCTGTTTTAGTTCTACAACATAGCGTTAAGTACTGTAATTAATGTTTGCAGATAAGTATGACAATGCAGATAGTTATAAACCAACTTGCTGACCAACTTCCTAAGAGATAGTACAATGACGCATCCCTGTTGGCCTTTTGCGGCTAAACGTGTTGTTTTTGTGGCTGCTTTCCCTCTGATTCACAGCGAGGAAAGGCTGCCTGAAAGCTCGGCTGCAACACCAGCTCGGAGGGAGTGATAAAGGGAGGGAGGGGGGAGCGGGAGGTGTCCGTGGAGGCTTCTGACCCACAGGTTGTCGACAGGCAAGTACACATTCTGTATTCAATCACAGTCCTTACTGTGGATCTCCAGGTTTGTCCTTCGGTTTTATTTTTTGCCGACCAAAGACCCTTGAGTGAAATTCTGAAATGAAACACAAGCCGTGGAAAAACACAGCTGCTTTTCATGTGTTGTCACATCGTCTCTGACTCACTGGCCTCGCATCGGCACAGAAGAGCTAAGGACTAGGGGTGGGACAAAATATTAATAGGGCGATACATCAAGATATTTCCTATTATATATGATATTTCTATTTAAAAATCATTATTGTAGGTAACGTATCGTGAATCTTATCGTATCGTAAGTTACTCTGTGATTATCATAAAGGTTGTGTCATTTCCACAGGCAGTGATGCCAATTTAAAAAATGTTTCCGTGTGTTTATCTTTGAAACATTCAGACCAACAAGCTCAGCCAAATCACCGTCCGCAAAGGATGCAAACCAGACAAAAATACGAATTCGAGGTGAGGATCATCTGAGGACTGCAGCCCAAGGTTTTTCTTCACCTATACCTTGGTCTGTCCTCCTGGATCCCCACTCCTCACATCAATTCGATATAATTTCCTTGTATCCGATATTCTGTACCTGAGATTTGTAAACCGTGACTTTGCTGTTCTGTTCTGTACACGCGACATCTGTTGCATGTCTGTCCCTCCTCTGTGGCTCTTAATGAGGTTTCTTCCAACTTCTTAGGGTTTTTTTTTTCAATATGGCAAGTTTTTGCTCACCCGAAAGGACGATGACGCTCACTGTTCAGATGGTAAAGCCCACGGAGGCAATGTGATTCTGACTTTGGGCCGTATAAATAAAACGTGATGTGATTTGATTTTGTTCGGTTGGGCTGACCTTGGAAAGCCAAAAGCACAGGTCAGTCAGAATCACTTCTGATTTGTTGGATGAATAACAGAGGCAGACATCTGATTCCAATTGCATTCATTTCCAAATAGCAACAGGATGGAAAACAGACCTGAAAACATCTAATTCGGTGTGTTTTTACTGTCTGCTCCAAGTTCCACCTGCTGCAGGAGCCATGTGCAAAATGGACATCTGCTGTGCCGCCTTTTTCTGCACTTTCATCTCGCATGCATCACGTCTATGCTTCATTTTAGCCAGGCCCGCATGAATAATGGAAGCACTGAATGTATTTTCTGAGTGAAGTACTATTCAAATACAGCCTTCTTCCTCTCGCCTTTGTGTGCTTAAGAGAAAGGGTGCGACTGCTTCTCAAACGGGACCCCAATTGCGCAAATACTCATTGCATTAGGAGAGGGTGACGCGCCGCAAGTGAATTCTGGACACCTTTAGACAGAAAAATAGAAAATTCGGCTTGAAAAAATGATGAGGAGTTTGGCATGTCTCTGTGTGCCTGTGTGCAGTGTTTCCTCTCTGACTCGCGACACGAGGTACTGAAACATGCAGAGAAAACTCCCTGTATATGTGACTTCCAGGGATAAAATATACTTAAGAAAACAAACAAAGTACACATTCTTTGCTTTTCCGCTGTTGTATTATGTATTCGGCATGTGTGGAGCTGTAAACACTGTGCGTTCAGGCCTCTGGAGATCATTCTGTTGTGTTCACTTAAAACCAGTAGAGCCATTTCAGTGTGTTTTATAAATGTACTAGGCAGAAGTTGCATTCTGCTGGTGTACTCACGGTGCAGGCTGAGGGAGATGTTGATCACCCTCTCCTCTGCGAAGCTCTTCAGATTGGGAATCTTGGCACATTTGAGGTGCGTGGACGCGGGGGAGTCTCCCACGTGGATCCAGCAGACGGTCTCCTCGGCGTACACGAAGTCCATGGCGGTGGTCTGTTTGGTGCTGGTGGACAGCAGGCTGTGGACCGTGGTGCCGCTCAGGGAGGTGGCTTGGATGTTCTGGGAGTTGGCGATCAACAGGACAGGCAGACGGTCGACTGGAACTGTAACATGGACATAAGTAACGGTGAGCAGGAGGAATGTGAAGAGAACGCCCCCAAAGAGTTGCTCAAACTGTTGTCTGCTGGTTCCTACCGTTCTTGGCCTTGCACGAGCGGTTGTCTGGCTGGGACAAGTAGCCCTCCACGCAGGAGCAGGTGTAGCCGCCTTCAGTGTTGGTACAGGACTGACTGCAGGTCCCGTACAAACTGCACTCATCGAAATCTGAACCACAGAAACAACAGATGGTCTTACTGCTCAGGTAAAGCAATTGGTACAAACGGAAAATACAACCCCGACTCCAAAGAAGTTGGGACACTGTTTTTTCTTCTCACTTTACTTGTTGCAGGAATGAAATTCAGAATGTTTTACTGAATATGCAATCAAAGTTGATCAGTTCGAACATTAAATACCTTCTCTTTGTACCATATTTAATTGAATAGCCCACCCGATACTTGTTTTTTTTGGGGGCCGATGCCAATACTAACATTCCAATATCAAAATATCACTAATTTTTATTTCTTTATTTTTACATTTTACATCATTTCTTTTTTTTACAGTTCAACAATAAACTTTGTCTAAATCAATCGGAGTCTACCATTAACTTAAAAAAAAAAAAAGAAACAATTGTGTGTCTGTTGCTCAGTTTGTGACTCACTAAAGGTGGCTTGTTGCACAAAACATCCATTATATCATATCAATGCCAGTGAGGGTTTGTTTCTGTTGTGGGAAATGCTCCACACTCCCAGGCCCCCTGAACTACCCCCTGTGTGCTCTCCAAACCTGAGTAAACACTGGCACAGCTTTGAAGGAAAAACCCAGTCCAGCACTAATGTGGAGTTACCGGACAGGTAAGCACATAAGCCACGTAGGCTTATGCGTGTTTTCGGTGCAACATATTACAGACATCCAGCGGTGCCCTCATCCTGTCATGCGCTGACTGTTTGTCTCTTCATGCAGACTTTTTTTTTTTTTTTTTGGCAGACTTAACTCTTCTCATATCAAGGAGGGCGAGAAGGTGGCCAACGTTTAGAGGAACTCACCTTTGCATGTCTTTCCATCCGGGCTGATCTCATAACCAGTCTTGCAGTAACAAGCAGGCCCTCCTGGAGTCACCGCACAGTTTTCCTGACATCCCGCGAGAGAGCAGTTGGATATAAACTCTGGAGAGGGAGAGAAGACAGGAACGAGTTGTTGGTATAATGTGCGTAGGCGGACAGGAAGGTGACAGACGTTGTATAAAGAAACGACTGGCTATTGAAGCATAAGGTGTTTATACATGTTTCTGACATTGTAAATAGCACCCTTGGTTTTTAATAGGAGGTTGATTTGTGTATAATTATAGTACAATCCATTCAACATACCAATATAAACCCACAAAAATTACTGTGATCACCAGTTTATTTCATACTGCTGCATGTTATCCGGCAGAAGACACCAGGAGAGGCATGACTGTAGGTAACAGGAGCCGGTGGTGCTGCTGAAGCTGCCATTCAACACTTTCTGAAGAAGATTTACACCTGAAGTGCGTTAATACTTGGCTAACAATAGTCTTCCTCCTGACAGTGAGGCACACATAAATAATAAGTGGTCAGCTCAGTTCCCCATCAGCTCATCATCAGCATTAAACCACCAAGAGACACGTCAGTGCTGTTGACTGTAGTCGACTACATGTCAGCAATTCAGAAACTGACTCACACAAAGCCTGAATTTGTCCTTGGAGACAAAAAAAAAAAACATCTATTCAAATAGAATGCGTCACCGATGAGAGTGAAGCGAATTGCAAAACTCATTCAAGCCAATAAGCGGCGCATTAGTGAACAACAGCTCAATACAAAGGCAGCGCAAGTACAGAAAAACAAGCTCGGGAGAATTTGGCAACGACTATATTTTTCCAAAGATGAAATGTGTTTCTCTGTTTATCTCTGTTTAAATGTTTGCTTTGATCAAGACTGCGCACAGTGAACACGTGTTTTAAAGCACGCAAACACTTCTTTATTGTACGCCTGACATGGTTTTTGCAGAAGAGAAAGTATAACTACATTATATCCCTAAAATAGCACCTATTCCTCCTTCTCCTTCATTCATGAGGTTGTTATATGATCCTTTGCTACTATCACAACTGGGGATGTAATGATTAATCATTAATCGATTAATCGCTGTGAAAAACTTAACAGATTAAAACACTTGCTTATAAAGTATATATCGAAAAAAAATACTGGTCCATGGAAATGCATTTGATTAAAATACAAGCCATTTGTCTTATCTAAAAACTACAAAAAACATTTTATACAAAAGCTGATATTATTACATTTTAGCCATTTTGTGCCTGTGTCGGATTTTGTTGGGTCAGTTGTTGAACATCAACAGACGAGAGCTCTGTGACTAAAATGAAGCCACCATTCTGTGTTATTCATACGTTTACCGTATCTGTTCTTTTGACTCTTACTTTTAATTGATTTTGCATTTAACATGTCAGTGGTTTCAACAGTTTTTATTCATGAATAACCGATAATTGATTGTTAAGTCAGCCGACTATCAAATAAAAAAAAAAATCAAGCTTTGCCAGACCTTCAGTCTGTGCTCACTGGTTCTGAATGTTGTTCCAGTTTACATAACTGCACAAGAGCACACAGGTTACAGAATGGAAACTGGATGTAAATGCACAGTTAGGTGTCAACATCAAAATGTGATTATTATGTTTTAAAGTCATTTAAATACGACAACCTTTTGCGCTCTGAAGTGAATTTTAGGCCGATTGCTCCTTTAAGTACAACAAGTATTTGATACAGACTTTGTAAAGGAAGGTCAGAGACCCAATCAACAAACTTTTCTGCCCTGCACTCACAATCAATACCTCCACGCTAACCTCGACCATCCCCGAGGCTACACACACACACACACACACACACAGACACACATTAAATATAGAAGGACACAAACACAACACGCTACACTCACACCGTCCAGTCAGCTGACTGATGCATAATGGAATCTGCAGAGGTTTCAACAGCGCGCTGCATATCTGTGAGATATAAATCAAGACACGGTGAGTCACAGTCAAACACACACAGCCATGTCAAACCCCGCTGAGATCTATCAGTCACAAGTGATTCACTTTGCCCACAGATGCTGGCGGACAATTCACACTACCACACCACCTCCGGGAGGAGAGGATCAAGAATCTCGCCACATTTTATAGGATTAAAGAAACAGAGGCCCACAGTGTTGGTGCTATACCGTACTGTACACACTGCGTTTCTGCGTGACTGACCGAATGAATTTCCTAAATCAATAATACATTTAAACTTGAGACTGAAGTGCAATAACTGCTGAGCAAGAAAAAATGAAACCACACAAATCAGCAGATTTCTCTTGTGTTTGTTAATTTTTAGCTGTTACTCTCAGACTTTAGAGTTGCTCAGTATATCCGGTGCCCGATGCAATGTGTTAAATATTACAGACAGTAGTACACAAGTCTGCCTGCTGCACTCCAGAGGCTTGCTGGAACAACCACAGTTCAAATTACAGACATGCCCGGAATTTGCCAAAACAAGTCTGAGCACCGAACAACTGAGATGTGTTTAGAAAAACCAACATGGGCAACAATGTCAACAACCTACAGTGACACATGCTGAAAAATATTCACTTTGGGTCAAAGTCAAAGTACATCAGAGGCCAAGTATGTGTGTTGCAGACACAAACAGACACTGAAAGCCCTGAGCATCTAAACTAATCCTGACCTGAACCCTAAACTAAGGTTAAACCCTGAACTGAACGGTCATGGACAGCAGGTTTGTCCTCTCTGCTCTCGCCTTAAAATGCATGGAAACTCCACGTCCTTTCCCATGCCTCTCTCCAACGTTCCTTTCATTAATATTTCATCCAAGCTGTTTCTTTTCACTGAAGGTTTTGTGGGGAGACGGAAAATAAAAAGAAAAGACAGGTGCGCTCACTGTGCCAATCAAAATGTGAGAGGCACCTCGGGATAGAATAATAATTCAGTCTTTTGTTTTGGTTTAGGAAGATTCTCTGTTGTTGGACTTTGTACAGGTTGGAGGTGAGACTCTGTATGACTTCTGTGAGGAGTAAGACAACTATTTCCATTATCACTTAATCTGCCAGTTATTTTCATGTTTTATTGACCATCTGTCTAAAACCCAAAGACTCCTCATTAACTATAATAAATGCCTTTGAGAAGCTGGAAGCAGCAAATGTTTGACATAAAAAAATGACTGAAATGATTCATTAATTTTCAGCTTGACAAACAATATCTAATTGTCCATCACTCTTTTAACCTTTGACAGACATCCAATAGAGGAAGTCCTCAGCGCCCCTTGAGCTTCCTTTCGACATTCTTCCATTCCTGTAATAATTAAACTACTCGACAAAGACACTTACTGTAGGTTTATTACACAATCGAGTCTAATTTTTCTCTCAGTGTGGTCAGCACATTCTTACGCCTCATCATAAATTGCTTCCTAATTTCGTGTTTCAAAATGACAACTTCCTTAATCTAATTTATGTCCAAACTCTACCACAAAGTTTAATTTCTCCCCTAAAAGTCTATCCCAAATGTCCTGTATCTCTCACTTATCTGTCCCCAGCCTCCCCACAGAGCTCTCTACATCCATCCATATCTAACCCTGACAGCTCGATGGTAACTCCCCCTCCAGAGTCCTATACCTATCAACTCCTCTGTATTTTCACTATTAGTGCTATAAATTAAAATGAACTTCCTGTGATTAAACAGGCAGATTGATCTGAACCCCCCAAACCAGACGACGGGTTTGAAGGACAAAAAAGAAGGAAAGCGGAAAAACACCATAACTGAACCATTTATCATGTCAAACAGACAATATCGGATTTTGACATTTCGGGCTAAAGAACTAATCACGTGTGACGGTTGACAAATGTCACAATGACTCATTTTATATTTCGCAAAGAAAAAAAAAACATTTGTTGTGACATGATCCTGTATTGGAAAAATGTTTTTTATACAGATTCTGTTTTTTCAATTTGTGTAAGAAATGTAACTTTAAATGTTTTTTGAGATTTGTGGCCCTGTAGCTGTCTTACACAGCACAATAGACATTTGGGTCGTCCATACCTCTCACCATGACTGTGCTGTTTCCAAAGAGGTGCAGGACTTAAATGATGCCATGAGTAAGAGGCCCACAGTGATCAGACACAGCATGTCAAATATATCAGATTTGTCGTGTCTCAATATTGCATACGGAATTGCTGCTTGATGGGAAAAAAAAACACATTCAGCATGGTTTTTCACATTGATGTGGTGCATCAGTCTGTTGCTGCGACTTCACAGTATGAATGTTTTCAAGGGCGAGAACTGTACAACACGTAAGCCACAATTAACAACAATAGAAACCCAGACGGACTTCCGACTCACCGCAGACAGGATGAACTAGCACAAGAACAGTTTTATTAATCTGCACGTCTGTGTAACAGTGATACCTCTGCAGTGCGGGCCCTCATCCCAGCCGTCGGTGCAGTCGGGAGCCCCGTTGCACAGCTTGCTCATGTGGATGCAGAGTTCTGTTCCTCCACACTGGTACTCATTGGGAGGGCAGCGTGATACAGCACTGTGTGGACCTGAGGGAGACAAACACAGATACAGTCAACTGAAATGAGAAAGTAAGAAGTGACATTTTTTTATTGCAGCCGAATTGATGCTGTTTTCTGTAGCCTCTGCGCGTGATAATCCGCTGTAGTAATGAATAAATGTATTTTGCTACTCTGTATCTTAAATTCAGTCCGTGCTCAGTTCATTTAACACTCTGACACATCCATAGCTAACACAAGAAACATAATAATTATGTGCTTTAATTCTAGTTCTGTTATTGCCATCCATTCATTTTTCATTTTATTTAATCATTTAAACTGAGACTACAGATATCCTGCAAAATCCTGCAAAATAGCTACATACATTTGAATTGAACAGAGAAACACTAGACATCTTGTAATGTTGTGGGTGACTTTACTGATTCAAATAAAACCACTGCACAAACCCAAACAGAGTCTTTTTAGTTGCATTATTAATTGCTCTGATGTATATTGAATGTGTACCAGATTAAAGTTGTATAATAAAGTAAAAGATTTACTTTTGGAGAGGTCTGAGTGTGACTAAAATAGTTTTTTTTCTGCTCAGGTTTGCAAGAAGCACCGTTCTCAGCAGGCAGTAACACAAGTGGGATGTCATGCCAAAATGGATATGAAAATTCCAGTGTCCCTCCTTATCTGTGAACACGCTCCAGCTGTGCGTCTCCACATACCCTGCCTGCAAGAGGGCTTGCATGGAGCCGTGAGGGCACATACTGTACGGTGCTGTGTAGCTATGACTCTGAAGATTGATCTAACCCCAAGATCTTCTTCTGTCGTATGCCTTCTTCCTGCGTTTCCCTCGTCCATTTTATCTTGACTATAAACTGTTTAGTAAAGCCGAAATGCTTTAAAATCAATCTTTATAAAACACTGCCCTCTCGTTCTGCCAGTGAATGACAGACTTGCCGAGAGACAGCAGGTGCTATGCGAGGATGACAACATATTTGTCAGACTAGAGCAACACAGAAATGTTTTGCTCTGATCTCCCCCGGTGAGTGCACATCGCGCTTTCTGTTCCTTCATATCTGCGGATGGCACCGCTGTGATGGATCACATCACAAACCATTACACGCCCTGAGACAAGACAGGAGTAACCTGCAGTGGGTGTGCAGCAACAATCAGAGTGTGAATACACTACAAATGGACAAGATGAGGACTGACTTCGTAAGATTCCTCAGGTGCACAGTTTTTGGGTATCAATGGCAGTCAAAGATGCTGAACGTCTCAGAGCTCTTCCTGATCAACAGATGGACAAACAATCCCTCCTCCGTCTCCTGTTCTAAGCACAAGCTCAGGTGTGTTGACACTACCTGCCAGCTTGCCCCACATCAAGGAAAGCAGACAGGTAAGGGAAACAAATATATGCACTTCATGGATGTTGAATGGGTTGAAAAAATCAAATACCTCATTATCACTTTCACTACACGGTACTTTCACAAAAAAACATTAACAGGATGAGCGTTTTGATAAATGATAATCAATAATGTTGATATCATCAGTGTCACAGTTCTCCAAATCCACGATTTGATCTAGCTTTCTGATTTTGAGGTCAAGATTTGATTCAATTCTTTTTTTCCCCGAGCACTGACATCTATGCTATTGTTAGACTACTGCATCTGGATATGTAAAGATCGACAGATCATTGATTTTATGCCCTGGCGACTAGGGCAAGAAATTCAGTACTGGTAGTGATATTGATACCTTGACTTTGATAAAGGTTCCTGAACAATACTTGTTTTGTTACCAATTTAATGAATCCAATCCATCCACTTTTTGCATGTTAGTGTCAGAAAAGTTCACGTAACATTCACCAAAAATAGATAAATAGAATAGAGAATAGAGAACGAAAAATACCATATCCTTCAGGGATTCAAGAATAAACATCAAAAGACAGAAATTCAGTTTGTTACATAGTTTGGTTTCTCAAATCTTTGCAGAGTGAACCCTCCTCCCAAAGAAATCAATAAAGTATCTCTGAAAAAGAAGATGAACCCTTTCAGAGCTGCAGGCCATAAAGTTTTACATCTTACACGATGTATATTGTTTAGGAAAACTTTAAACATTGTGTGAGGTCCTCTTGTGCCTCATCTGCATTTTGTTTCATCAACTGTCACTCTCCACAAAGACAAATTAATTTCCCTGTGGAGGAAAAACGCTTCTATAGATTCTAAAATGATCAAGAAAAACAGGCAGGTTTGTTCAGTTTTTCTCTAATGCTGGTTCCTTTACTTTGTTTCCCAGTACTTCTGCCTCCCCCTTCTCATCCATCCAGGATTGACGCTCATCTTTTCCTCTTGCCAACTTAGCAGGCAGAACCACAAGGCAGACATTCAAAGAACCATTGTGGCAGCAAAAGATGGCCACTAGAGAAAACTAGCAGGAATTACAAACACACCATTATCCAAACTGGGCCTTGCCAAATGACTACCTTCACTACAGCTACAGCACACACACATCCATCCCAGAGGCAAAACACTGACAATAAGCACGCCAGTGTAGTGGCACGTAGGCCTGGTATTGTAGTGTGTGCTCAGAGAGGACTGTGGGATCTCTGGGAAAGAATACATCATGGGTGGATATGAGTTTGGCTAAAACACGGCAGTAAATCCATGCAGCTCAAACTCAGTACAGAAGCGAAGGCACTGCTAAAATCATTGGACAAGCAGCAAGGGCTTTTCTTCTTAATGACCTTTTTGCTGAACTCTTTTTCTTGGATGGTGTTTCCTGCCTTGTGACTCTGGCCAGTCTTCTATATCCACAAAGAGACTAATGACTCAGCACAACTTCTGTCCTTAAGTCCAACCGGTCGATGTGTTGCCCAGAACTCTTCAAACTGTCGTCACCACTGTTCAAGTCTCTGGGCTGTGACATGACTGACGAGCAATGTTCCCGGCAGAGACTCTGATTGAGTTTTGGAGCAATAATTACAACAAAAAACAGTAATTAACAAATCTAACTGTATACAGTAGCTTGACAACATGTACGTGTTGATAAAAGCTATTCAACATGATGAATATATTGTAGTCATGATTACACCTTTGCTCAGAGGCTTGTTGTTTTTGGGATATTTGTCTGTGCCACACGTTCACTGCATTGACTATAATGTATGGCAGACAGGTGGATATTTATGTTCAAGAAATAGTTTGACATATTGGGAAACACACTTCCACATACTTGAAAGTGAGAGGAGAGGATTGACACCACTTTCATATCTGTGCACTACAAATTAAGATATAGCCAGCAGGTGTTTACAGTAGCTTAGCTTAGCACAAAGGGGGAAACAGCTTGGTTCAACAATATGCTTACTGGTACCTCTTACTTAACACATTATATCTTGGCTGTTTATTTTGTATACAAATATAGGATGAAATGACATGTAGGAACAATACTTTATAGTTAATGGGGAGTTCTGTGCTTCAATATTTATTGGTGACCAGCTGCCAAGAATCCCTAAAAACTTTTAAAAACTATTTCACCCTAACAAGTAGTTTTGTTGGCTAAAACTCGCCACGTAGTTTTGTTCCCCCTACCCTTACCAATGAACTAAGTTCCCTAACCCTTACCAAGTAGCTTTGTTATCTAACCCTTACCAAGTTCTTTTGTTCCCTAACCAAGTAGTTGTGTTCCCTAACCCTAACCATGTAGTAACCAAACTGCGACTGAAAACTGACAATATATTTTAAATATCTGAAAACCAAAATATTCTAAAAGTCTTCAGACTTCTACCTACACACGGGACAGGAACTTCTGTTGCTTGCATGGAAGTCATAAATGATCCATTCAATCAACATGACTTGCTGTGAAAATAGTGTTTGTCCATCTTTGTACCATCATCACCTGAAGCTTTCCAGAACAACATTTCTCACATTACCAGCCAAATGTTTCTTAAAAGGCAGACTATCACTTTCCATGCACATAGATGTGAGGTCAAATGCACAACTTGCTGATAAAACAACGTGCACTCAGAGCACGGGCTCACATGGTCATCGTCCTGAAAAACCACGCCCATCTGGGTTTTTAGTGAGACCGACCAGTTGCCAGGCAACCTAGCAATGACTGCAAGGCTCTAAGATGTCCCTGTGCTGACGGTCTAAATGGCTAATTCATTTTACACAGAAGATATCACTCCTCTGCATCTTAGAGGTGCTGGTCAGCGCTTTTTTTGTTTGTTTGTTTTTTAGAGGTTTGACTCTGCTGCCAAGCTTAGCTAATCACCTGCTAGCTCTATTTTCATATTTGGCAAACAGAAATGAGAGTGGGGTTGATCTTGTTTCACTCTCGACAAGAAAGTGAATCAGAATATTTCCCAAAATGTTGACCTACTCTTGGAAACCTTCACAGATTCAATGAACAATACTCTAAGACCAATGGTGAAATCATTCAGAACAGTAAATAATAATTAGATGCTGTCAATTTCTAAATAAAAAGTAGATATAAATACAAGCATGATGCATGAAATTCTTCCTTTCCTGTTTTGTTTTCTGAACTTCATTTGAAACCGATCACTTCTCTGCAGGGTCGGTCTTTCTCAGCCCATGTGGGGAGCCAAACTGTTGGCCGTCCCTCCTCCTTCTCACTCTCTCTCTCTGTTTTTATCTCCTCCCTTCATTTTTCATCCAACATCTGTTGACCCATTTACAGTACGTGTCGAAGTGGCAGGGCAATGTGTGGAAAGTGAACACTGCAAGAAACAGAGGAAGAGAAAGCGAGAGAGGGCAGACGGAGAAGACAGAGTGGAACACCTCATTCACAGGAAGTGGACAGAGCCCCACAAGGCTTCATTCTTGTGCGAGCTGGCAGCGGTCGGCGGGGCCGCAGTGGAAAAGGCATTGCTAATTTGAATTAAACAGGGTCTTTTCTTCGACATTCCTCTACTGTGAGTGAGCCAGGTTAGCAGGCCCAAACCTTTTTTTTTTCTTGAGAAATTTCTATTTGCTCCGTTCCTCTACACAGCTCCTTGAATAGTTCAGGGAAAGATCCACAACTATTCTGTTCTGTAGCTCAATTAGGACACCCTGGGAAATGGGAAAGGTGTCTCCATTGCTGACCCATGAAGGTTATCCTTAGTCTGTGCTAGTGAGCACGGAGGCCTGAGATTTGACAATTATTTTCCTATGGAGAACTAGATACTGTGCCAAGGCTTCACTTCTCTGTTACGGACGTCATAAGGACGACAGCAGATTACAGGACGGGTTTCACTTTTTCCACACGTCTTTCTGACTCATGAGGTTGTTCTGAAGATGTGCAAACGGACACAAATTGCTTCAACCGTCATAAAAGTTGCACTGCCATAAACATTAACACCGTATGGAGTCACCGTGAGAGTCACACAAAGCCTTTCTTCTCTGCGCATCCGTCAAAACAAGATTGCAGTGCACTGGATTTCAGACACGAGTGGAGTCTTTAAGCTGCTACACATAGAGGTGGATCACATGCACTTTTCCAGTCCGAGGGAGTGAGGGCAGAGGTGGGTGGTGGTGAGGGAGGGGGACAAGAGAACTAAGGCCATTGTTTGGATCACACAAATCGGCTGTGGCCTCCTACAAAGCAGGCTCAGCCGCGGTGTTGTAAGCAGTGTCACGTGCGGAGCCTGATCTGAACTGTGGCACGGCCACCTGGAGGGAAGTGGCGAGGGCCATGTGGGGCACAGTGAAGAGAGGGGGGCTGGCAAGTTTCTAATAATGGGCTGTTGAGGGATTAATATGTTAAAACACATATTTCTATTTCTCCCTTTCATACTCTTAAAACTCCTGAGATTTTTTTCCTCACAAGTGTCATTTTTGCAGAATGATTCATCTTGGAAACCGTCTCTCTGATCTGTGTTTCCTCTCCAGTAGTAGAAAGAGGCCCAGCTGACCGAGAAGGAGTCAAGGTCTGGGTCTGGATCGGGCCGTCCACGAGCGCAGAGCTTGTTAGGCTGTGGGGATTTTCCATTCACTAGTTCATGCTTCCCCCTCCGTATGCCGGTCAACACAAAGCTTATTCAACCGACAACAAACACACAAACAACTAACAAAGTCGCTGCCAGTGCAAGAGGGAAAGATAAAGGGGGCAAGAATGAGGCCAACTGTGGAGAGCAAAGAGGCTAACCACTGTCACAGCTTTGATTCTAAATCCTACAGACGCTCCAGCATGTGAAACAATGTCGAAAAAAACAAAAAAACATATCCAAACTACTGCACCACATTCGACTGACAAGCATCAGATAATTAAAACTAATCTTGCTGCTTCACACAGACATCATCCAGATATAGCTGAATAATTTAATATGTTTAGCCATTAATACACCTCATGAATAAGTAGTGCTGCACCACTTTCCTGCCAGCAGCTCTTAATGACACACTAATACTGGGTTTCTCTGACCACTGATGACCAGCTGGCCCTCTCTGCAATGTTCTTGGCCCACATGACACATTCTTGGACGGAGCATCCGAATCCTGACCAAGCAGCCCCGAGGCACCCCTTGACCCCTGTCCCCCCCCCCCCAAATCATCGTGTGCCCTGCCAAAGTAACAAATCTCCAAATTAAAGTAGGACGTGGCACCGAAAACAAGACGCAACAACACCAGAGCTTCATTTAGGCCTAAGAGAGGACCCAGTACATGAGAGTTTGTATTTTGATGTTGCTACTCTTTTTTTTTTTTTTCAAAGGGCAACAAAGTGATTAAAGGGATAGTCCGGGTTTTTTGAAGTGGGGTCATATAAAGTACATATCTATAGTCGGTCTCTATAGCGAATTTTAACCACCAAGGCCCACCTAAAAAAATCTATATCAGTTCAAGTGTACGTTGTATAGAGAAAATTCACACCGCTTTACATCGCCGTCAGACCGCCCGTTCTTTTGGCACTACATTTTCTCAACCGTAGATCCTCCGTATCCCCGCGCATTAGCGCAACTGGGCTTCGCACTGTATTTCGCCGCTCGCAGATCACCTGTTTTGGGTCTCCATATGCGTAGGGATACGGAGGTTCTACGGTTGAGAAAAAATGTAGTGCCAAAGGAAAGGGCGGTCTGACGGCGATGTAAAGCGGTCAGACCGCTTTTTGCTGGATGAGCTGTTAAAAAGTGACTGATGGGAGCTCCACAATTAAAATCAGGTCATTATTTTGTGTTGTTTTAGTTTAGTATCAGTCAAGTTACTTGGTATTTACTTCATTTGTTCTTTTAACTTCTAACCTCCTATGTCCAAACTATTTGAATGTATTATTAGCGATTAACGTATAATCAATTGTTAAGGCAGCTGGCTGTCAAATAAAGAAATTGCTTAAAATTTGCATCCCTCATTCAAACTGGTGGGTATGTCGTCAACGCAAAGAAAAAAATGGCTGTCCAGCAAAAACTGTTTATGCAGATGGGTGTGTGTCTGTGTGTTGCTACTGTATGTACACATAAATACACATAAACCGTACATATATTTATCTCTATATAAAGTGTATATGTTTATATTTCATGTTGCTACTAAATGCGATCTTGACCGAGACATCACGACGGTAGAAGAGCAGGCAAGTGGAGTGGGAAACAATGCTGCACTTCACCGCTGTTTATGTCTGACGGCGATCCTATAATAAACACTTCACCCTGCAGGTGAAACACACACATTAATCTGCCACTCCAACCACACCTCACAAATACTAGGTCATCTTTATTTTCAGCTACCTGATTTCCTTTTGTCTCGGCAAACGCACCTCAGTTTAACATTGTTTTTATACAACTTTACAGCACAAATGCAGTTCATTAGAACCAGCACTTGATGGTTGGATCATGGGTCTCTCTACTCCCTTCTTACCCCCTATCCTTCCAACATATCAACACCACATTTTCATTCCTTTCTGGGGGGGCTTCTGGGGTGGCTGGCAGGGTGACAAGCAAAGCAGGAAGGCTAAATCCAGCTCTCAAAAGCACAACAAACTGACCGTTCTCCAAACACAGCAGCACCGCTGCTCCCCGGGGCAGAGAAACCACTGAGCAAACAGCTCTATCAGCAAAGTAAATTGCAAAGAATCGAACAGGACAACACCACCAGATACCCTGGACAAATAAATAGATTGGGCCTATATCTGTATTGGTTATGAAAGAGCAAAAGTAAATGAACACACACAAAGGAAATCAATGGGTAAGATATGCCTGCCACCTTTTTCCTTAAGTTTAGGCATAAAAGGACAGATAATAAAACTTCTTAAACCCACCTCTCTCACCTGTGATCATGCAAGCAGACACAGACACACTTTTCTGTTTCTTTCACACAGATGAAAGAAGAAACTAGACCTATTGCCTACTGAATAAGGTTCTTACAGAGCAACTCTATTTCTGAGATTGAACAGACTCATTCTTTGATTCATTCGCCTCTTATTCCCTCACAATGGACCGAGGATTAGCTTAAAACTATTAGTATTGTGCAAGTTTTTCTTGTAAAGGACAGAACAAGGGCCATACTGCTGCCCCAGAATGACTAAATATCTGAGAGGCCATAGTCTGTTTTGGCTTAGAGTTCTTACCCAGAAAGCAAGACACTAACTTTAATCATCACAAATTAAGCACCATGCCCCTCTCCAGACAGTCATTTTCATTTGTTACATAGTCGTCTATCCTTTGAATTTATTTTCTAATGCTCCAATTATCGCATAGAAAAACAGCTATGTAAATGACGGGGAAGGCCCGAGGGGGTTGGAGAGGAGGATCAGAGTATTCGTCATCGGAAGAGCCAAGAAACCCGAGGAGACGGAAGTTAAACAACAACTGCAGAGGACAAGCTGTGTCTTCAATAATGCACCATCACAAACAGGATGTAGTCATTTATTACTGCCACTAATCAGACACAAGGTAGTTTGCTGTACAGAGAGAAACACCAGCCACGAGGCATAGCCAGGTGTTCAGCATCTGTATACCTTCAAGAGGCAGGGCGGGGGTTTCCATCACCCAAATTATCATATTATTATCGTCTGTGTCTTTCATTCTCCTGCATCATAAACCCCACTCTGTCTCCCTTCTTGTCCCAGGCTTGTATTCCCCCCCTAAGGGTGCCTCTGGCCTGCCCCACTCCCTTCTGCAGAGGGCCCTGCTGAGATTACATAATGGTCTTTTTAAAATTTAAATCCCTGACACGCTTTTCTTGGCTGAACACAGTCTTGTCCTGCTTCAAGGGGCCAGTTGTGCCCTCTCTACTGCCCCGGCCTCAACTCCTCATCTAAAAATGGCCAGCTGGCGGCCTGTGGATCACGTCGACCTCACCACACCCTCAAATAGAGCATATATTTATATACATGTACTGTATATACATCAACTATTATGTGATTTCTGCTTTTCCTCCATAAATCTTTACTGTTACCGCTGCACAAGTTCTGTCTTTAACAACTCATTTTTTAGATCCTCATGACATGAGCTTGCTACCGCTGAAAATATCATACTAGCCATCTCCAGCAGCGGCACGAACGTGAAGTTGACGGGAGTTGAACTTACAATTTGGGCCACAGAAGAGGCCAGTACTACGTTTTCATGTTATATATTGTATCCGATGGATGTAAGTTGTGCCTATACTTATGAAGATGATAAAATAATTAAAGGCTCCGTCATCTAAACTACGACGGCAAACTTTTACATTCTGTTTTTGTACCTTTCACAATAAAAGCCAGAGCTTAGAATATCTACATTTATTTATAAATATATAGGCTAACCCAGTGCATTATCAGCAGGGCACTATTTCTGCTTAATACTTAAACTACAATACCTAGTCTTATATATCTTTTCAAAGGCGTGGTTTGGATACTGCAGCCGCTTTGCGTCCACAAGGAAATGGGGATGTTCCTTGGGGGTGTGGTTTGTAGGGGGCGTGGTCTGTCAAGTCTGCAAGGCTGTAGGTCGACCCTCTCTCTTTGGATTTCCAGGATGAGGGGTATTTCATTTTTAATAGGTGGGGACACAAATGATCTGTAACACTCGGCTGTTATGGCACATCAATAATAAAATAAAACATTTTTAAAAACAAAAAAAATGTTCCCGCCTCTTTAAGGTCATTGTGAAATTTTTACACCTGACAACTTTCCAGCCAAGTTTGCACCTAGCTAACTTTGGTAGCTAACTAGCACACAGTATTGCATTTTGCAGCTAAAGAGGCAGCTATTTCACTCTCACTATAGACAGCCAGCAACACGATATTATGCTAATGTGGCTCCGTGTCTGACGATGTGTAAACAGGCTAATGCTTAATGGCAAACATCAACTTTATATGATGATCAGTTTATTGTGCAACCTCAAATTGTAAAAATAAAATCATTTAATGCAAGTTTGGGGTTTCTGAACCATGGAAGTATTACACTGTGTAATTGTATGCGATAATTAAAGAACTTTCTTCTATTCTGGTCACATTTCTAATTTCAGTACATGAAATATTAATTAATCCACAGCACATCCCTGTAGCAGTTCAAGTGAGGGATGAACTGTACTACAACTACCTTGAGTCTGCTCCTCTCTGATTCAGTAAAAGTCAAATATAACACGTAACTTGTTATGTCATTATGAATTCTGACAGCTGCCAAAATATAGTGCATTTTCATGTCATTGAGGCCAAAACATCATGTAGCATGAGTCAAGTCGAGATTCAAAGTGCTGCACACTCATAGTGACAAACCCTCTGTTCTGCTGCTGCTGCGATGCAATGCAAACATGAATATAAGTGTGCATGTGTGTGCTGATAGTGGCTATTGGGAATGCTGTTTTGAAGAGCACAGTGCAAAAGCATCTTTGAACTGTTTTGGTATGAGAAAAGTGTGTGAGAGAGAGAGGAGGAGGAGGAGGAGGAGGAGGAGGCAGAGAGCAGAGTGTGTGCACAAGCTCTCACACCTGCAGCAGGTTCTTGCAGGAACAAGGTGCTGCGAGGCGATGGACTCTTTCATGTTGAGCGGCGGCTGTTTTCCTCGACATGTTGATAGCTATCAGGACTGGGTGGTGGCTGCTTTTAGGAGACAGTAGCAGGATCAAACGGATCACTTCCTCTTACATACAGTATCTTAACAGTATAGCCACTGGCTTTGGGTCGTCTGTCTGGTGAATGACATCACTGACGAAAAACACGCCAAACAATGTTCCCTTATGTCCAATTACAGCCGACTTCTAGATCAAAGACTCGACAGATTTAATTTCTTTTCAAGGCGGTCTTTTATTTCTTTTGATAGCAGTCAGTGAGATGCACATGACATCGTGAAAAATGATGTTTTTCCCCCTCTGAGAGTGGTCGTAACATCTCCTAAAAAGCTAATTGCATTCTTGGTGGGTACTGTCTGTAAAATGGCCCATATTACAGGCCTGGGAGGGGACGTCATTGCAGCGTTACACACTTCCTGTGTTTCCAGGGCACACTCACTGCACGTGGGAATATTTCAGGACCCCAATAAAGTCTAAAGCCTGAGGAGATGGCAGCTCTGTAACCGCCGACACCCTACCTGAAGGCTATGGAGCAGCAAATTATCTTCACATTTATCTTCATTGCACGGCATTCAATTGTTCATTGATCAGGAATGCAGATCAAAGTTCTATAAAAAGGTCATATGCCCAGACAACCACTTTGTTTTTGTTTGACTCTGTCAGTATCCCTTTATGCCAGTCTGACCCAGCACCCCGGGGTACAAAGAACAGCATTGTGGGGGTTACACAGCAGGGCAAAGCAGCTGCACTGGACAGTGGCTGACTTCCCCGGCAATAGCCAACACACTGACAAAGGCCACTGTGAAGCCCTGTCCGCACGAGTGAATAAATAAACCTCTCTCATGCATCTTTCAACCAGAAGCGCCTGCAAAAGCACCTTCACAAAGAGCACATTTATCACAACAATACAACTTCAAATGTTACTCAGTGTACAGGTGGTGTACATACAGTTTGGGGTGAAACGCTCGCATACAACAACATGGCGTTTCAATCTTAACGTTCAGTCCTTGTGACAACTTCTGCTGCTCAGAAAAGAGGATTACCAGTTTGCTCTGCACAGTGTTTACATGTGATGAGCTATAAAAATGCTAATCAACCATATTTCACTCAGATTCATTCACTACTCCAAGGTCTGCTCTCCACCAAACTACATGTCCCAAGCTTTTTTTTTCCTCCAGATAGCTTTATGGGGGGTATTTGGATAATTTGAAATTAGCAAGCATCACAGGGGGGGATAGGTGGAGAGGGCACGCAACAAAAGTCTACACTGAATGATGGAGGTTGTGGTTACACAGCAGGCACCTCGCAATGTCAGCTCCAGATATGCAAAAGCAAACTTTAATAATAAGGCCGGAGATGTTATTTTTTTAATCTACAAATTACATGAAAAGACCAAAACCAACAATGCATTAGTCCGTCACGATAACTACCTCTCTTGGATGATAAATTGCCCCAGAAATTATTGCAATGCACAGTAATTTTGTCATTTGAGGACCCTTTCATGCCAGTGATATAATTATAATATAATAGCACACTAATGCAATTACACCCTTTCAAGGAGCAATGACCTTTTCGCTCTCAAGTATATTCAGACGTCCTACATAAACAAAACTTTGTGGGAAAACAAAACAACAAAACAAAACAAACAAAATGAAAACACAACGGGCAGCATCAAGGTCAGCGAAAATGATCGAGGCCATGCACGGATATAGATTAGTTGATAACGTAATTATCGTTTGGTTTCCTACTTCCCAAAACCTGTCTGTGGCTCTCAGCCCAAAGTCCACTGGTTCCTAATTGAGAGGAAAATCTTGGGGTAATGAATATAAACTTTCATTTTATGCATGCTCAGTTACAGTTCCCCGCCTCATTGTCCTAGATATCAGTTGTTCACATCAGCGGGTTAGGTCTGTCCAGTAGCAGAGTGACACACCTTCACGTTTAGCCTATCACCTCGCTGCTGTCTTTTTAAAAATGTGATTCTCTCTCTGCCTTTAATTCCTTCATGCTGCTGTCAGCAAGTCACCATCACCTGTCGTCCACGTGGAGTCTGAGCACCAAAGACATTCTGACAATTATCACATTATCATCTGCTGGAATAAACATTTTCTCACCTTATTCTACTAGTCTCTCCTGACTGAACTACAACTTCGGCAGCATGTGGTTGGACTGACTCAAACTAAAGTGCCAACTGTAATGAAGAAACATATCATCCCGTGCAATAGTGTGGCTCACTGGTGTGTTTTTAAGAATTTTTGAAGAAAATAATACAGGCCTGGGCTCGCAGGAATTCATTCTATCAGGTTTTTAGAATTACTCGGTAATGAAGGACACATTTCCAAAAGAAACCCACAATTGGTAAGCAACTGTAAGCAACCACCCTTAGACTATTCCATCTTCTGTACTAGCTTCTGTCTTTGTTCATACTCCGAAGCAGCAGACAGAGGTGTTTACCCCAGCTTTTGTCATGTACTTGTACTTGGCAATGCTCCTCAATAAATTTCACTAATCTTTCATTTCAAGACAGCATCTGAATTCTCAGGAAGCTAAGATAAGATTTGGCATTTCTTTTGTGTCTCTGACTCACTTCTTGGGTTCTACACCCTGACACTCCCGAGCAGAGGTCCTATAACTGTTGTTTTTGAGAGAGTTTGGCATAAGCAGGAGACAGGGGATGGAGTCACTGGTGTTTCTGTCCCAGATAGAGACACGGAAGGAGGCCGGCCCGCAGATGAGAGGGGAGGGAAAGAGCAGGTTGTGAAAAACAGCAGGTTTCTCCATTGCTCTGGGCGAGTCTCTAATGACTTCCAGACCTGCTCTCATACAGTCTCTGCGTCTAGACTGCAGCTACAGCACTCTGCTCTGGCCTCCCAGTCGCTCACTCACTCTCTCCCGGGCTAACCCCCCGCCAAAGAAGCAACATGTACGCACACACACACACACACACACACACACACACACACACACACACACGCACACACTGTCCACCCCCCAACTCCATCCCAAGCTCTCTGTCCTCTTAGAAAACTACAGGCGTTTCAGTCTAAGAGGCTGACCAACGAGACACTGCTGCTTTCATTCCCTCCCCAGGGATTCAGCCTCAAAGCATCTCGGCTCTAATGAGGACTTTGAAACGACGGCTGTCTTTTTTTTTTTTTTTTTTTTTTTTGAGTCCTACGTTCCGTTTGGGTTTGTCTCATGACTGCATCCTCTGTGGCTTTGAATGCAAAAGGAAATCACATCTATCTAAGAAAGACAAACACTGTAAATCTCCTAATTGGGCATGACAGGGCTGTTTAAGGGCAGAGTGACCTCTGTCCTCCAATGATAGAACATCCCATTGTTTTTCTCCAGACGGGCTGTGGTTAGCCACACACATCTAATAGGCTAACACCCTCAGTTTGTTCGCTGACAACTGCTTTTAGGATATGTTTGGAGGAATCAAAGGCTACAGTAATGTATTAACATACCTTTGATGCCACAAAAAATATCTTTTAAGAGTCAGCACAGCAAATTTTGGATCCATTTCCTGATAAGTTTTTACACTCGGAGACATGTTGAACAGTGTTTAAGTCAAATCAGCCTACATTATTCACACATTTCCTTCACAGCTAAAGATGCTACATCGTGATGAATAATAATAATAATAATAATAATGATTTGTAAAAATGCTCTCTGACTCTTCAGAGGCTTGAACACACAAGACAATATACTACATGAGGAGAAAACGACTGTGTACTAAACACACTTTACTAGGGGTTCTTTATATATAAATCAACATAAGCTGAAAAGCATTTCCTCGCCACTGTAGGCTCCAATTATCAAGCCTGAGTGGCTAAATGTCAGCCAAAGTCCACTCTTCTGTGAAAGTCAGATGCGGCCAGATCAGAACAATAAGTGCAAACAAGAAGGTAGCCATCCGTGTCTGGATCTGACATATTGGACTTTTTTCTTTTTTTTTGTTAGACTTACAAACATCAGGCTCCTCATCAGAGCCATCCGGGCAGTCTTTCTCTCGATCGCAGCGCCAGCCCTTTGAGATGCACGTCACCCCATCTTTACACACAAACTGCTTCGGGCTGCAGGTCTTTGGGGCTGAAAAGAGACAAAGGAAAAAGTGAATTAATTAAAAGATTTCAGCTCCTTTTGTGTCAGCGATCTTTATTTTCTGGGGTCTCATTAGCAAGCAGGGTCTGTTGTGCTCAGAGTCAATAGTGGCCCTCTCTGGCCCTAATTAGATCCTGGAAAGTTGCTACTTGATGGAGGGGATAGAGAGCGGATACACAAAACCCACACACGCACACAAGCAGGCCCCGGAAAGGCTTTGCATAAACTTGCTCTACCTAAATATCCAGGTCAGTGTTCCCAGGCCAATAGCAGTGATGCAACACGTCTGGAGGATATCAAAGAGCATCTTGTTCAGTGAATTGCCCCCCGATCATCCATTTCCCCTCAACCCCACCTTACAGAGAGAGGAAAAACTGCCCACTCCAGCCACAGCCAAATGGGGGGAACACATTCAAACGCGGTCCTCTCAGAACAGCACATAAAGACACACGTACACACACACAAGCAAGAGCGCTGAGTCACCCTCGGGCATTACGGGTAAACTCTTGGTGAGTGGAGTTTGATGGAACTTACTGCTGAGTGGGATATACACAGGGATTATGAGAGACAGTGGTGTACGTAACTACTGTTGTATGTACAATCCTAATGAATGAATAGACCTGAAAAAAAGGTATGAAAAGGAAAAGAAAGGATCTTGGTATGTATGTCAAAGACACATTATATTGTGCACTTACAAACTCTGATGTAAAAGGGAATTCAGCTGTCGCTGAACAGAAAATTAATGCAGGGTTTACTTAGACATTGACTGTACTTGTGAAAATGTCCTGTTTCATAAAGAAGCTTTTTATTGTAATGCCCGCCATGTTATTTTGCACGACACAATTCAGATCTGAAATCAGCCCTTTTGCACTGAACAGATCTGTTTTATTCTTACTGGTGTTTAAAAACTGAAAAAAAGAAAAAAACTTTTTAGTCATAACTAAAGTAATTACTGTTGTTTATTAATCAACCATAAGCAAAAGTATTAGTCAATTACGTCTTAGGTGCCAACAGCTGCAAAAAGCCGCACACGCACACACACACACACACACACGACAATCTCTTGTGGTTTATGCAATGTTCACATCATATCATTAAAAAAAAAACATAGTTATGAGCCGCCAAGTGGGAAAAACCATACATGTCAGCCTCTGTCTTGTATTTCTGAGCTGGAGATATCAGGAATCTCCGACACCGATGATATCTCCAGCTTGATGAACGGAAATGTCAACTAAGTGTTGGCAGGATGGCTGCAATTGCTCCACTGCTGGCAGTTACATCAAAATAAAGTCAAATACTTATACTAATGAATTCAGATTATTTCATGAGAGGAATGCACTATTTGTTTGTATCTGGTTCTAGTCTCTTTCTAAAGTTATTAGCACCATGGCTAATAACTTTGGAATATAGTGTGAACACTTCCAGTTTACGGTTTCGAGGTATCTACTGTCAAGAGTTAACTTGGCTTCAGTTAGCTTCAACCACTTCCTTACCACTTACCACAACCACTTCTGTACTGTAACATGACAGACTACAATAGGAGAGCGGTGAAACGGTTAAGCGTGGAGGTGAAACGCACTGGATGTAATCCAACAGTAACGTTAGCTAGGAAGTGGTCGAATGCTAATACATTGTTTTACCTTGATGTGGCCAGATGTCGCTCCACATTTTGACTATCCATCATCTTTACAGTTGTTGATATTTATACCAAATTATATACTGTAACTTGAAACCTGGAACACAGCAGCATAACATCATCCCAGCATTTGAGCTCAACCACTCTGAGCGTGAAATTGGGGAAACATGTCCAACACTTGTCTAGCAAACATGCAAACCCTCCAAACTGTTGAGAGTTTTACTGGGATCAGTAACTTTGATGCAATTATTGAATTTTAGATTTTTAACCTTTATTATTGTCACAAATAGGGTAACGAACATATAACTTAGAAGTCTAACAAATTACTGTCCAACTCTGTTTATTACAAAGGCACATTACCCCTGATGGAGATCACAGAGGAAGTGACATCTGGTCAAACAGGAGACCGTATAATAAAATCTTATTTTAAAATATTATGGGTATAGCAATAGAGCACATGGGGACATTAAAGGACATGTTGCTAAATCATCAGCTGAATACAAAACAAATCAGATGAAGTTCGTGTCCTTATGTGCTGTTTTCGTAAAACATTATTTCTCCCATAAATAAAAACACAACAAACATTTTACCAGTTGACATTTAAAGCGAGCAACAGGCAATCCCAAACTATAATTGGAATTCACTCACGGATAGTTCACATTTTGAATATCTATCACCTGGCTGTGATTGAACTGATGTTTTGTACATCCGGGAAAAGGTCGTTTTTACACTCCCCCTTTCATTTCTGTCTCTCATCACCGCCATCGCATTGACTATCAGCAATCTGGGTTTATTGTTCCGACATTTTTAATCTTCTCACTGAATCGACCCGCCCGCCCGCCTCGGCCCTCTGACTCGACTGATCATTTACATTTTTAATATCATATTCGAAAAAGTGTGGAGTCTGACGTGTCAACAGCCGCTGGCGCAGCTTAGGTCGGAACATAAAGCGCTGATTTGAAATGGTGAACGGCATTGTGGACGCTTGCTCACTTAGACGCGCAGCATGACGAACAGGACAGGAGGAAGGATGGGATAGAATAGGGGTGGATGAAGGGGGATGAAGCGGGATAAACAGGATGACTGTATTTACATTTAAGGCCAGTCTCCAACTCCAGCGGCGAAGGGAGATCTCGAAACAGAGCTCAACCTAAAAACCATGAATTCAACCTGACATATTGCTGCACACACTCCCCACTTATCCTCCTCTCTGTACCGCTGTGATCGGTGTGTGTGTGTGTGTGTGTGTGTGTAGAGGGGCATCTTTCTCTCTCTCAGAAGTCTCAAGGATTTGAATTATTCATAAAAAGCAACCAGGCTTGTGTTAAAGCGTTTTCTCTTTGCTCTCCTCATCCTTCTTCTTTCTTGTGTGCGTGCCTGTTTGTTTATTTGTTTAGACATGTCAACACCAGTCATAGCAGGCAGCCGGCTTCAATGCGTCGGGCCCATTGTGTATTGTTTATTTAGATGCTGACATGCTCAAACTTGGCGTGCTGTTAACTTCCAATAATGGCTGTTTGGGGGTGGGAGTGCACGGCCGCCTCTCAGACTCAAGATGCTGCTGACAGAAACATCTGAGGGAGCAAAAGGAAGTAGGTCAGGGGGTTAGCTAGCTGAAGGTGAAGGCCAGCAACGCTAAGGGGTACCACCAGCTGGGATAGTCGTGATGGTTAGAGAGGAGAAAAGGGAGTGTAGACGAAGGCCATGATCACAGCCGCCATTACAGTCAGTCTCAGATCATCTAAAACTACACAGTATCTTTAAACATGACTGCATCTGTGTTTAATATTGTGACTATTGTGTCATATCATTTAGGCAGAGTTACAGTATTTTCCATTTTTCTGCTCCTTTTGTCTGATTTTCACTCGTACAAATAAATAAAACTCAAACGCTGAGCTTCCAGGCAGCACAAACCACACTGGTGGTCAGGGAGGCTGCTGCAGACAATGGGTGCATCCCAGTTCCTATAATTGCAGCCACAACTCCCCTCGCTTGCATTTTTCTCACATCTTAGTTCCTTTCCCTGAAGACGTGAGAAAAAGACGCAGAGAGAAGTAGCAAGAGACATCAATAAAGGACACAAACTGAAGACAAATGAGACATCCTCTTCTCTCAGGCATGATCTGAATCAGGGATATCATACAGAAGGCGGATGTTGAATGCTGCTTGTGTTTTTTTTCTGCAATACTTTTAAGGAGCAATGAATACATTTGTAAATGAGCTTTTGTCACTTTTTCGCTTATTTTTCGATACCCTATTTTATCACCCTATTTTGTCAACATCCAGAGCAGATAATCCTGCCAGATGGATGTTGGCTTACTGCTTTGACTCACAGAAGTAGTGTACGTGTTTGTCAAGCAGGAGAAAATCATGTGGAATCTGGAAATGGTCACTGGCATCCATTTTAATGACAGCTGTAAATTCAATCTGTGCTAAACACAACCAGGATTTATCCAGTTAGAAATATCCAAGTTTAAAGCGAGTCAGTGATAACTGTGATCCGGCCAAACATAGTTTTGGCTTACTCGTATTTTTCAGGGTTTTGTGAACTGGTGCACAGTAACAGGTTTGTCTTTTGTTTGAAAAGGAAATGACACAGGGCGGAAGAAGAGGAAACAAAGAATAAGACGGTAAACACATGGATATGACTCAGGATGACATAAGAGAACAAGCTGAACTGCAACTGTGAGAGCAAATGGAGGGGACGGGGTGAGCTACGAGTCAAAGGGGGGGCAGAGCTTTCACAGCTGGTGACGGGGCTGAAGATCTGAGGACAGACTGAGCTGGGCTGGGATACTGCGATGGGATGGAGGAATGTCACACATGCTATCAATGAGCTGCCTGTGTGTTTACCAAAGCGGTGGCTGCGTGAAAATGCTTTGGGTCATCGCCATTTGGGCCGGATTACAAATCCGCTGCCCCCGCCGCTGTCCGCCGGTCCTCCGAGATGAGCTCAGTCTGGTTGAGAGGAAGAGTCCTCTCCTGAGGCAGGCCTCGCCCCCAGCCACAGCCCCATTTCCTCCGACACCCACAGCAGTGCTATTTATAAGTTGGAGGCCTGCCCTCTGAGATCAACCGGGGCACTACAAAGCTCTGGTAGACACTGAGACTACCGCCCCATCACACACCACTCAACAGCGATTGAGGTGAAGGCAGACTTCAAGTACTATCAACAGTGGTGATGAAAAGAGCTTGAGCAGTATGGAAACCAGTCTTGAAAGCTGTATAAGGTATTGAGACCTTCAAATTAATTCAGGTGCCCTACGATCTGTACCAGCTCTAGGACTACTGCTCTGTAACACTGCCCTGACCACCAAGTATCTGTAAACCTTGGTACTAAAAGCTTGCATTAGCATGCTAATAGCTCAAAATGATAACGCTAGGTAAAGCAACACACCTCCCTATTAGGATTTTTTTTTTGTTCTCATTCTGTTGTCATAACAGCAGGTACGCTGCATGAGGAGGATGCTTGTTCATTTTGTTGCAGATCTACAAAAAGCAGAAAACGGCTCTCCAAATATACTTTGTGCCACATGCAAAGTACATGTGTGGGAAACACTGCTATACATTTAATAGGTTACATGTATTGGGAGAGGTTTACAGTGCCTGCGGGCGACTCATAGTCTCTCGGTGGGCGACCAGGCGACTCCTGATCCAGAGGAAAAGTCAGAAAATCCTGACCAGAAAAGCTTTTGAGATTCATCCTCTGAAAACCGACAATGTCTCAACCAGACAAGGGAAAACTTTGAATTACTAGTGGTGCAAGAGGAATAATCAGGGGATCACCAAAGGCTGTAGGATTTATCCTCTTGGCACCATGAACGTCTGTAGAAACCTGCATCCAATTCTTAGATGGTAACAACCACCTATAACATTCAGTCTGGAGCTAATTGAATGGTCTTTTCAGAATACTGTACACGATGGCTGATTTCTTCAGGTTAGACGCGATACGCAAGACTTATTTCATAACCCTGTAATCTACCTGGCTCTGTGAAATACCAGAGTCGGGTTTTCCCTGAACTTCTGTGAACTTCAGCCACGTACACGCACACCTTCTGTACTGCATGTCAGCACTACTGTCGAAAGACGAGGTGGAGAAGTATCACGCAGTCACCAACAAAAACTTCCTCAAGCTGCATCCACAAAGATCCTCGGAGGTGATCCTTTCTAGCTCTAGCAGCTTCATAACTTGCACTGATTCATCCAAAACTACAGAGAATAATAAAACTGGCAGGCCACACAAAAGAACCAGGTGGGTGTGTTGGCTGTAAGTGAGTGCGTGGTGGAGTTATTCAAAATGCTCAGAGACTGTTGCAACGTCTGCTGGGAAAGAAAACATCTAGTTTAGTCTACTGAAGATAGCGTGTCCTCGCACAAATTAAACACTTTCTCAAGAGGAGAAGATGGCCCTGCTAATACCAAATGCTCTTCACTGTGAGACATGAGAAATCTTTATTATCTTTTCAAATGTTTAGGTAAGAGAGCTTTATATGAGGGCAAGATAAACAGCCTGACTGTGTGTGACATCAGTCTCGACACTGACGCCCACTTGGCTCAACCTCGATGCGCACTTTATCTTCTCAGAGAGCCACAGTGAAACTTTTAACCGTGACAGGATAGAACATCACAAATGCTGCGGGAGATTCATGATCAACAACTCGGGCCAGTTCACAAAAACATCGAGCGAGAAATGTTTTTAATACTTTGTGTTCAGCAGCGCCACAGCTTTTCAGATTTAGAGGACACAAGACCAAGTTTGACCAGTAACGAGACAAACCGGGAAGACGTATAGAAAGAGAGTGATGCCGAGTAGGAAGGCAGAGGGGCAGGGGTCCATTCTGCTGACCTTTGGGCTGACCCGTGGGGGTTCTGCTAAGGGCCGAAAAATGAGGGAAGAGTCTATATTGGAGTGTTTGGCTGCGGCCTGCCACCTCCTCATCCTCCTCCGCAGCCCAGGCACGAACCCTTCAGGATTTTGTAATGGAAGAGAGTGAGAAGGAGGCAGGGGGAGGGGGGAAAAAAAGTTTTCCAATTTGTCATGTTACAAAACAGAGAGAATGAGGCCCCAGCTGTGCCTCTTAAATAAACCTTTTCCGGCGGAGCTTGAACGAGAAGTGGAAGTCTATAGGGTCGTGGACAAACTCTGATAGAAGAAAAGTTCAAACAGAATTTAGACAAAATCAGAGTGTGGACAATAAAGCAGCCACCTACATTAACATACCAATATTTTGTAAAAGACGAGAGCAAAAGGTCGGGGGTGTTTCTGTCTGGTTCAACCTCTGGATGAATGTCTGATCCGATCGTTTTTTTTTTACAAGATGCTTCGTGTGTTTTTAGGATCATCTGTGTGTTTCCACGTCTACGTAAGAGTGTGTTATGCATGCGCTAGAGCTGAGGAGAATTAACATCAGGAATGTGCTCATGTCTGGCAATAGTTGCCAAGTAAAATGGAGCTCCGTCATGCAGGACAACACAATCCTGCCTGCGACTGTTTAGACTTCACAGGTCAGATCAGAGCACAGACTCCATCTACGCCAGCCTTTTGTGGCATTGAGGGGCAGAACCTATTAAGCCAAGCAGAGTAATCAAATGTGAACTTAATTAAGAGCTATTCGAATGTCTGGCTGAGATTTCGCCACGTCTCAACCCTAGAGTGGTAATCAACCATGACTGCTATTTGTACTCGAGTCAGTGTTGGAGCCCAGAGCGAGGAGGCTACGACCTCCACTTCCACATGAGGATTAAATCGAATTCAGCAGCGGAGTGGGGACCGAGCAGAAAACCACAAGGTGTGAGCCGCCATTATCAAATTAGTCAGTTTAGACAAATCCCTCTGCCACAGCACCGCCGGAGCACACGCTGTACGTAGCTGCACAGGGAGGGTAATGACAATTAAGCCTACTTAGTATGCCGCCGAGGGAAACATATTAAAGAAGATTATATGAAATTCTTTAGTGCCTTTTCATAAGACCAGCACCAGTTTCAAGTCTCAGTGTGTGACGCATGAGCTCCGAGGAGCGAGGCTGGATTCTCCAGAAGGTTCTTTCACATTCACTATCCATGTGCTAAAATGAGCACCTTTATCTGCTAACGGCACCTACAGCTAACGAGAACGTTGTTCTTACCACGACTTTGTGTTGATGAAAATGCAAACAGGGTATGTGACAAATAACAAAGTACATCCCAATCAAGTTAGCTTAGCTTAGCACACGGACTGGAAACAGGGGGAAAAGCTTGCCTGGCTCTGGCCCAAGGTTTCACAAACTATTAACCAGAACCTCTAAAGCTAATTATTAAACATAATATGTTTTGTTTGTTTAATCCACACTTTTTTTACACTTAAATGTTGTGCATATTAAAAAAGAAAGATACAACGTAGGAATTAATACGCTTTAGAGGTGCTAGTAGGGAGATTTTGTCACTGTTTGACACAGACAAGCTAACTGTTTCCCCCTGTTTCCAGTCTTTATGCTAAGCTATGCTAACCAGCTGATGGCTGTAGCCTTTTATGCGACAGACACATATAAGAGTGGTGTCGATCTTCTCATCGAACCGAATGCGAATGAGTATATTTACTAAAATGCCAATCAGTGATCTTGACGGATCCCCACGTTCTCCACATTCATGAGTACTTTATAATCTCCAAACCATAAGGAAAGATGTTGAGGGCCACTTGCAAAATATTTCAAACGTAGTAATGGTGTGCGTAGGCTTGTCGTAGTAGAGCAAACAGCTGCCCATTCTCTCCCCCGAAGCACACAATGCACATTATCAGAGTGAACGCTCTGCCTACACACATGCAGCAGAGTGCGGGAAATCCTCCACGGCGAGTGTGAAGATCAATTGCCTGAAAATGATGTGCATTTTCAAAAATGATATTCATAGAGATTTATTGGATGTGATAGCACCATGGATTGTTTGTCAACTACAGACCACAAACATCCATCGCCCATGCTGTGTTTTCTGCTCAAAGGCCACGTGAGGAGACTTCTGCCACAGAGTGAGGGGTGAATGCCTGCTTGAGGGGATTAGTGTTACAATTAGGCTTATGTTAAGGTTATGGTTTGGTACTTTGTGTTTAGGATTAGAAGTCCAGGAATAAATCTAAATCACAGTGGCATGAACAGTGACCTTGGTGCTGATGTGACTGAGCGTGTGTGTCCCTGTGGACATATTGTTTGCATTAGGGCTTAACAATTAACTGGGATATTAGCAAAAAATCACAACACGGCCTTGTGCAATATCGAAGTTACAAGAGGTGCAGTTGTCTGATAAGGTAAAAGGTAAGAATTTGTCACAAAAGACCTCGGCAAAGTGTTCACGATTATTATGTTGTTCAGTGAAAATAAGTCAGTTTAACGGCCATGAAAGGTTCACTAGGATGGAGCTGTGGGGACTCACTTGTAAAAGCTAGATACATACTGTACTTTATCAGGACAAGCTGTGGAGAAGAATGAGGTCTGAAAAGAATGGACAACAATAAGAAAGACCCTTTGGCAGAGGTTTGAATGAATGTGAATGGATGTATTTGCTGTGCAAGGCTGAAAATAGACTGCAATCTGTCCGAGGTTGGAAGCATTTTATGAACAAAAAAGAGAAGACAATTTCGATCGGCAGCTGGAATTAAATCTCAACAATGTCGTGCAAGGCCAGAAATATGACGCTCTGATTAGTAGATTAATGATTTGAATGAATCCGTGGATAAGTTCAATCTTATGCAGCAACAATACATAATGTAGCGCCCATTGTGCAAGGCCAACCTCACAAATCAGCGTCACAGCTTGAGGCCCGAGTCTTCATCACAGTCCTTTCAGACTGACACAGAGGAGCAAGTTAAGCACATGTTAGCTGTCAGTGTGAACGGGTCAACACAAGTCATCCCACCTGACCCTAACACCGCCCGGCCACGGCATGTAATCAGCACGTTCCTGTTACTAAAATACAATACAATTATTTTAGCCATATTAAATACAGTCAGAAATAAAAAAGAAAACAATAAAGTTGCACAACTGTTGATTTCCTACGTAAAACAACACTGTGACAAATCCCTTCAAGCGGATTTTTCAGCAGTGATAGGCACAGAACTGCAGTTGCTGACTCAAGCCTCGTCTGAATATATCGGTACCAGGTTTTTAGTCACGACTGTAGGGTTGTTACCAACGATTGAACGTGGGCTGAATGAGTGTTCATAAAACAACACTACCTCAGTCCTCTATCCTGGTCACATCCACACCAGCATATGTGAAAGACTGCTGCTCCGCGCTTCACTACTTATGAAGTTTCGCACGACAACCCTCACGATTTTCAACACCCTCTCCCGGTTCCCTCCAAGGGTCAAGGGAAGTTTTAAAGGGAGGGGTCCTGCATTTGGTAAAATCTGCAGTGTCGAGGTTGCTCCAACGTCAGTCACCTCCGAGAGGCTGACAAACATAGTGCGGCGACATGCACTCACTCTCTCTGGGACAGGGGCAGCAAATGACCAAATGAAAACGTTAGATGAATGTTAGCTATTGCTTGATATTCACCAAGTTCATGCCAGAGGGGTGGACTGAATCTGTAGGCCTATTTTTTTGCTGAGAATTACAAGTGCAATTAAAAGTATTTAACGTTAGAAATGCCGTTGCAGTGCACTCATTTTTTTTTTTTTTTTTTTACTTATAAGTCACCAGGATGCAGGAAACTAACTAAATCCTCCCTATTTTCGAGGTCTCAAGGTTATCAAGTACGGACACAGGCTACAACTCTCTCTCTCTCTCTCTGTTATGCACTCTTACCCATGCAAATGAAAATGTATCTGCCAAATTATCAAGGGAGTATGATCTCTTAAACAGATCATCATTGGTGGCTGCTGCTGTAGGACCATAAAGTGAAATGCCGGTTACTTCCTCTGTGGGTGATATATATCAAGGAAGGGCATGGATTCATTATAGAAGTGCCTTCCACATAAAACTCAACCAATGAGCTGCAGCAATAAAATCAAAGCAATGGCTTTTTTTTTTCCTCCACTTGGACTTACAATTATTTAACCAAAGCAGCCACAGATGTGAAAGAGGTAGTTGGTAGTGTTGAATTCACAGAGAATCCAACTTTCACCTCTACAAAGCTTTAGTATCTTTCAGATCTTCTTTTTTTTGGGTTTTCCACCACACATTACAAAAACCGCACTGCATGGTTACTCATGCTAACAGGAACCTTTCCTACACAAAGTTGAGGAACGAACATTTTGGCAACCATAACCAAAAGAATGAGTGGTTACCTACTCTCTGAAATGTGTACCCTCATTTTGTGGATGCATTTCTTCATCAGAGGTCATACGATGTGGATATGTTGGTTTGTAGCGTGTTTCTCCGCGCATCTCCCATTGACTTCAATACAACTGTCACCACAGTCTGGCACCAGAGAAACATTTGGTGACGTAATGACCCTTCCCTTCTTTTTTCTTTTTTCCAAAGTCAGCAACAAGCTGGTGAACATGGTGGAGCATTCAGCAGCCAAAGAGCCAGATGTGTTTCTCAGGATGTGTGGAAGGAACAAAGAACAGCAAGAAACGAGGAAATATTGGAGATATGTTCATCAGGTGGCCATTTGCATCGCTCCAGTTTAATGCTAATGTTACTCCGTATTGGCTGGGTGTGTAAACGAGCAGGAGTTTGCTAACGAGTTTGTCATATTATCAACTTGAAAGATGACGATATGTCGGGGGGGTAGTATCCACAGCTGGTTTACGCTGCCCCCGTGTATCTTTACAAAAACACTGTGTAAAAACAAAAATGTGCTGTTTTATTCTGGGTTATGTGCGTGTACGTGTTTCAAGTGGTTGTTGTAGTTTGGTACACAATGCAGATGTCATCAGCTGACCAGATAACATAAATCTGAATACAGTAAATATGTTTTCTCTATTATTTCTTAAGTTGGACAACATTTGCACTGTCAACCAAACAGATGTTCTCTGTGCTTCAACACAGGCAGATATAATAACTCTGAATTAATTCAAAAACCACAGGGGTCCCGATGTGCTAATTGTCAATCTAAAATGCAGTCAGAACTCCCTCTCTCATTTGACACTTTGACGTTCAGTTTTCTTTGCTCTGCTCCGTCCTGCATTAATATAATTTCACTGGAGTTGTTTCTATTCTTCACAACATTAAAACAAGGGGGAAAATGTCTTCCTTCTTCCTCGGTGCTGTCCTTGGAGTAATGCTAAACACGAGATTTAGCAGGAAGGATTTCTGTCATTTTGTCCTGACAGAGATAATAACTACTGAAAAAGACGGACTGTCTATGCAATATGGCCTCCACCTCAGCATTTGGTCGAAGCTACAAATCAAAGTCTTGTGGCAGTGAGGGATCTGAGTCTGCTTTCACAAGTGATCTTTTTTCTATCTTTGCCTTCACACATTGCTAGCTGAGGTGTCAAAAGTTGCTGGCTAATGTACTGAGAACATACTGTACATGTGCATGTTCACGATATCTCAGAGCACGTTTCTGCTCATATTCTTTCAGAGGGCCCCCTGAGATTGTGCTCTATCTCCAGTCCTTAAATAGCTCCATCTAGATAGTGTATCTCAATCAGTGGGTCACAACTCTAAAGTGGGTCACAGGGCTGGCCTGGACACATATACTCAGAGCACATCAGCGATAATAGATCTCAGCTTTTGAAAACCTGTCCGCAGTTTTTTCAGGCAAAATAAAAAAATGTTTTGCCGCATTTTACCGCTGCTGTTTAAAGAAATATGTTTATTTGCTTTCTATCTAAAGTAAGATGACAAAATTGATACCGCTCTCATTTCTGTCTGTTCAATAGGAAGCTGGAAGCCAGGAGACGGTTAGCTTAGCTTAGCATAAAGACCGGAAATAGGGGAAAGAGCTAGCCTTGCTTTGCTCGCATGCAACAAAATCCACCAACCAGCATCTCTTCGGATAACCAATTACCATGATCATTTGTTTAATCTGTATAAAAACGTAAGTATAAAAACATAAATTTGCTATTTTACTAGGGGTAATTTGCTGAACTTTTCCTTGGCCAGGAGCGGTGAATTCTTGGATTCTCCACTGGTTGCCTCAGAGGTGCCAGTAGGCTGATTTTTATATCTATAGGGCGATATTTATAGTCTTTATGCTAAGCTAAAAGTTAGATAGGAAGATTGATACCACGCTCATATCTGTCCTTTTAATAGGAAGCTGGAGCTGGGAGACAGTTAGCTTAGCTTAGCTTAGCATAAAGACTGGAAACAGAGAGAAACAGCTAGCCTAGCTCTGTTTGCCGGCTACAAACTCAAAAAAACAGCACAAAAACAAAACTAAGGGCAGAAAACCAGAATTTGTGAGTGAAGAATGGGAAACTCGTGAATTCTCCAATGGTTGCCAGCTGGTAGGCTGATTTAAATACCTAAAGCTTTTTTTGTTGTCTTTAAGCTAAGGTAAGCATGAGAGTATTTTCAGAAATGGAGCATCCCACAGTGACCATTTCAAATGAACAGTACACTAAGATTAGTTGTATTGTCTGTATGTTCAGTCTTGAGCCGGCTGGAAATCTCAGCTTCAGCAGTGTGATTTCATCACTCCAGCCACATAAACCATCAATGTAATAATGTGACTGAACTTTATTTAGCCTCTGAGTTGTTTTCCTCCAGGAAAAGCTGCTGACCAAAGTACTGGATTTTATATTCGCTCAGTTATGCAGTCGTGGCTGCTTTTCAGTGTGTCATATAAGGTAATTAGGCAGCAACCAACCAACACTCTTCCAGTTATGCACTGATCTAAACCACATATTCATGGCAGAGTTAAATATACTCGTCCTCTATTATTTACGTCTTACTTTTAATTGTTGCTTGTGTGACATTAGGTCAACAGCAAGGAGTACCTAACAGATGCCCTCAGTTGTCAGTTAACAGTATAGTGGTGACCTTTTGGCCACGTGGATGTCTTTGTGATTTGCAGTATCACGCTGGTAACAGCCAAATGCTGAGCCAGTCCTAAGGCCTCCACCAAATGTTGGAGCAGAGAAGAACTCAGGGGAAAAGCAGCAGGGGAAGAGGAGCAGCGGAAGGTGAGATAATTAAGAGGAAAGGAGCCTGCGCTACTTCTGTTATCGAGGATGCGTTTTAAATGTTTAATTTGAGGGAGGAAAATTGCAAAATAAGGAAACGAAATGCGGAACAGGGCATTTCAGAAAAAACCCCAACATCTAAATGGATGTCTGCATAAGAAAAAGAGATGTTTTAAGTGGAAATGATTTCAGCTGTCCTCTGTGACACAATTTCTCCATTTGTAGTTTTCCATGGAAGGTGTTTACCGCTAAAAGCTTCAAGGGACAGCGCTCCAGTGATCACCAGTGATCTCGTTTTGCAATGGCATTACAGTACTTGTGATGTGAATTCCTTCATTAAGGACTTTTTCCACCAGGCCCCCAATTAGCAGCGCCTTCTGAACAATTTGCGACTGTTCGTGGAGGTCCCCTCTGGGAAACAAAGAGCAGTTTAGACCCAATTAAACTCAGGGTTTGTCGGTGGCCCGGGGTCTTTGCTCTGGCTACAGTGCAGTGACAGAGAGAGAAAGTCTTTAGAGGCCTAGAAAATGGAAAAAGAGGAGTTGCAGGCAAGTCTGACAAACTTTACTGGTAACACATGTGGTTCAAAGGATCTGAAAATCAAAGAGGCAATCAAAGAGGTTAAGAAAGCAATTTAGCTACGCCTGAAAGGGGGGGGTAACATGCACTCGAGCTTCTTATACAACAAGTGACATGTTGCTTAAGGTTTGGTGAGCTTCAAACTGTCAGTGTTACAATTACAGACATTCAGTAAAAATCTCACATTCAGCCTAAGCCATTACTTGAGCCGCGTCGACTGCGGACCGAATTTCAATAGGTTTCCTTGAGAGGCTACGTGAAGCACAGCAGCCTCTGCATCCAAGGGAGTTCTCAAGTAAAGCTAAGGTTTGGCGATCTCCTCTGCACAGGGCTGACTCATCAAGTGAAGGCATTAAGAATGACGGGGAGGAAAATTTCACTAAAACAATAACAGTACGGCGAAGCAGAGACTGTTTGTTTAAAGGCAGGATTTCTCAGCTGTTGCTGTAGACTGAGGAGGATGAGGAGGACGAGGAGGAGGAGGAGGTGGAGGAGGAAGAAGCTGTGTGGGGATTGCAGGCTTGATCCAAGTCTGTCTTCAAGGTGGTAATTTATATGGATTTTGCTCCTTAAGAACCTCACTGCACTGGATTGCCAAATGCAAAGAGATGACTTCAAAGGCTGAGGGAGGCATTTACGGCCCGACGATGAATCTCACAGAATGCAGCCCGTGGTTTGAGTCAGTCATGCGTGTTGAAGCCCTACTGGATTAAATGATACGTCAAATTTAAAAACCCCCGATAAAAAGCAGTTCTCCTTATTCTCACCATGTCAGAATATTCTTTGGACTTCTGCGCTCAATCGCAGGCCGGCCGTACCTTTCCAAAGATGAATGAGAGGCATTACATCTCGGCAAAAAAAAAAAAAAAATCAAATAAACTCACATTCTCTTTTCACCTGCAAAGAACTGAGCAAATCTGTCTGCACCGACTCCTCCTTTGATAACGCCCTTCTCCTTTCCTTTCCTTACCAAACAGACGGGCGCGTGAGTGGGGCCGTGGGGCTTAATAGTTTCCAGAAGTTGTTCCAGTCTGCGAAGGTGTGTGTGTGTGTGTGTGCGTGCGTGCATGCGTGTGCGTCCACAACAAGGTCGTAGTGGAGCTGTTCTGAACTGCTCTCCATCTGCCTGCAGATCAACATATGACTGTTGGCATTCAGGGGTCCTGGCAACAGTGACTGATGAACATCTGAGCTACCTCATGAGGGGATCTAACTGTAAAGATCAGACGTGACCAGCAAAGATTGTGCCAATGAAGCAGGAAACACCTAGATACAAAGACACACACTTTAAATTCTCCATACCAATATGACAGTGTGTCTGATTGAGGAATAGCACCACTGCTGTCATCACATCAGCACAGCACTTGGGAAAAAGTCTGGTGGACGTGAGCTGACTGGAGCCCAGACACATTAGACACAACACCTTCAAACCTGATCACGGATCCTGGTCGGAAAACCAGCGCATCTGACTGCTGCGAGACACTGAACGCATCGATCTGTAAACAAGTGGTCTGAGCCGGTACCTGTGGGCCCGAGCTGCACTTTCATCACTGAGTGTCGGCGTTAAATGTGTGACAGCGCCCGTATCCAGAGGAGGGCAGGGGGGAAATGTGCGATCGCCGCCGCTGGCTGTGACATTGCAAATATTCACATGTGGCGGTGGGAGACAGAAACAAAAGAGCGCTGCAATCTGTCTCGCTTTCATCCCCTCCACGTTGCTCCCCTCCACCGAGCCGTCAGGAGGCGGTCTGCTCCTCTTGCACGCAGACAGACAATACAACAAATGCTGTGTGAACACACTCGTGTAGTTTTTTTATATATATACAATATACGAGATTAAAGCTTACCATCAATAGCCCTCCCCGGAGCGATTACTTTGAAACTGTGCAACAATCCCAAGAAAAGCAATCCCGTCGCCAACATGTTGGCCGTGGTGCGCAACATTGTAGCCTATCTTGATGGATTATTAGTCATCAATCGCCCCTTGGTGCTGTCCAGCTGGAGGGTGCAGACAGGCGACGACGCGTAACCACCGAGCCCCGGCGATGATGCTCCTCACTGGAGATCCGCGTTCAGGCTGCGCAGTGAGGCTGACAGGGATGCTGCTGTCTGTCTGCCCACTCGGAGGATTATTTTTCAAGGCAAAACAAACAAACAAACAAAAAATAAAATGAATTCTAAAAAAAAAAATAAAGCCGAGGCTTCTCCAAGCCCAGGGTTGCTCAGGGGCTCCTCGGATACATGGACAGCCCTGCCACAAAGGCTAGCAGGCTGAACTGAGCATCAAGCTAGCCTGGGTTTTTTTGCAGTCGAGATGAGGGGGAGCTGATCATGCAGTTGTCCGTCTTTTGTTCCGCTTTCCCCGGAGGAGAGAGAAGCCGCAGGAGGAAATACAAGAAGTGGATCAAACGTTCCTCTCCTCCACCACCACCTCTGCCTCTGCCTCTGCTGCCTCTGCTGCTGCTGCTGGCCACAGATTGAGCCTGAAGCCTGGAGCTCCGTCAGTCAGCAGGCTGAGTGACGTCGCAGCAGCAGGAGCTCAGCTGGCCCTCCCCTCTCTCACTCCAGCACCCCCGAACCCCAACATCCAACCATCCACCTCCATCACATCGCACCAAACTTACTGCACCAGTGATCCGGACTGTGCCTCAGTCCCACTTTAATTATTCAATGCTTGTGTTTATTTCTCTTTTCCCATTCATTGTTGTCTGTTCGTGTCACTTGCAAATACTTTGCAACTTTGTTGTGCTGATGCTGATTGTGGTCATATGTGGTCCTGTTGTTTAAGGCTGCAGTGGTGTGAGATATTCATGGTACAATAACCTTCTCAGGAAACGGTTAAAAGGCATACATTATTATTATTATTATTATTATTATTATTATTATTATTATTATTATTATTATTATTATTATTATTATTATTATTATTATTATCAATGTTGTTTTTGTTGTTGTTGTTAAATGGCCCTTTTTGGGGTTGAATCAAATGCTTTAGCCTCCTATAATTTCACAGATGTACCTTTATACAGGATATATATTTATGCCCAAAAGGTTTACTTGAGTAAGTATAAATATATCGTGTTAAAATATTACTTTAGCAAAATTGAAAGTAACCCATGAGAATAGAGAATAGTACTTGAGTAAAAGTGTTAAAGTATCTGACATTTAATGTACTTAAATAGTAGAAGCAAAAGTAAGTAGTATTAGTAGAAGTAAGTATACGTATACGTATATTATACACACTTTACATGTACAGTATATACTGTATGCTATTGGATGACCAATTATATAGGATCTGATTTTTTTTTGTTTTTGTTTTATTATTTTTATTATCCTTTTTTTTGTTTTATCTGATTGCTGATCAAATATATTAATTTTAAAATGTGCTACAGTTACTATAATTATAGTTATCAAATGAATGTAGTAGATTAATGAGTACAATATTTGCCTCCAAAATAAAGTGGAATGGAAGTATAAAGTAGCAAAAAATGGAAATACTCAAGTAAAGTACAAGTATCTCTAATTGTACTTAAGTACAGAATTTGAGTAAATATATTTAGTGACATTTCATCACTGGAAATAACACACAGTAGAATTCATCACCTTAGATTAAAAAAAAAGTTCATACCAAGGTCTGCTTAAAACTGGGATACTGCTGCATCCCCAGTAATATAAGTACGAAACAACAACGACAGCAAAAATTAAGATGATTATGAGAGCACCAAATAATACATAATCAAACTGACTTTGTTCAAAGTATTGTATATGATCTGTCCATTAGGGTCTCATAGGGGTGCAGACATTTATGCGATCATATCACATCAATGTCTGATCATATCACATCAACGCCTGCACCCCAGGATCCATCTCCCCGAATTAGTCATTAGCCTCTGCTGGATCTTTCCTAAAGTTAAGTGAGCTGGACCTCCAGAGCCGGGGAAATAGTTACAGAGCAAATTGCAATCAGTGTTTAATTAGGCATTAGAAAGGGGAAATAATTAAAACACTTTACAAACGAAAAGAATCAATTATTCGAATTATAAACTTACTTACCAGATTGGTCAATAAAGAAAAGCTTTAATGAAAGATAGTTCTGAACAAATCGGTCTGTAAAACAATAGATGCATTTTGGGGTTGATTTGTGTGTGACATGTTTTAATTGATACAGTGGAATCATTTAATCAAGATAACATGACGCTGTAATTTTCCCCAATAGGGAAATTCACCAAATCAATTTAAGTATACAACTAAAATAGAGAAATAATTTCCTGTATTCAAAAGTAATTTAACAACATCATTTCAAAATGAAAGGTAGAGGCCCCGCACTTAATGCAATATGCATTTCGTTTAGTCTAACCACCTGGTTCCCCATTTACTTTTCCATTTGGTGGTAATGTTGTAGCTAGTTTTGGATCCGTTCAACTTAAATGACTTATGAATTCTTAATAGGACTCTATAATGAGAGGCATCAACTGGATTGATGAGGCTCCCGTTTCACAGACCGTCTCCTTCCAAAGATGCAGCCTTCATGTGGCCTTCAGAGGACCGAATGTGTGAATTGTCTGAACGTATGCCTCCTCCCCAAATGAGATGAAGCGTCCTCAAAGGATTCAACATTTCATCATCAGAAAACCCTGCCCCAAGTTTTAGAAGCACCAAAAAAAACTGGTGAACAGCATCTGAATTAATGTTTGGATATTGAAAAACCAAAACCAGTCGTGTCTCTCAGATCAAGGCAAAAAAGGTCACATTAGGTGAGCTTTGTTAACCCATGAGGGCACCATACTGACTTTATCCATATTATCGCTTCTGTTTTTACAGTAGGTCAGATCATCAGAAAGAAACACAAGACGACATTTACATGAATTCAGAGTAGACAGCCGTGAGCTACCTCCATGACACATGGTGTCACCAGTTTCTTTTCTCCTTCCAGCGACGAGTTTCACTGAGGACATAACGAGCAAGAGCTTCACGCAGCTTCTCCAGATCCTGCGTCATCCGTGCAGATGTTGTGAAGATGTGCAGATGCTGACAATCACTGGCTTCCAAACCAACAACACTGCATGTTGTTTGTTTTTCAATCTAGTATATGATCAAGTCAGCCCTGCAATATTTATTTTTTTGTTGTTGTTTAGATTTTCTTTGCTTTTCTCTTGTATTGTTGATACAAATGATCAAACCCAAGACTGGAGGGTGCAACAAAACATTTCATGCCACAATATGCACAGATATGTAGCTACGTGACAAATGTATACTTGAAACTTGAAAGTTGAAACAGCGATACAACTATCACAAATTTAACACAAGGTGGTGCCATCCATGGATTTAGGTTCCAATCACAGCATTTAAACCAAAAGGCTGAAGAACTATTTTATATATCAGTCTCTCCTGAACCAAAAACAGCGTGCTGCTAACCAAGATCTATTTCTGAGGATATTATGTGATTCATTATATGGCCATGACTGTTTGATGTGCTTTGTATGTCTATGAATATGCGTCATATGTGTCAACTGTGGGTTTAACCTGTGTGTAAATTTCTATAAAGTAATTGCATAAGGATGCAAAATGACAATTACATTTCATTGATAGTATCTTATTGACCATATTGTATTGTCTTGAGAAACCCCTGGCCAGGACCGTAAAACACAGCAGAGAAAGCATCTTTTGCCTCATTATTCTCATGGGATGAGTGCTGCATATGACACTGGAGACATCACACTCTCTTTAGTTTCTTGAACAATGACAGGACAGTTTCTGGCTTCCGGGAAAAAAAATGTTTCCTGTTGATAAGGCAGAAATGTCCTAACTTAGTTTTTTACGGATTCTTTTCCGGCCCTATGCTGATGATATCCAATTGTACATATTCAACAAACCCCGTGTCAGTCAAATCAGATATCCTCAGGTTTGAGGAAATGAGAGTAGATTCTTCCAACTGAACAGCTCAAAGACTGGGCTTTTAAGTATGTACATAACAATAGGTCAAACAATGAATCCCATTACTCACATACCCTTTGCTGAACAGTTCTCCAAATTGGTCACAGATCCTGGTAAAAGGACAAGCTTTTCTGAACCCCACTGAACAATCTCCCATAGAGGATGCCAGTAATATTTGAACGCTTTCACAAACAGGAGCTTCACCATGAACTACTACCATCACTGCAGCAGTCCACTGTTAAGATTCCTGGCAGGAGTTTCGAGACACTCCCGGCTCCCAGTGATATTTTGGATTCATCATCACTTAGCATGTGCACCGTGTTTGCTGCTGCAGGGCAGGTCAAGATGAAAGTCCAATTCAGTAAATGACGACATGTGGTCATTTGTGTGCAAAGAGTAGAAACCGGTATAACGGGTTTAACTTAAGGCAATTCTTGGATGATTGCATGAACCGAAATTCACAAAAAGTCCACAGATACATTTTATTTCACTGAAGAGCACCCTGCAGAGCAGAACATATTCAAATAAAGAAAATCCTTGGGCCTAGAATGCTCCGAAATCTTCTGGCATACATAGGTGTATTTGGAAAGACATGGCATTATGTGTAAGAGAGAAATGTAAAGTTACAGTTATAAATGGGGAATCAGAGAATGCTTTGTAAATATATAGCTTTGATTTTAGCTCAATATACCTTACAGTGTTAAAGTGAAATCCCATCCCATACATGCAGGATGAAACCATGGATCTAAATGTACAACATTGTTGGATCCTCATCCAACTAAATTATGTCATTCCACATATATTGTTTGTTGACACGTGGGATTGTATTGTATACATAAGGGCCCCTGTAACCTATAATGAAACCTTTGCAAACATCTTGAAAGAAAAGGCCAGGATAACATACTGCCAGTACTTATCACAAACAGCAGACACTTCAGACAGCAGAGATCTCAGAAAAGACTGTTCTGAGATAGTAGTACATGCATAAATGAGATACCTTGTGTGTTATTGTTTTGAGTTTGTCAGTTTTCCTCTCTTAACTCATGTCAAAATCCCTCGCCTAAAGATGTGTTTTCTAACACATGAAACATGACCAACACAGTGAGAGTATATTCAAATCAACACACTATTACATAAAAAGTAAGTGCTTGATTCAATTTGTTTACTTTTCCAAAATGACTTGACTGTACTGTGCAAGTACACAGGAAATGCGATTTGGGCCATTTTCAAAACAAAATAAATGGAACTCAAAAAGAAAGGGCATTTATCCAATCCTAGAAAAATAACATTACACAATTTATGCAAGCTCACATCCTCCCAGCACTTTGTCTTATCTCTGCATCCCTCTCTATCAATAAGACAAGGACACTCCAAACAATCCCGTCGTTAAGTTAAAACCATTCACTCAAAAACAGATCAGGTGTGACTGAACTTCAGCCTTTCAACACTGGCCCACTCAGACGGGTATCAAGTAATTCAAGCCTCTGTTAACGGTGGTGGTGTCAAAGTTGACTTTCTAGATGTATTTTTTTTTTTACATCTTGCGATTCCAGTTTGGTTTATATGACTCTAAGTCACGGGACTCATTTGTGCATAACACAACTCTGGTGAGCTATCATGGATCTTTCAGTCTGCACATACACTGGTAATTTGCTGTTTCGGTGTAAAATACGCCAATCTTTCACAATTAGTCTGAACGGGAGGCAACATGATGGTGGGTCTGGAGTCTTCTAAGTAATTTTACTTAACAGAGATCATAGTCAAATCAAGTCAAACTCATCAATCAATTTTAGATCTCTGATATGTTCAAGGAAATAAAATACATTTTTTGGTCAGATTATTCGACTCAGACAGGAGCTCATGTACATACAAAGCCATCCTGATCGTGCAGAATTGACATGCACTTCATATTATTCATCCATCACTTTAGAGTGTTCATACCAACACTGGTAAACTGTACACAGCCACCTGTCTTTGAAATGTTGAACAGCACTGACACCCAGTGGGTCTACAGGGCCAGTGTTATGTTTCAAAGAACAGAAGGTCCTTTGTGTCAGAGATTTTTTTTTATTTTTACAGTTTTATTTTCTCTTCTTTTCTTTTTTTTACTTACAATACAAAAGAGAAAAAATATTTGGTCCATAACAATCAGCAAAACACTGACCAGAGCCGTTTTGTGAAAATGATCTCAACAATCTTCCCACCTTTATATTAATTGAACTCACACTTTGCAGGAGGAGAAACTGCTCTTCTGATAAAACGCTTTCATTTTCCCAAATGAGTCTGTAGCACTTAACGCGGCAGACGAGACACCACTTTAAACAATCTTTGCTCTGTGTTAATTCAACCAGGATTCCAGTTATTTTCCCAATCCACTCTTCATCCTTTCATGTTTGCGCTGAGGTGTTTGGCAAGGCCTGAGGTGCTTATTTTAGTTTTAGCCTGACTTACATCGCCGCAGTCACACCACACTGACTTGAACCTATGAAATGTTGAGTTTCGGTCCAAAAATATCCTCATACCAAAGGCTTTTGCGCAATCCAAACTTAACTAAAAACAGACATTCAGTGGAGGGAAAAGGGAAAGACACAACTACAAAGACTTTCAAAATAAATGCACAAAAAAACCCTTGAACTTCTTAGACATCCTCAAACAGCCACAGGCATGCACATGTGTAATCCACACGGACACGTTTTACACAGTTCTGTGGCCACTTGGAAGCAGTGTGGTGCTCTTTTTCTTTGGTATTTTGTAAGAGCAAAAAAAGTCTAAACATTACTATTTTGTTTCTTTTTATCTTTGTTTTCAGAGCAGGTCCACCATTGAGTGAGAATTTGATTATGTCTCTTGCTTTTGTCACAGGACTGATGAGTTTAATGCTCGATTCTCATCACACTTGGCATATTTTGAGCCTGGCTGCAAACAGTGGCATTCTGAGCATTTATTAAGGCAGTTTTGAGGGACAACATTCACTCTCTTTACTAGCATCACTGTCTCGGTAAGTCTCACAGCCCAATTGCCCTGCCCTGTCTGATATTTTTGATTGCAGCAGACAGCCTTCAAATTATAGTATCACGAAGGATTAAAACACTGAACAGCACAAAGACAATTTGAAAGCTGAATAATCAGTAAGGTCAAAAAGTTAGGCGTATATTCACCCATCCCACATTTTGAGCATTTATCAGGGTAGTTGGGCCAAAAAGGGAAGAAGAGAGAGAGGTTAAAGACAGTGAAGGAGTGCATCTGGATGAATTCAAGTTTGTTTGTTTGTTTGTCCCACTCTTCAGTCTGTCCCAGTATCAATGCCAGTGTCTGCATTCCTTGTTGTTTTATCTCTATAAAGGTCCATAACTCTAATGCTTATCTTGAGTCTGTTGCATGATTCCCGACATTGGAGCCATGAGAACCCAGAGGGGATTGCTGAATGAATCTAAGGGGTCAGAGAATGACTATCAGGGTGCATGTCAAGAGTGACAGGAGACAGGAAGAGAGACGGGGGGAAAGACATCCAGCAAAGGGCCACAGATCCGATTTGACCGCCGTGCCGCTGTACACGGAGAACACGCTCTACCAACTGAGCTACTTGACCTTGTGAAGACCCAGAACACATCACTGAGCCCAGGACCGCTCAGTTACATGCTGCAACTTCGACATTTCTTCGGCTCATCGGAGGGGAAATGTTGATCTGTGCCAGGCATGGAGTAGTGCTTAACACGATCTACCAGCAGATGGAAGCACAACTCAGATGACAGACATCCTGATGGCACCAGTGGGCCCTTTACCAACATCACTTTCATTTTTAATCTAATTTTCAAAGGTCAGACCTCAGTCTTGTGCAAGCTAAGAACTAAATTCTCAGTTTTACATATTTTCAGATACAGAATAACTTTGCATAAAAGAAATGTGTAAAACAACGAAAGAGAGAAAGTGAAGCAATGAAAATGGACAAATTGATCTCATTATATGCAGACTCTTCCACTGCTTTCCGCTCATTTCTCATTAAAATTCCCTATCAGGTGGTAATCCCCATGATTAGAAATGAGGATGTCAAAGGACTGCTGATGTCCATCATCTGTGGCCGTTTTATGGGCTGCACACCAGACTGAGATTCGCCACCCAAGGTTGCAATCACTCTTTTGTTTTTTTACCTCCTCTTTTCCCCTCACTTTTTACTATTACGTTGTGTGTGCGCGCGCATGCGTGGACGTGTTTGTGTGTGGTGTGTGTGTGTGTGTGTGTGTAAAAAGAGAGACATGGGGAGAGTGATCCGCTCTGATGGCTCACACTGATATTTGACCCTGCAGTCATTAGAAAGTGACTCACTGATACTGTATATACACATCTTTTATTCTTCTGACATTTTGCGCAGCATTAATGCCTCACCTCATTCATCTCAGGGCAATTTTCTCCTCCAGCCGTAGCTCTTGTATATTGATCCGGGCCTGTGCAGCGTCACGTTGTAACATCATACTGTATCTGCTGGATGACTCATGTGTTACGCTGTAGTTCTGAAGGGGGGCAAAATTCGCTCTCTCCGTCAGGATTACTGTCTCGGTTGCCAAACAAGTCATTACAGCTCAATTGCCCTGCCTTGTTTGATATTTCTAATTCCGTCGGACGGCCTTCAAATTATAATATCATGACAGATTAAATCACTGAACAGCAGGGAGACAATGTGGAAGCGGAAAAATCAATAAAGTCAACAATTTCGACATTGTGCTCCTCACCAGTCGAACGGTAATCCCCTAAATCTAGCAAGACAACACATCAAGTATTAAAGGTACGCTATGCAGGATTTATCTGACTCATCCAAAACGGATGTCTCTCTCAGGGGCAGGGGCGCTGAGCCTGAGAGGAGGGGCCATGTTGTGCTTATAAGCAGCGACCAACAATCCCTGCGTAATATACCTTTAAAGTAAGGTATCGACGTATCAACATTATGCTACGGGACAGCATCTCTCACTTCCTCTTTATAAATCTCTCTGAAAAGATTGACACCGACTGAGTTACTCCTCTCCTTCTGAGATTGATTTTCACCTCAGAGGATGGAAACACATCAGTCTTGAATATCAGAGCACCGCCCGTTATTGGTCTCCCGCTAAAAGACCTCTCCTGCTCCGCTGGTGAAGTTTCTCTTTCCAGGGCAATTTTTATTGTCGGAGTAAGTGAAAACACCATTCATCTGGTTTGTGTCATGACTGGAGCAAGTATTTCATGCGTCATTCTTTCATCCACGGCTAGGGCCCATGATGCACCACCGCCCAGTTGACGGCGGCGGTGATGGAAGCCAGGTTGGACGTGCGGAGAGAAGAAACAGGTCGGCGCTGGTGGTTCTCACACTGCGTTACTGTTCAGAGACGTGACATTTGTAATAATCCGACCTTTCAAGTGGGCACGGTTTAAAGGATTAATATCAATACCTGGTATTTTCAGCTGAGCAGAGATAAAACTCACCTTCGTACACGCACTCGGATCTGCCCATAAATCTCTAAACTGTATCATGATTTGGACCTACATCATCACTCATCTTCCACACTCCCTTCCTCCCTCCCTTCGCCGGTGCTCTCGTCCTCCCCTCCCTCGCTTCAGAGCCAGATGGATTACCTCATCAATCAAAGTTCCCAGAATCACATCCTGTGTGTGTGTGTGTGTGTGTGTGTGTGTGTGTGTGTGTTTGACCCACCAATGCAGTGTCTCCATTCAGTAAGAAAACAGTACGAGTACATCATATTGCAGCCATTTTGTAACAAAAACAAAACAAAACAAAAAAACGGCATTTCAAGTAATTACTTTATCACTCTTCTTGTTTCATCCGCATCGTTCTGATGGAGCCACACAGGAAACTGCTAATTTTGGCCAGGCACGAGAGCCTCGTTAACGCTGTTTGAGAGAATTAACAAAACGTCTGGGCGGTCTTGGGTGGTTTGACACATTATGGATGTCAAGGACAAACTAGAAGAAGCTTAAAAGCAGAATAAATGATCAAAAACGTCGCGTGACGGGGAGGCAGAGCAAGGCGAGAGGGTTTCTAGTTCAACAAAGACGAGTCAGTTTACAAAAATGAAAGATTAAATACATTTTTGCAAGTCTTTGTCCAACCACAAGACACTGAAAATAGAAAAATGTAAATATATTTATTTTAGGTTTAGAGGCTTTTCAAAACAGCAACTCTAAAAAGAAAAAAAAAATGCTTTGACCAGCTCTTTAAAAGGAGGCACGGTGTGATTAACATCTGAACCATTTGTTTCATTAACAATGCATTATTAAGAGAGAAAAACAAAACATAAATATGGCTTCTTCCATCTTTTCTTCCCTGTTAAAAGTTTTTTTTTTGTTCTCAATATGGCGCTCCATAGTTTCTCCTCACTCGAAGCGAGGGAGTGAGGACAGAGGATGTCGCTCACTGTACAGATTGTAAAGCCCAGAGGCATGATTGTGATTTTGGGCTCTATAAATAATTCTTTTTATCATTTCATCATTTATATAATCATTGGATTTTAATCTTCAACAATATAATAATAGCAAAGTCAAACATGGCGCTATCAGAGTTTAACAATCTTAACCCCTCCCCTTTACTTTGACAGTGTTGTACAGTCTTTGTACTTTTTTTCTCCCTCGAAAGGAACAATTATGGAGCAGGCAATGCTGATAACACCTAAGGAATTTGAGGCATGCACAAACAGCCCTTCCCCCCATCCGCCTCGCGCTCTCTCCCCTTCCCCCTGCCCTCATCCCCGTCTTTCCCTCCCTCCCACTCCATCACCAGGCTTTCCTTCTGCCTCTTTACGCTCAAAATCTGTTGCTCAGATTACTTCCAGCTGGGACGCAGAGTAAATAGCCCACTCAAGAAATTCTTGAAAACTAATTAACAAAGAAGAGAAGATAAAAGACTAGCGAAAAATTCCACGGAAAGAGGATTTTCTTTTTTCTTCGATCAGGTTCAACAGAACTTCATGAGAGTTGCTGCTGTGATGTTCTGATGTCGTGCCAGAGTTTGTGCACCTTTTAAGACAAAAGCACTGTTCCTCTGTGGCAACCTGTTAACCATAGCCTGGGATGGGCGTGTTTAACAGGTTAAATGTGATTGAACTTAAATCAAGCAAGAGTGACTGGTAGAGAAAAATAACTTTTTTTAAAAAGTTACATTTTTAATAGAGGAACCTTCCACGGGATGCTCTGTCAAAGGGAGAACCCTAATACATAGAAAGATTTTTAATAAAAAAAAAAAAAGAAAGAAAAGAAAAAAGAGCAGAGAAACTGCGTCAGGTTGGAAACAGTCTTACTCAAGTTCATTATGACGTATCTGACCTTATTATGTTAAACAAACTGACCTTAAGGACAACACAATATACTGTTATACTTTGTTTATATTTGGCGGACCCTGCCACCTTTCTGGCTTCAAACAGTGTTTTCTCTGAGTTCACCTCATTTATTCAGTTATGGAACAAATAAACATTTCTGAGTTTGTATTTTTACCTCATTAACATTGTAAATAGTAAAATTCTGAGTTTGAATTTCTTATACAAAACTACACAGTGCCCCTTTAAATAAGCAAGTGTGAGTTAAATTGCTAATTCACTGCATGAGATGTTGAATTATCTGTGAAAACAAACCAGTTCACTGACCTAATTATACTTTGCAAAGCCACAATTTCACCCATTATTTTGCATTAATAATTTAGAATAATCACAGGTAGTTTTTTTAATTTGATCTAAAGGTGCACTAAGAAATTCAAACTCACAAACGTAACATTTACAATATTAATAATGATTAATAACGTAATGATACAAACTCAGATATTTATTTGGTATACAGTATTTCCTTAACTCAATTAAAAAGCTGTCCTCAGAGGGAAATAAGGTTCCCAGAACACTGCTTGAAGCAGGAAAGGTGGCTTCTTAGAAGGGTCCCGCAAATATAAACAGAGTAAAACAGTATGAAATTGTGTGACAAGCTTTTTTGGACACCTTTTCAAACATAAAATCAACTCATGATTCTTGTGTCATCATTGATTGTGTTGCAATAAACTTTATAAAAGTAGGCTCTGTAGGTTCAGCCCTAATTTAAAGGTAGCATATGCCAAGGATGGATTAAAGGGTTAAAGGTGGGGTGGGGGGTTTGGGCAGTCAGGGGTCCGATGCTTGTCTTTGCCAAGGGCCCCCGAACCTCAACCAAAACTGCTTTTGTTCGGCTTGTATTGGAGCTTCGATAAAAAGAAGATGAAAGACACAGGATGGAGGTTAATATCCTTTCATAATTCTACCTACTTTGCTAAATGCATGGAAATAAAGTATAACTGCTGCTGAGAGGACATAGATTTATATCTCACCCGCGGTAAACACGGCACGTTCTTATCATCATCATTATAAGATTATGGTGGAATACATACGCATGCTGACATTTATTTGTTTTCTTTTTTATTTGCATTCCCCTCAAGCCTTCCTCACCAAAACTTCCTCTTTCACACTCTCCCTCAGAAACACATTCCCACCGCAGGGAATGCCTGACTGATCTGACTGTCTGGCGTGTGAGGATGTGTGTGTGTGTGTGTGTGTGTGTGTGTGTGTGTGTGTGTGTGTGTGTGTGTGTGTGTGGTCCGTTCAGCGGACGCGTAAAAGTAACTTCTCTCGCGTGAGGCGAGCACACACATCCATCTGTTTGTGTGTGCTGTCCAATACACATAACTTTGGTGTTTCTAATTTTTACTACAACACGGAGATGGAAATAAACCAAAATATCCTGCCCCTGTTGAGCAATAGCACAATTACAAGTGTACTTTTTACGAGTTCAGTGTGTGCGTTTTATTGTGAAGTGTGTGTTCATTATCCTGAAAAAAAGAGTTTAATTTGAAAATTCACCTTATTATTTCCGACACAAGACACTCGGGGAAATTCAAACTGTTGTTGCTGGGTGAATGTAGTTTATGTCTGATGGTATCTGTCAGGGATTTTTTTTTAAACTTTCAACCTTAACTAACGGGTGCTGCCTGTGGTACGCAGCTTTTTAAATGTTACGTTATAAATCTGAACCTTTCCCTTTTCCTTCCATTTGCCCGCCTGTGTGTGTGTGTGTGTGTGTGTTCTACCCCCGTTTGTTGTCTTTCTCCCTCTGTTAGCGAGTCTGACCTTGAACCCCACACTGACAGTCTCAATGACCGAGCCCCTCACTCGCACATGAACTCCCTGAACCCTTTCCACGCCATTCACATCCACTTTCCTCCACACAGGCTCCCCTTCCTCCCAAACAACAGCTCACTTTGATGACAGAGGTCCACCCCCCACAGCATTGATGCTGTTGTGTGTGTCTGTGTGGGGTGGGTGTGCTGGCTGTTAATGCAGGCAAAGGGTGGAAGGGTGGTATTTCCTCAACATGTGCTGTTGTCCTTAAATAGACCGTGTACGGTTGGTAGTTGTAGTGCTGTATTTTTATCCTGAAGTTTTAAATAAAGATCAGCTTTTGTTTCAGATTTAGGTTTTTTTTTTTGATACGAACAACAAACAAATTGAAGAAATGTTTTTACCACCAGACGAACTGTCCATTTTTAAGGAACGATCTTTGACCTGTGCTTCCAAACACCAGAATGCTCGGCCTCACTCCCACATCGAGGCGGTGATAAATTAAACAGGAAGAAAATCAGGCGGCGCGCCATCCCTCCTATCCCCAACACACACCATTAGGCAAGCTCGGCAAACTTACACACACACACGCAATTTACAAGCGCGTATAGGCACACACTCGGCGCAAACACACTGACAAACACGCTGCTTTCTTTACCCTCGAGGTAATAAGGCCAGAACACTTGGGATGGCGGGGGCTGGGTTACGTAGCAACGAGCCTGTTGACGTCCAAACAATGTTGGTGTCGTCAAAGTGGCTGCTTGTGCCAGACTGAGGTTCTGCTGAGTGCAACAATGTCACTGGTGTGCTCCTAGACGCAGACAGAGGAACAGCCCACAGACAGGCTGCCGCGCTGAATGAAACAGACACCGACACAAAGCGTCTGCAGCTAATTCGCAGAAATACTGTTCACACCGCTGTGTTTGTTGTTTTACGGCCCGTAGAGAGGGCTCGTAGCGCTCTGAACTAAATGAGCAGTCTGAGGAGAAAGATTTGGGCAAATTTGGGTAATTCTGCGACCGGTTTAGATCTTTTATGAAAGCTAATAACTGAGCCAGAGACGTGAACTTTTTACCCTAAATTATAGCCTGTATTTCTTTGAAGAAATCTGGACGGATGATGTTCAGCGTTGCCTTTTGCAGCGTTCATTAATCTTCCACATTACAAACTGTTCATTTGCATTTGTTTTTAGCTTCAGGGGAAACTTTAGTTTTGAGGATTGACAAGGCGCTCCAGCTCAGCTCCTTCACTCGAACAACACATTCTGTGGAAAAGTCCGCTCTGCCCACCAGCTGCAGAGACATCAAAGTGGACTGTGAGACTGTGGTCATCCGTCCCAACAGTCTCCTTGCTCGTACAAAAGTCGCATTTGGTGTCAGCTATAAACTTGTAGCATGTCGGTGCTCCCTTGTGTGCGCGCCAGAAAAATTATGATTCAGTCTGTTTTCTTACAGGACTTTTACATACTGCACCCAACATAATTAAATTAGAAGTCCCCTTCAAGTCAATCAGGCCTCATCCAGTATCAAATAAAACCTATTTAGATCAGCAAGATATCAAATTTTTCTGGATCTGCACTAAGGATTACTACCAGCCACGTAAATACTGCACTTTTTTTCATCAAGATCCATGGGTTATTCCCTGAGAAATTCATGAAAACGTCAAACCCAGCTCAAAATGTGGAAGGGGCCCTGTGTAGCATGGAGAAGAAATTTAAACTCAGAATTTTAATATTACATAACTGAATAAACAAGCTGATCTCAGAGGAAAATATGGTCCCCAGAACACTGTTTGAAGGGTCTGGAAAATATAAACAAAGTGGAAAAAATGTTGTTGTCCTGCAAAGACAGTTTGTTTAGGCATAAAAATCAGTCAATGAAGATCTTTCTGATCCTTCTGATTAAAATTTTTCCCACCAGATTACATTTTTTACAAGTGAAAAAAAATAAATCCTGGATCCGTCCCTTTATCCAGATCCGCACCGATAATTAATGGGGTCTATTATGGGTGGAGATCCATCCTCCATCCAAGTTTCCAAGGAAATCTGCTTAGTAGTTTTTGTGTAATCCTGCTGACAAACCAACCAACCAATGTACAGGGGCGTAAACATAACCTCCTCGGCTGAGGTAATTACATTTTGTGCTATTCACAGTGAGCAGCCCATGCCACATATAAGTGGAGCATACGACTTGCAGGTTGCATAATTCTAGTTACCCCCGAATATACAGAGCGCTTCATTGCGTATATAATACCCATTGCTTTGTATTGTAACCAGTGGTGATTATTTTGAATGCCGCTGCATTTCAGGCATCAGGTTTCAGCTGCCATCTGTGTTGGGACTCATCTCCCAGCCAATCACTGGCAACAGGAGAAAGTGAAAAGACATTTAAATATAGCAGAAGAAGATAAGAAGCCAGAGTCCCCGACCAGGCAAGCGTGGATAAGATGTGAGAGGTAGCTTCAGGACACCGCTCATTCACACTCTGCTGGCAAATGTTTAGGTTTAGTACCGTGTGTGTGTGTGTGTGTGTGTGTGTGTGTGTGTGTGTGTGCGTCTGCCGTTTAACAGCCTTCGTCTGTGACCTTCAGAGGAAACTGCAGGGCAGCGTCAGTGTGGGCACCAGATGCAGCCGTCCTGCTGCATTACACCACGACCAGTCGACATCACTGGCTCATGCAGATGTTTATTTTAGACCATTTACAAGACTTTATCTGTGTAACAGGCTGTGCTTTGCTGATGGTTCCCTTTGACTAAACCCCAAACCCAAAGTGTTTTCACTCTGTCCGATTTTGTGTCTCTTGCGTGAGACCGCTTGCATCAGTGTTGCGCTGCATAATCATTCACATCCAGCTAATGAAGGGAACAATGACTTGAACGGGAGGAAAGCGGCAAGTTGGATCACCAGAAGTGTAAGATCCAAACCAAATCATATGTCTGACTTTTTATTAGAGGCTGCTCCACTGCATAAGGAAGAATGAGGCAAAATCTCAGAGATAAATTGGACACCAAGTCCAAGCAACAGATGTTTATTTACATTAAAGGTGCAATATGTAAGATTGGCCACCTGTCAAATTCATACTCCAAACAAATAGGGGGCAGAATATCACCAGACAGACTGCTAACTGCTGGTAACTGTATCTGCTATTAGGTAGTAAGCTAACCGTGCAGCTAGCAGTCATATTAGCTGACTCTGCCTGGACTGGGAGCTCAGAGTACCAGGGAAGTGTTGTTGTTGTTGTTGTTGTTTACTGCTGGACTATTACCTCTTGAGGTACAAAGTGGCTATGTCCAAGCTGGTTAGCTCATTAACTTCAGTAGATATCTCTGCAATGCAAGACAAAGACATCACAACTGTTATTTGTCACATTCTGTTATTCGTCACATTCTGTTGATAATTTTAGCTCATTTTTGAACGTATTAAGCCAAAAAGTACTTTACTTAAGTACAATTTTGAGGTACTAGAGTATTTCCATTTTCTGCTACTTTACACTCCACTCCACTACATTTTAGAGGCAAATATTCTACTTTTACCCCACTTACATTTATTTAACAACTTGTTATTTTGCAGATGACGTTCTGGGTCAGAGCAGCAAATTTAAGAAAATGTATGTATCTCATGGACAATCAAAAAAAAAAAAGATAACAGATTCCGCTAATCAGAAAAAGTCTTGAGTATACTTTTGATACTTATGTACATTCAGTATCAGATTCTTCACTTTGACCTTCCCTCAAGTACTATTCTTAAGGATGACTTTCATTTTTACCAGAGTAATATTACCCCAGCAATATCTTTACTTTTGCCGAAATATGACTTTTTCCAACACTGGTAACAACTATATAATTGAAGAGTATTTAGCCTTTCAACAGATAGAAACTGAAAATATAGGCTGTGATTACAGACATCACAGATGTTAGCCAGCTGCGTCATGTGCAGGCCAGTTGGCCCATCACAAGGTTGGCAGTCATGATGCAAACAAGAAGTTGACCTAGTCTCTACAACGCTTTCTCCACACATGACCAAAATGGCTGAATACTTAAAGACCTCTCTCTGAACACAAAATAGTGACCGCGACGTGTTTTTGCTGCTTGCTATATTTTCATTTTAAAGCTACTGATGAGGTAATGACAGAAAGAGAAGTGGTCACGGTTAGGGGGAACCTTGATTATGACATAATGATGCTATTTCTCCTTTCTGAGCCAGTGTGAAGGTTGAGTAAGTCTGGGACACTAATCTCATCTTTTCAATTATAAAGGTGCTTTCTCGTTGACATTCATTTCAGAAACATAATGTGTGATATCTTTCTTTGCAGCAATTTGCTCGAAAAAAGGGGCAGAATCCAGAAATGTTATGATCGGCTATATCTCAGAGGTTTTCTGGAGAACAAGGACCATTTCTGATGCTCAGTCTAAATTTTTGTTAGTATGCAGCACATAAGGTCACATATGGACTCAATATACTTCATGAAGACTTATGTTATACAAAGACACCTGATACATCTTATTTTTTTGTCATGTATGTGGTCCAAAATTGACTTTATTTGTATAGTATCTGGGATGACACGAACTCCAGATTCAGCTGGATATCTTGGATATCTCTAAACGTGAAATCTGAGATTCTCACGATGGATATCATCATGTTTGGGGTCATATCTGGCATCACTCAGGCAACAATATCTGGATTCTCCAAGTTTTAGCCACAGGGCTCTGACAAGCAGATTCTACACGCTGACTCAGTTTTTGGGATGTAGAGATTGGCAGTCCAGAGCGAACTCCGTGGCAAAATTAGATCCAATTAAAGGGGAATTTAAAGCATGATGAGGGAGAATGTTCATAAATCTCGTTTTATGGCACAGATAAAACCGCACGACACGAGCAGGTCAAAACACAAAGCAGAGGTCGGTGACGTCATCTTTGCATTTGGAAGTGCTCCACATGCAATAAAGAGCAGCTTTAATTAAATCAACTGTCTGAACTTTTTATTAATATAGATTTATAAGGTGAATTGTAATCACACACGATTCCCCGCTCAGACCAGGATATTGTTTGCAGAGCGCATTTCTACAACAAGGTTTAAAGAGTGCTTAGCAATCAATACAAACAAACACAGAGGGAAGGTTACACAAGCAAAGATCAGGACAGCGGCAAAAACAAAGCGGGTAAACACAGATCTGGTCGGGTTGAAAGGTGGTGGAATTTTTATACTCTGACTTTATCCCAGATAATGTGTCTGAACGCTCTCGTCAGCATTTTGGCACCGTAGACCTGCCCTGACTCAACGGCACTGAAGAGGAGGACTTAGAATAACATGTTCAATGACACTCGACTGTAAATTTGCAGTTCGAAATGTTGTCTTAAGTTCACCATCAGATTTTTTATTGCTGTGAATTTTTTATGGGATCCTCCTCGAGCTCAGCTGTTTTAATAAACCTAAAAACATGTCCGCGAACTCCTGGGTTTGTTGTTCTAAAGAAAATTACAAAGAGTTACATTTCTGAACAAGCTATCCCTCTGAAGAATTACAATATGTTAATGATAGTTTATAGCAAAGATAGCTATAGCCCCAAACATTTCTGGAGCTTCGCAGCAAAGTGGTGTTGCAGCATTCTCCTTAACAACTGAAGTAGGTGTGGACTTGGTGACTTGTGATAATGAAGTTGTTTTTAGATAAACTTCATATGTCTGAGCTTCTGAGACTTTGAATGCCCTGGACAAGTTGTAACCATTTTATTTCTGCTATTTAGGAGAATGCTGCAACTCTGTTTTGCTGTGAAGCTTGTGCACATGTGCTGTGGACTTCAAAAATTCACCTGACTTCCCATCGGCATGAAAGTGTCTAGATCTTGACTCACAGTTTTTACATTTGGATAATGCCTTTAAGATAGCATTCAAAGCCTAGCTCTGGTGAAGTTGGGCCGGGCACCACAGTCGTCTCCTGGATCCACACACTTTTCAAATATTATAATTTGTCTCAGATCTGCTGTCAGTGCAACTTGTTGTTCTGTTCTGTACCAGCGACATCTACTGCGTGTCTGTCCGTCCTGGGAGAGGGATCCCTCCTCCATGGCTCTTCCTGAGGTTTCTTCACAAAAAGGTTCCTGTTATAAGGTTGTTGTTTTTTTTTCTCAACATGGCAGGTTTTTCCTCACTCGAATCGAGGGTCTAAGGACAGAGGGTGTCGTTTCACTGCACAGTTTGTAAAAAAGCCCACTGAGGCAATGTGACTGTGATTTTGGGCTGCATAAATAAAATTGATTTGATCAAGTTAAGATAAGATAAGGGAGGTCAGGGAGGGAGTTAAGACCTCCCCACCCCAGACAAAAAAAAAACATGGTTCACCATAACCTGATTTTTTACAGGGGTTTTGTCCTCACAGTCACAGTTTTTCAGAAGCTCCTCTCCTCCTTATTCTTCCACACAGTCCTCCCCCCCTGGGGTGGGAGAAATAACAGTGGGCGGTGAGAGAAGTCGAGCTAATCCCCCCCCCCTCTCCTCCGCGGACCCCCCCTGGAGCCGTGTGAGGGCCCCCTGAAGTGGCCCGGGGGCCAGCGGTGGGGGCCCCTGTCCTGCCGCAGCAGCAGCACCACTCGCAGTCAAGCAGCGGGACTCCAGGCTCTCACTTCCCCAGCTGCTGACGTCAGCTGGCAGCCTGGGCTGAGCTCGCCGCTCCGGACATAGCGCCGAGAAAAATGCTGCTCTCCGTACCGCCAAGGGCAGGAATCAACCCATACAACGGCTATAACAACAGAAACAGCAAAAAGGTAAAGGCTTTCGGGATTTTCTCCCATTCTCGCCCTGTTGTTCGCCCTGCAGGGCAGCGCGCCCGCGTCCGTCGCGACCAGTAAACCCAGAGGCTTGTGACAGTGAGCTGCAGTGTCCTTGAGAAGCGAAACGTACTGAATTTAAGTTGGGACTTGGTGGAGTGGAAATACGGCTTATGGAGCAGCCGGGTCCGCCGTGTGAGTGTGTGTACAGTGAGTGTGTGTGTGTGTGTGTGTGTAGGTGGGAGATTTTCCTGCCGCTCGGTCCTGTCATGTTGTCCGCCTGCTGCTTTTTTTTTATTCGGTAGTGTTTGTAGCGGCGCAGTGAGGATGTCGGCGCGGCTCTGCTCACTCATTTGGAGAAGTCGACGGTGGAAGAGCAACTTTTACGGGGCTGTAGTAGCAGGGGCTGCCGTGCCGTGCCGTGTCGGGATAGCTGGATGTGTTTGTGGAAGTGGGGGTAGGGTGAGAGGCAGAGCCCGGGTGAGGGGTGGTGGTGGTGGTGGTGGGGGGAAACATGGAACAAAATGAATCCCGCTCTCTCCGTCCGCTCCGGACTCTCGTATCTGCTGCTAAAATCAGCTCGTCGTTGTCTCCGCTGCCGCCTAAGTTTGCAAAGTTTTTTGTTTTTTTTCTTTCTCTCTTTTTCTTTTTTTTCTCCTTTTTTTTTTCTTTTTCCTCGTTTCCCATCTGAGAGCGGAATATGCCCCACCCCTCGAAAAATCCCACCAGACCATGATGACTACATTCCCAGAATTATGAATCGCGCTCTCGTGGTTGACATTGTCACCTTTTGTAGCCGACACGTGAGAGATGGACGCTCCGCACGCATAACAAAGATCTTAAAGCGTCGGGAAACACATTGAATATATCCCAAATTAGAAAAAAAAATGTGCTTAAAAGCTAAATCATTAAGGTCACTGATGAGCTGCCTTCTGTTTCCTAAAATCCCTTTTCTTTTTCTTTTTTTCTTCTTGTTGTTGTGTCATGTGTCATCTCTCTGTGGGCCATGGTGGCTGAAGTGATGGTAAAAGGCTCTTTCATTATACATGGAGATATTAGCTTGTGATTCCACAGCAGCTCCTCCTGCAGGGCTGCTCTGTGCTCCTGATCTCCAAACGGCATTGTGAAAATGTATATTGACATATTGTCTTTCTGCGATCTCGGGCACCGCCTGGCTGCTCATCCTCCCACATCTGATGTCAACACCAGTGTCTGCCCGAGGAAAACAGCAGGGGATTGTTTGTTTTACCCTCACACTCACCCTCGCCCAATTTGCAGTTTATTTTTACTGCCCTCACATTGTGTCTGCGCTGAATATACATGTATTAGTAGGTTGGACCTCATTTTGTTAAGGATGAGGAGACTGTTTGACAAACAGCTGCTTCCTGAACTGTCAAAGCAAACCTTTTTTTTTCCCTCAGCTCACCAGGGACCAGTAGAAGATGTTGAATGTCACTTTTTTTAAAAGAAGTTCACTGGATGAGCAACCAGGACAGAAGAAGACTTGCGTGTGTCAGCACTCGCGGTTTTAATTTGGTCCCTGTCATCTCTGACCAGATGGATAATAAGTGTATAATAGTGTGGAGAAAGCGGCCATTAGCTGTTTGATGAAGAGGCAGTGATTCCATTTGTTTTGATAAGATTCATAAAAATAGCATCATTTTTGCCAAATCTTCGCTAGATCAAGCTTCTGAAATGTGAGGATTAGTTGTATGGTATATGAGAATACATCTTTGTACTTTGGACTGATTGCCAGCCAAGCCGTTTGGGAAGGGTAATGCGTGTTTTTCTCTTAGTTGATTACCGATGAATAATCAAAATAATGGTCATAAAATGAAATAAAATAAAGACGGTAATTGTGAGTTATGTCACGAATGAGGCCTGGGTTACTGATTTTTTTCCGAAGTTGAGCAAATGAAAGAAAACGTTAGATGAGAAACTCTCATGACTGTACGCTGGATGTGAAGCCACAGGCAAACTCTGAAAATCCACCGGCCGAGCTTCTTTAACACTGTTGGACAGATAATGGACCGTTTAAACCAATGATCAGAATCGATACATCAGAACCAGAGATACATTTTCACATTACCCACAATGCAACGTAGCCACTGGGTGACATCACTGGGGGTAATTTATCAAATTACATGCAGCTTCCTTTGGAGCCACAAAAGAGTTTATTCCACTTTTTTTTCTTTTTTTTTTTTACTCTTACGTATGCAGTGGAAACTCCCGAAGAACTCTAAACTGTGATTTTTCTAGTCTGATAATTTGTCATCTGAACAGACTGATTAAAAAAAATAAATGATGAACTGATCTAGCTGAACAGTTATTATAAAGTAAGATAAACTTTACTGATCCCAGGCAGAGCGCAGGGGAGTCAGGTGTCACAGCAGCAGAACTTTGATTTAAAAAAGTACAGTATGTACAGGGGAAATGGATAGAGGGTGCTGTAAATACTGTGAAGCTCTTTGACTTTGCGATATGAATTTGGAACATCTACTACATAAAAATGGAGCGTGATACAATTAAAGAGGTATCAAATAAAAGGACGTAAGAGAAAGTTAAGTCTTGTCCTCCCGTTGCTTCATTGGTCCCAAGCTTCTTTATTTAGTGAAGCGAAAGTTCACGGCGATGTCAAGTTCCTGCGCTGTGACTCCCGACGTTTTCCTCCTCCCACCTGCACCTCCTCCTCATTCTCTTTATCTCTCCTGCCATACCTGAGATGCGCGAGTACACAAAATAAAAGTCTAATCGCAAAATAAACATGCAGAGGGGTGAGAAAGGTGCTCTTTGTGTGTCGTGCGGTCATCAGCGAGCCCGACGTCTCGGAGGTGTTTGGTTTCTGTTGTGCTTTAAGCCAGCTGCTCCTCCCCTGACTCAGCACCTCATTTCCTCCCTCAAATAAATAGAATTAATGTCCTCAAATCAAATTTGGTCGGTTTCCGTGTAAAGCTTCCTGGATGGAAAAATAACAGGAGGCGGCTTGTCGCCTCCTTAAGGTATCAAGCGACCTCTCTCAGTGCCTCGTCGAGCGGCTTGTTTTGGTTCTTGTCAATCAGATTTTTGTTCTCTTCTTGGCGGGAGTCCTATTCAACAGACGTCAACTTACTTTTGTGATTGAAGGATCTGGGTGCTCTGTTGGATCAGGACGCAAGGAGATGTGCAAAGAAATGTAAGAAAAACATCAACCAGAGCATCATATTGCAAGAGTTCATTAAAAAGGAGATCCAGACAAGGCAGAATAGCACATGTGAAGTCTCCCGTGAGTGATTTCACACTTTCACTTTCCACCAGTTTTCACGTGTCAACACTATTTCCTAATTCTTGCCTCGTGTTAGGGCAGAATGATTTGACCAAAACCTCACACACCAATAAAGGCAGTTTCATATCCAGACCAGAATGGCACTCAGTAGAGTGCATACCTCCACCGTGACCCAACAGTCACCTTCAGTTCAATCAAGCCTCATCCATTATCTTTAAACAGACATTTAAACTCACCAGATCCACATCGAAGTGTACTCACTCAGAGATACAAGACACCTATTCCCTGGGAAATTAACTGAAATGTTTAAAAAAAGTCCTTTCTTGCAATGTTAGAGAAAGAAAAAAGAGAAAAAAGTCCTGGATCCATCCCTTCACCCAGAGCCGCAAGAAAATTGAATGTGGTCTATTCTGGGCCGAGACCCATCCTTCATCCAAGTCTCATGGAAATCAATTCAATAGTTTTTGTGTAATCCTGCTGAGAAACCAACCAACCAACAAACGGACGCAGGTGAAAACAAGTCAGTGTTACAAGGTTACACATCACAATTGAGCATATTTTCCTTAAATTCAATGAAAGAATATCTAATACAAAATGACAACATGGAAAGGCCCATTTCTTATTTTTCTAATAATATTCTTATGTAAGGTGTAAACATATATTCTATTATTTTCTCCTTTGATTTAGAACCATTGTACAATTTTTCAAATAACCGTGCAACAAACTTCAAACATTCCTCCAAACAACAGACGTTTGTTAAAAAGCTCACACATACAAACAAAAAAGACATTCAGGAAAGAAAAGATTTTGGCCCTGTGACATGAGTCCTAAAAAAAAAAAAAAGAAAAAGAAAATGCCACACACACTTTGATCTTTGAATAAACAGGCGCATTCAACAACAGTCTGGTTGGTAAAGCAGTCTCATCATGTGGCTCATTAACATTGATTTGTTTTTTAGGTTTGCAACCGGCCAACAAAACAACAACAACAACAACAAAAGTCCGAAATCTTTCGAAGAAATTACAATAATTAAATGATATGTTTATTATAGATTATTTACATAAAGTATATAATAGCGTTATGACAGTATGTTACAGAGAAAAGCTACCTTAAAAGTGAATAATTTCAGATTACTCCAGATCATGACTACATAAAATAATGGATTCGTATAATAACTATAACAGCTTCAGAGTTTGTAAAATTTGATTGGGTACAACATTGACAATTTGTGTTTAGCTTGCCTGCTTTGATTAATCAAATACTGCGCTGCTAAACTGTCCAATCACAAGGGTTTATCTGGAGCACGCAGTCACTCCTCGCTCTCCTCTGAACACCGGAGCTGAGAGCACTTTAACGGCACAAGCGAACAGCAGTGACACTGCATTTATTAATAAATCCTTTCATGTGTGAGTTTAACTTTATTCATGTGTTTCTCGAGAAAGAAAAATAGACTCTCATTTGTGAAGATAATTTTAGACAAAACATTGTCGACCTCTGCGTGACTGTGTGGGAAACCTGTCAGGATCACACAAATAATGCAGTGACAGTGAACACAGATGTGGAGTTGCTGTGAATCAGCAGTCACACACATGTGATGTCCCTGTCATGCACCAACATGACGTCCCTGCTGTGAATCTCTAATGCAATTTCAGTTTCACGAAACAGCGGTCGCATGCCTCTTCTTAGTTTCTGTTTTATCTTTAGTTGTGGCGTAACAGTTGTTGTTTATAGAAACGTTCAGAAATAAGTGCCGTTCAGTTTCGCCTGATAAAACACGGGATCATCATGAGGACATTAAGTGAATTTAAATGAGTGCTGGCACAGTAACTGGCATTATATACCCCCTCTTTTTTTCCTTTTCTGTGTGACCACGTTGTTTAAATACAGTATTACCAATATGTGTTTCCATAAATATGCCAGAAGGTCAGCGAGCCACTGTCTCGTCTCTGAAGTCATCAGTCACGTCAGGTGTCAGGCTCAAGTGGCCTTCAGTTGCGTCAACGAGGGGATTTCTCCAAACAGCTCCCGACTGTGTCTGTTTTACCCCGCAGCAACTGTGTAACTTTGACTAGAAAAACTAAATGTTCAGCGTGATTTATTACTGTGGCAACGGTCTGTCGGACTCGAATCAAGCCTGTGCAAGTGCACTTTCAGGTATCGTACTGACATGAACCGAAACCAACCAAAGTCTGGGAGGTAGAGAATCAATCCAAACGCATACGATGTGTTTTTATTTTCAAAGGATTTTGGAGCAGAAATTCAAACTCAGAATTTTGATATTTACAACATATATGAGGTAATAATGCAAACTCAGACATATTTATTTTATTCTATACTGGAAAACACTGACATCATGTCAAATTTGCTTTCAAATGCATAATTTCAATGACTGGACAACACATTATATTCACAGGTTATTGCTGTGAACTGGGTTACTTTTGTGTGTTCTGCTGCAGCGAATCCACCCTCGCTGAACTCTCCTGTACAGCCACCTTTGTCCTCCTGGCCCTCCGCCAGGTATATGTTTATCTATCTCTTTGTTTAATGTGTCAGATGTTTTGGATTGCTCCCCAGCCTCAGTGCCAAGCGCATGAAGCAGCCAAGGTGAACAGGTAGAGAGGGAGACAGAGTCCTTGGAGAAAGCACAGCTGTCAGAAATCCGACGCCAAGTGCTGCAGTGATGCCAGACACTCGGTGTGCCTCACATTCTGTTAGATCTCTGGCTGAGCTGAGGGCCAGTGTTTGCAGGTATCCGTTTCCAAGCTCCCCCCAGCTCCAGCCACCTGACCCGGCTTGAAAGCCGTGCATGCATGCGCGCTTGCGTCAGGTTGTGATCGACAGCATTAAGAGTGGAGACGGTTAGGAGATTAATAGGGGCGTATGAGAAGACGGAGGGAGGAGGAGGAGGGTTAGAGACAGAAAGAAAGGAGGGTTCAGGTACGAGTCTGGACGTGAGTCTGATGTCGCTGTCACCTGGTTGGAATGCAGAGCTCTTCCTTCAAATGGCCGTGTGATAAGATCAGGAGCAGACAGAGGATTTCCTGCATGCCACAATACTGCAGCTACCGCTTTGACGAGACACGGTCCTCACCTAACCCTCGGCTGATATAAAAAGACTGATTTACATTTTTCCATAGATATGATATTCTCGTCAAGGTTACCGTAACTTTCTCTGTGTGGCCTTGTTGTGTGTTTGGTATAGTGCGGCAACCTAATCTGATTATTTTATTTATTTATTTTATTTAAAATGATTTTTTGGCCTTTGTATGGCTTTATGTATTGATAGGACAAGCTTTAGAGATGATAGGAAACAGGGTGAGAGAGGGGAGGTGACACACAGCAAGGACAAAGCCTCTGTAGTTGGGACGTCCACTCTACCAACTGAGCTAATCAACGCTCCCGGCTGCAGATTATTTTAACAATGAATCAATTAATTGCGTAGTCTAAAAAATAAACTACCAAAATTATGTCTTCAAGTTGCTTCTTTTGTCCAACCAACAGTCCAAAACCCAAAGACTCTTAATTTACTGTCATAAATGACCAGGAATTGCAGCAAATCCTCACATTTTAGAAGCTAGAACCATCAAAACGACTTAAACAATTATTCTATTAACAAAATAATTGGCATTTAATTTTCTTCTAATTCTCTAATCGATAAGTGGACTTATCGTTGCAGCTTTACGTTGGCAAACAGGAAATGATTTGGAATCAAATATCCTCCGAGATGTTTGTTGATGCCTCAGACGTGCAGGGAGTAAACAGAAGATATCTCCCCATGTGACTTCTCCTCGTCGTCGGTCCTGAAGTGGAGCTGGTGCAGAGCGTAATCTCAGCAGCGTAACTCTATACAAGCTGGAAGCTGCGTCCTCGTTCAGCCAGGCTATAAATCTGTGTGTAAGCATGTAAGTCGGTCAGACAGTCATGTCTCTTTCCTGCCTGAGGAGAAGACAGGCTCTCTGGTGGGGATCAGGCAGGCAGGAAAGTCACGGGGAGGCGGGCGGACCCCCCAACAGCCAGGAAATCCGTGGAATTCTGTGGGTCAAACTGGGGTCGACTGGAGAAGCCCCACAGGCAGAGACAGAGATAAAAACAGCAGCGGAGGGACTCTAAAAACAGGGCTGGACATCTGCATAGAAGCAAAGAGATACGATAGCAAGTGTGTAAAATGGTTTTATGATTATTTTAATCTCAACATCAAATAAAAATGTAAATTTCTGACGTTTTGAGAGATTAAAGTCCGTCAACAGCGTGCAGTATTTGAGAGAGAGAGACACTTCCTGCCAGCTTCAGACTATCGATGTAAGTTTATATCAAGGTGGAGGAAATTGTTTTATTAATAGGATGCTCTTGATTTTTATCTTTAGTTTGGTTTTCTAAAAATATCCTGTGATATTTTTGAGCCTTTTGTTATGAGTTTGGAGCTGCTCAGCAAAGGAGGACTAATGCCACGCCGAAAGTGTTTCCACCCGAATTTCACAAATCGTCAGAATCGTCCAACGCTGCTCAGGCAGCCCAGATTGATTAACAGTGATTTAATTTAATACATTTAGAATTTAAGCATGAAACCGTTTCTGTTGGGAGCTTTGTGTGTTGTCCTGAAGTCTCATCAAAAACCCATTTATTGCTTTCTGAGGATCAGGTTCCAGTTGGCCTGAGGGTCACATCAGTGGTAGGAAATACCTGACTGTAATACTTGCACTATTTATCAAGATTAGGAAGTCCTTAATTAACTGTCATTAGAACATACAATTAATGGAACTGTTCAGGTTTTCTTACTTCTAAAAGTTGTCCAGAGCGTTTATCAGAGCCACTGTTCCGCTGACTATCTTTATGCCACTGCAGCTTGAATCTCTTTGGGTTTAGGACTGTTGTTCAGACCAAACACTCACTTTGAAGACATCACCATGGCTCCAACATTTTTCCCAGAGGTTCTAGCAATCTATGATTGGATATATGATTTATTTACTTCTAAGCTCTTGTTGCTGTTTCAGCTGATCAACTAATCTAAAAAAGAAAGTGGTGTTTCAGTAAAAGTCTTCTTCAGCAAACACGCAGATCAAGTGTATAAGGACGAGGAATTAGCTTTGAAATTTGATGAGTTCAGTTTGTGATGATTATATCAGTGATTTATATCCTGCTGCGACCCACTTCTTTGGCAGTGGGTTACAAATCGTCATATGTGATAACTTAATTTGTGGACAGAACGAGCATAAACTGAACCATATAGAATTTGAATCTGAGGCTTAAAAGTTTAAAGTCGTTTCACACTTGTACAGTGTAATGCAGGCACCAGCAATTGTATGTGAAAGTAAGTGTTCTGTACGTGTCTGAGCATTTCTTCTGCAATTACTAAGAAATGAGAAGTTGTGGTAAAGTTTCCATAGTAAGGGTCCAAAATAATTAAAGATCTCATGCAGCTCTTAAAGATTTTTACAATCAAGCATGCTATGTTGGTGTACACATCACCTGTGTGTGTGTGTGTGTGTGTGTGTGTGTTTGTGTATACTGTTGTGGTTGCAGTCTGCTGATCTAAGGGGTTTTGTTGCAATGATGTCTGGAGCTTGATTTGGGACTTGGCACTCTGTTTAAGACTGTCAATGAGATTATACGTCTCTGCTGTCCGCTTCTTTCATTCACAAATTAGCTGCAACCAAAATAAGTTTTCATCATGAAGTACACCGTAACGAGATGAATAAACCTCTGCTGTGCATCCGGGCTCGTGCTGCATTTGTTTGTTTTTGCAAAATTTCCATCTTGATTTTTCTCATTTCAAGCAAGAAGAAGAACATAAACGACGTCGTCCAAGTAGCCTAATCGTTAAAGATACCGGATTTGAATACAGCAAATAAAGACAAAAATATGTAATATAATATTCATACTTATAATATTAAATAAGACTGAATGATACTTAAATTTCGCTAAACATGACCATGAGCCTAACTGGAAATGTCTCGAATGTGAGGTTCAGGCCTGTGTGTGTGTGTGTGTGTGTGTGTGTGCTTCCTGCCTCTTACGCCTTTTTGACTCGTGGACTGTGTAAATATCCCTGGAATGAACGAGATGAAAAGAAAGAACACGCCCGCCTCTTTTTCTTTGTTTTACTTTGCGCAGGTCAAGTCCTCATCTCGCCCAACATGAAGCAAACTTTTCAGGTTTCCTCAGCGGCAGAGGAAGACCGGATTATCTTTAGAGAACTGAGCCTGTTGTTGAAGCGGCTGCCGTGCTGCTGGCAAAACAGAGGTCAGAGGGGCTGTCTGAGAGGGGCTCCATGCCTTATGGATGGTGCCTAATTAGCGGGATTGGTCGATGTTGCTGGTGGTCCTGGTGTGACCGTGGCTTCCTGCTGGGCTTTCCCCAAACACCAGCAGTCTGATCAGTGACCCTCCCCTCTCTCCTCGAATTAACCCATTGTCCTCTTGTCGCCTCTCAAACGAGACTCTGACTCCCCCAGCTACACGGCTCTGAGCTCCGACAGAAAGCGTATCTGTTCTAACTCCTTCACACGCAACACTGAATTAAAACATTTGGCTGCGAGATAAATGTGATAGAAGTCATTTATTTTACAGCAAACAGACACAACATTTGCCCCGTTCTGGAAGGCCTGGTCGGCACTCGAGTGTTGCTATTTATTGCCTGAGTCTTTTCTGGAAACCAGCCAGGAGATCTATTCCTAGAAAGAGAGATGTCTATTTTTTATTTTTTTTCTTGACAGGCAAAGTGATAATGAAACTGAATTTATCCCAATAAAAATATTCCACTGGATGGTTACACAATCCTTTGTTTGATTTCTCCAGGGAGGACCACAATCCCATAGCGGGATGATGCACTGGTTGTTGTGCAATGGTCTTTCATGTTCCCGGTGGTGAGTCATCAACGAGTTGACTGCTGTAGTTTATGACTAGTGCTCACCGGCAAAGATTAATGACACAAAACAAGCCAACATGAGAACCGAGAAGTAAGTTAAGTTGCGGTTGAGGTGGACATCAGATCCATTACAGATGGCCACAACATGAGTATGTTACCATGTATTGTGATGTAGTAATGAGCTCCTGCTGTGCTGTTGTTACTCATTCTTTGAATTCTCCCTGTTTCTGCTTTGTTTTGATAAATGGACGTTGTCTGTAATGTGGACTGAGCTGAACCCAGCTTTCGCCTCATGCTACCCGGGATCTTGTTAACTGTTAACCCTAGATGCTGTTTTAGAGGAAAGTGCGTCTCAAGGACCGTGTTGAACCTGTGGCTTCAGGACGGATTGAAATGCAAGCTTGAGCAGATGGCAGTGATTCATTTAGAAATAACTGCATTTATAACTGAGTGTATAGAGAGAGGGAGAGCTGGAGTATAGATGGTAAATATGGTTTGATTATTTAATTCTGCATCATCACACTGACTAAATGTTGACTTTAGATCTTCAGAGCTTTGGTTTTGAAATGTACCACATGAGTTTTTTTGTGCGTCCAAAAGTAAAAAAGTTTCCCAACATGGAGAAAGCATAAGAGGCCCCTTTTCCCTATATGGACAAGGCAGCCAAGAGGCCCCGCATTCCCCTCAGAAAGCAGTATTGTTGAGTGTTGACATGAGGCCTGTAAGATATCATTTTTCGCAGCTCCCACATAATCATCTGTCTCCTGCAGGATTACTCTCAACATCTCCTTTGAGTTTTTCACACTTTGAATGGTCACTAAAACCAGTGTACAGGCCCAGTGTTTTTCTGGTGTTTGAAAATATTAAGCATGTCTTCTGTTGCGTGTCAATGCTGCAACTGATGATTGTTTTCATGATTAATCAGCTAATTGTTTAGTCTGTAAAATGCAAAAAGAAATTGTGAAAAAAGCTTAGCACAATCTCCCAGATCTCAAACAGTCCAAAACACTCTTTATTATTTATTTATTTATTTGCATAAATGGCAGAGAAAAACAGTTAATTCTTACATTTAAGCAGCTGGAACCAGAAAGTAATTGACATTTTTGCTCAAAAAAACTAGAAACTAGAAATAAGTTATCAAAAGGCTTGGCAGTTAATTGTGTTTCGTTCGGCTTATCGATGAATAAACTAATTGTTTCAGCTCTGTTAGCTAATGTAAGCTCAGTTAGCTAATGCTGATGTTTCTTTCTTATCCCAGCAGGCCTATGTGTCCTCCGGCCACCAGATGGCGCCCCCCAGTCCCAACACCAACAGTAGTAGCAACAGCAGCGGCGGGGGAGGGGAACAGCTGAGTAAAACTAACCTGTACATCCGCGGCCTTCATCCGGGGACCACGGATCAAGACCTGGTCAAGCTCTGCCAGCCGTGAGTGATTTACAAACTTTACAAACACATATGTTTCATTATTTTGATTGCATCTCAATACTTCCACTTCACAAGTCTCTTTTTTCAAAGGAATAGTGTGACATTTTTTTCCCAGAAATATGCCTGTTCGCTTTCTTGCAGAGAGTCAGATAACAAAATGGATATCGTGTTCTATCTTGTTTGTTTAATCCGTTCACATACAGAACAGGGTTTTCATTAGAAAGAAATTGGTGCTGGTCCAACTGTCCTGGAAGATTTCAGTGTCCCGGACAAATGGTAGAAATTCCGGAGAAACATTATCTGTGTTTTTGGAACAATTGATCGGCAGGTTATATAAAGAATGAGATAATCGTTTCTTTTCCACAGCGCCAGCTGCGTCCGTGACTTTAGACTCTATCTCAGAGTCATCATCGTCATTGTCATTAAACCTGCCTGGTATCAGAAAATACTTGTTACGGTTTGCTTGTTTGGCCGTCTCTGATCCCTCTCACTCATATCTGTTTGCTGTTTTGCTGATTAGGCAGGTTATCCCATTGAATCTGAGTGCATGCTTTATCAGAGTGAAGCAACGATTTAAAAAATTTGCTTCATTCATCGCATAGGCTAGCCTACAGAGCCAGTCACGATGTTTGTTCATAATCGCTTCTGGCTAGGAAAATCCCTGCCTCGTGCACTCGCATACATGCAATTTAACTGTCTTTTTTATCATCTTATTTCAAAGTGTGTACATCTGTTTAATCTAAAATGCTTGTTTGATGCTTTAACAAACGTTAGGTTGGAGGACTAATTTACCTGTTGGGCCACAGACAGCTTGGCTTTACCCAAAACTAGCAGTTAATCTGAGACATTGCTGTTGTGTACTTATCAAAGAAGTTAGCAAAGCAACACGACACATGAAATAAGCACAGAACTTCAGATGGGTCAGACCACCCTGTTTAACTATAAAACTTTAAACGTCACAGTTACGGCCGAAAAATACAACAGTCTCCGCAATGCAACTCAACCACCAGTTGTCAGTTTTTCTATTCATTAAAATAGAAGAGTGTGCAAATTTGACTGTAGCCTATTTTATTCTATTAAATATGTCAGAGTTGAAGTAATTACTGGATAACGGACAACCTGACACAGAAACGTAAAATGGAAAATTCATGATTTATTGGAGTTTTACTTGCTCTAACAATTTCTTGACAAACTCCAAACAGCTCCTGGGTGTAAACCACAAATGATGTTTGTGTTACAGTACAGTTGCAAACTCAATAAGTTGATGAATGACATCAGAGGTGACAGAAGGCAGGATTTTTACATTAAAGAAAGCACCGGGCTAGCAGTTGCCCCTGCTTCCATTCTTTTCGCCAAGCTAAATCAAGCTAAACTAAGCTAATCATGTCTTGGCTGCATATTTTCCAAGATGTCCAACTATTCCTGTAATCAGCTAGTTAAAAACAAGCTCCCAAACAGTCGACTACAAATTCAAGAATTTTAATTTTACATTTTTACATTTAACATTTTAATAATATGTAAATGATGCAGGTATATAGGCCAGAGGTAAACTATTACTCTCTGTCAGTTATTACAGTCTGATTGTAGCTGGCAGAACATTCCAATCCACCTTAACTGGAACACATCTTCTTTAGATGGTCATCTTTGACGCTACATTGAAGAAAGAGTCCAGATAACATCTGCTCTGTCTGGAGTGATGCTCTTCATCTGTTGGACACATGAAATTAAATTGTTTAAGGCCATAGTTTGATGTTCAGAAAAAAAAGGATTGTTTGGGCAGGAAGGAAGGAAAAGTGGTTTGTGAATCAGGGTGCCGAATTACCACAACTAAGGTCAGTTCGATCAAGTCTTGACAATCACAGGAACACAAAAAATCATCAGGCAAATGGTCGAGCCTTAGAGGGAAGTAGGCTTAAGAAGGAACAAATGGGGGGAAAAGAAGGAGAGAAGGGGCCGGAGAAGGGTACAGCCGGTTGCCTCCTCATGTCCTGATCTAACCTCCCACTTTTTGTGTGGTTGAATTGGCTCAACAGCCGCGAACTAAGACTTAAACACCACTAGTCAAACAGCCGAGCCTCTGTTATATGTTGGCGTTGCACACACACACACACACACACACACACACACACACACACACACACGAACACACGAACACACACGTTCACACACACATACATACCCAGTTAAAAAAAAAGCACCCAAACTGGTTTTGGCTGCTGCAGGTCAGGGCCGTGTTGATGTCACAGATGCGATTTGTGAACTTTAGTCATGCATACGTCATTTCCACGGGTCATTCACAGTAACAGCACGCCTCCCTGAGCAAGCACTGGCCATAACTAATAAAACCAGACTTGCTAATACCAACACCACAGCTCCTCCCTCAGTAATATGTGCATTTCGTTCTCCATTTTAGCCACTCTGACCCTGCAGCCTCCCGTAATCCACAGAGCAAATTTACACGGCTCGTATCTGATAATCGTGTTGATATTCGAGTGCGGGTACACTGCTCGCACACACAAGCGCACAAACAAACGGAACAATCAAAGAAAACCCGAAATCTGTGGTTGGTATGTGAAACACAGGGAGTCGGCAGTAAAAGCAGGGGATGGACAGAGAAGTCATTGTGGGGCGGTGGAGAGAGGACGGAGGTTTAGGGGTGGGTGGGAGGGCTGCACTTGAAGGGGAAACTTAAATGAGAGGGAAAAGAGTGGCCAATGGCCTGCTGGGAAAGAATGTCAGACATATATGGGTCAGAGCTGTCTTTTAAGTCCCTGTGGCCTCCACAGTGTGGTGGGCTGCTGCCCTGCTCTGCTGCAGAGGGGCTGGAGGTAAGCACAGGGTCACACAGTCACTGCCTTCAGACCTTTGAACTCCGCTGGCATCTCTGTGAGGTAAAAACACGAAACGCAGCTTTTGTTTTTCTTTGTCATGCCTCCAATGAAAACTCAACGCGCAACTAGGATTTTTGAGTTTGTAGGTACAAGCTTCAAATCAGGAGAATAAGAGCCAGCGTGACTGTCACCGTTATCAACAGAGACGAATCATAATTCGTTTTTTTACTGTTGTGTCTACGGCGGCAACTAATGATGGTTCTCGTTATCGATTAATCTGCTGATTATTTAAACATCATTCATTCATTGTTTAGTCTTTGTACATGCCAAAATATTACGAAAAAAATCCCAGTTTCCCAGAGCTCGAAGTGACGTCTTCACATTGCTTCTTTTGCTCAACAGTCCAAAAACCGAAGGCTCTTCATTCACCATCATAAATGACAAAGAAACAAAGAAAGATCCTCACATTGAAGAAGCTGGAACCAGAAAATGATTGACAATTTTGCTTAGATTGTCGAAGTAGATGGCAATGAATTTTGTTTCAGTCGACTATTGTGGCAGCTCTAATAGTGTTATATAACTGGAGACACTTTATATAAGCCAGAACATCACTACTAAAAGCGGTGACCTGTCATGTAGGAATGTGGACCAAATTTTAGTTTGATGAGCATTCACATCCGTAATTTTGGTTTTGACAACATATTTTAAACCATTTGTATAGATACTTTCCTCTACCAAGGTGGTTGTTTGGTTTGGTTGGTTTGTCAGCAGGATTACACAAAAACTACTGAAGTATGTTTTATTTGATATCGGATTAGACTTGATTGAATTAAAAGGGGACTGTTTGGCCTCGGCGGAGATAGTTAGCATTCTAATGAGTGCCATTCTAGTTTGAATACTGAATTATTAAGAAAAATAAGGAAGAATAAACATTAAGTAATGACACATCAAAAACAGTAATGACACATATACTTCTAGAAGATTCTTCAATCGTACTGAGCTTGTAGAAACCAAACATTTGTCTGTGCTCTGTATAGGTTTCTTCCTATCAGACTAAATTTAGAAATATGTCTCAAAGGAACTGTCTGTAAAAGGGAAGAAAGCGGCTTAAAAATGTGTCTCATAGTTCTGCGTGTGTGTGTCTTGTGTGTGTAGTACAGGGTCGTCCAAAAAGTGCTTTCTGAGCTTAATCTCAGTGCAAAGACATCGTTCCTGAAACTTCTAGTGAGTGAAACCAGTGTCGTTGTGCAAGTCAGTTTCGCTTAATTTATGCCTGATGTAAGTTCAGGGGAACTTCCTTCATATGGTTGAACCATTGAGCCCCACACGTGTGTTGTCTACAAATGTTTGGACATTTTGAACCGTTTGTTGAAGTGTGTTAAACAACAGATTGACTTTGAAAATGACTCCACATTTGTTCTCTGAGAACCCCAGAGGTGTAGCTAAAAGAAATGTTACATTTCAGCAGGACTTGAAGGGGTTAAATGATATCAAGCTTCTTTATATATATATATATTTTCATTCCTAATGACCACTTTGCAGCTGCTAGATGACAGTAAGAACTATAAACATAGCCTATGCAAAGGTCATCTGGCTATTTGGCAATGGATGATGAATCATTAATGTCTGCAGTGAGGAAGCTTCCCTTATAATGTCTCTCTTCTTCATGTCATAGCTCACAATTATCAAGATCAGTGGCTGCTGCATGCATTTTAGCAACGTAAAGTGAATTGAACTGTGAGAGATAAATGCACACATCCAGTTGGATATAAAGCCTGCTCACATCTGAACCTGCTGCCGCGTTTCATGGCCTTAGTGTGTGCGTGCTTTCTGAAAACACGAAGGAGATGAGGTCACAGCATTTTTGCATGAATACTTCTCTGGTGTCAGTAATCTGTGCCATGACCGTCTAGTCAGATCTGAGTAATTTGGGCAAATGTCCACTGCAACTAGGTGGGAGCGTAGGACCCAGCGGCACGCTGCGATGTGAGGGTGGAAAAACAGAGAGAGGGAGAGGGACGTGGTGGGAAGGAAGGCGAACCGGAGGGGTGAAGCATCAGGTTACAGTGTACATTCCGCCCAGACGCCATGTCGCCCAAACAGAGGAACACCAGCCTCCCTCACTGGCTAAATTCACCAGACAAGGGCAGGTCTATTATACTGTAGTGCTGATGCACCGTCTTATAACGCTGCATTCCATTAGCCTCCACGTCTTACATAACACTTTCACTGCTTTAAAGGTGAATTTCATTCCGTGAATGCTTTATGATACTGACTGCGTCAGTGTATTAATTGATTCTCCTCTTTGATTGTTCTTTGCTATTTTTTCTAATGACAAGTGACATAACAGGTCACGGAACTGGCTTATGTTTCATACACTCCTCTGTGTGTGGATTAAACAAACAGAGAGTCCCTTTGAAAGTGAAGTATTTCTATTTGTGAGTCAGACATAGCTACTGACAGCACCTTAAAGCCGTATTTGAACCAAAAATATCCGATAGCGGAGCTGTATTTAGTCGAGAGGTGTGTGTTTGTGCGTGTGTGGTAAAGACAGGACTGGAACAAATAGTTTTTGGCCCCGGGGTGCTGTCTCCTGTCTGTCGAAAACAACGCTAAGGAGCAGGGTTACTGTAACAGCCTCCGCCGGCAGACAAAGACAGAAGGGTGGAGGCAGACAGAGTTTTCTGTGACACCTGATTGACACAGTTGAATGAAGGACTATGTATTCATGTTTACACCTGCAGTCACGCAGCCTTAGGAAGTGTGATGGGATCTGTATGTACGTGACAGGAGCAGATTCCTCCCGTTGCCCCGCAGTCACCCCGTCTGTTATTCATGCCGTTTTCTGTGTTTGTCTTTGTCCCCGGCAGGTATGGCAAGATTGTGTCGACCAAGGCCATCTTGGATAAAACCACCAACAAATGTAAAGGTGGGTTGTGTTGTTGTCGATCATTGTCATTTTTTGTTTAAACTGAGAAGTTGCAACATTATGGGAAGTACGCTTTTTTGATTTTCGAGGATCGGTGTCACTCTCATGCTTCTATACTAAAATATGAAGCTACAGCTGGGAGGTGGTTAGCTTAGCTTAGCTTGGCCTAAAATCTGGAAACAGGTGGAAACAGTGAGCCTGGCTCTGTCGAAAAAGGTAAGAAATATCAACATAAAGCTCATAAATTAGCATGTTATATCTTATTTGTTTATTCTGTAGAAGCCAGTCTGCTAACCACCGCCCGGCTGTAGCTTCATATTCAACCCATAGATAAGATATGAGAGTGGTATTGATTTTCTTGTCAAACGCTCAGCAAGGAAGCGCAGCACTTCCACCCTCACAACATCCCAGCTGTTTTAATGCGTCTGCGTGTGTTTTTACAGGGTATGGCTTTGTGGACTTCGACAGTCCAGCAGCAGCACAGAAAGCTGTCACGGCCCTGAAGTCCAGTGGGGTCCAGGCTCAGATGGCCAAAGTAAGAAAAATCAGCCAACTCTTGTTCCTCTCCGTTGTACAACCACCAAACATCAGCTAGGTTGAACTCGTCTTGTTCCCCTTACGATCTCGTCGCGTCGTCTTTCTTGATCTCCAAAGAGCCACCTGCTAAACTTTGCCCACCAAGAGTTCTCCACAAATACTCACACTCACCCTCTCTGTCATGTAAAAGGTAAACTGATTGGCAGCAAGTGTCCTGTTGGCAAAGGTTCAAGATAAACTCTGGTTTATAGGGAGGCGTGCGTCTGTTAGACCTCATTGGCTGAACCTGTGCCAGCAATGGACAGATGCAAGAGGCATAACTGCTCAAGCAGAATTACTCGTCGCCTTTCCTTTCATCCTCTTTGTCTCCCCTTTCGTCGTCTCCCTCCTCATCACCTTCTCTCTCTCTTCCCCCTCACGCCCTCGTCTCTGTGCTTGTGTATGTTGCTAACCTGCTCCTGTTGTAGCGCTTGTTCTGAGCTCTTTGTCCAAGTGTCTGCAGTCAAAGCAACTCTTGTCGGCCCATTAAGCTGATCCCTCCGGCTCTCAGGCTCCCCATTGAGGGAACCCAGGGGAGGGTGCCACTACACCCACTGTCAATGGGGCAGGCACAATGGGCTGGCATTGTCCATCGTCTGGGCCCAGGCCTGGGGCTGACACCAGCACTTAATACACTCCACCCCAGTGTCCCTGCCCCCCCCCGCCTCCCCCTCATCCTGCACCCAAACACCCACTCTGCAATGTAACACCAGGGTCTCCCTCAGCCCAGCCCTGGAAAACTGTAACAGATCTGCGCTGCCGGTTGACCTGAACCAGTCCGGTGCAACTAAACCCGGAGTCTAACTTCACTGCACCTCCTCCGTGAGAGTGCCACACAATCCTGTGTATCTCAATACCGGGCAAGTGCAACTGGACACCAAGACTCGACTCACCCAGACAACATGTGCTCAGTCAGAGGTGTTGATAACCACTATAAAACCCTAAATATACACAGCCGCTCCAGAGTCAGTGGGTTACCTCAGGTCAGCAGCAGCAGCAACAACAGCAGCAGCCTAAAGTCAGTTTAATATCAAAGTCTTGAGGTGCAGTTTCACCTGTTTGCACCTTCACCATGGCTGCTGCAGAGTGTTGTTCACAAACAGAACGAGCCACACCTTGCACTCGCTGTCCTCAGAGTGTACTCGGTCCCTGAATGGGTCGCCCAGGTCCCCAGGCTGCGGGCCCGGAGGAGCCGCATGCGAAGGGGCAGGGGAACCATGGCAGGGTTAAAAATAGATCCCTTCTTACTTCCCAGCACCTCCCTGCTCAAACTCAGACGTCAGCTCGCACGCGCTGCTCACCACACACGCAGGCAAATCCGGCAGACACGAAGAGACACACCTCAACAGACATGGCTCACCTAGGGCCTGACACACACACACACACACAAAAATTCACTGTGACGCCTCAGCAAATCCCATTCACATGTGTCTGGGCTGGGTCCAGCAGCATTTTCATATCTACGACAGGCTGAATATTTGTTTGAATATGAAATGGGATCTTGTGCGTGCTTGCTCAGGTAAAAGGTAAATAAAAGGACCAAAAAAAAAGCAGGGTTTTTTTTTTTTTTTACACTGCACTCGTCTGGTCTGCACTGTGCCACCGTGTTACATAATGGTCGCACCCACAATGACGGCAATCACAGAAAATAGGTTAGCTCTTCGCCAGGTGGCTCACGACTGAGCACAGAGGCTACTCATAATCTTTATTTGAGATAGCCATTGACACACTTTGATACCATAAAAAAACACCATCAATCTTTATTATCGAATCAATAAACTCACTCTACTGCTGTTATCTAGATCCTGGCTGTTCTCTCCTGTTTAAGGGGTCAGGCGAGTGCAAATGATAAATCACAAAGGTTGTTTGACGTGCATCTGACGTGTGTTTCTTTAATGCAACATTGACAAAAACTGAATTGGTTATGCCGTGATATAATATCAACGTTGCCTCCTCCTGGTTTTAAAGGCTGCGTCACAGTAAAGGGACCTAATTTTCTGACTGTTCTACTTGTTCCAATACTTACTTGATTTTGTCAAGATGTGTATCGTGTATCACAAAACAGCTGAAAAATATTGTGATATAATTTTAAGGCCCAGTTTTAACAGTTGGTAATAAGTGTTTGGAAGAGGGGACATGAGATAAAATACATTTTGATGAAAGCGAAGAGGTTGTTAATCAGCAGGCGCTCGTTCATCCTCTCCTCTTTTTCTTTCTGTCCTTTCATTACCCAAATTACTCAAGACTCCCACTACTTCCTATCTTGTCAGTACAAAATTTCAGCCTTTTAAGCTCGACTCATTTCTCCCTCCCTCCCTCCGTTCTATCCTCTTCCTTCACTCTCTTGTTTTCCCTTCCCCTCTTTTTAGCCCTGCCTCTTTCCTCCCGGTTGCCAGGCTCCTGTTGCTCTCTGTACTCTTTAACTTCATGCCTGGCTTCCTGTCTGCCTCTGCACACTCACACAAGGTTTCATTTTCAAGCTAGTGCCGCAAAACAAGTCTGTGAATAAACTTTCCCCTTTAAATGACTCGCAGCTATTAAGATCTCTTAATTAGGCCACATTCCTCCAGAATGTGTGACTTAGCCTTTGCAGACAAAATCATATTTGTGTGTGTCGGGGTGTTTATGTGTGCATATGGACTTTTTAAAAGCAGGCAGTGACACATGCACCGCATGGGTGACAGATTATTCAGGGGTTCAGAGTTTTAGTCGGGCACTAATTGGTAGAAAACATTGAATCCGTATCGGGTCCTATTGCCAAAGGATGCTTGACATGGTGCACGGATATGACGAAGCATTAATGTGCCAGGAGTGATGGCAGGTGTTGATGGAAAGACTGCCTACACAAGGGGTTTCTGATGTGCGAAAAAGATCTTGAAAGTGACAAGAAAATTTTCCATTTGCATTTGCAAACATGTTTGGAAGTGTTGAAAATAAATCTTGTGACTTTTTTTTTTTTTAATTTTACATTTAAGTTGAAGTACTTTGGACTTATTTCCTTCACCAGTGGGATATCTGAAAGCTGTGTAGACGTAGCCAAGAATAGTTTCAGATGTGTGCAACTTTTGCACCAACACACCTTGGTATTGGATTTTTGTCAATATCTGATATTTTAACTCGTTTTGGCCTATTGACTATGCAAACATCAATGTATGCACATATTTTTTTCCCACCTAGTCACAGAGAACATCAAGTCTCTGTAGGCAGTGGAATTAACATATTACTATGCACGTTCTTATTGGGATGACTCACTGGCAGATGTATCCATACATACTAAAATGTACGAATCCACTGGGCAAAACAAGAAAATTACTTTCAGCCGATGCTGACATTTCATTTTAAAGGGGCTCTGTGGAAATTCTGTGCTGTACTGGAAGTAGGTTTTTAGTTCTTTGGTAACGTTAGCCACTGTTGCTCTCTGTTAGTGGAGTGTTGGAAGGCACTGAGACGAGGCACTTGAGAACGTGCATAAAGTCACATCCTTTGGACTGTTGTGGAAAAAAACAAACTCGACCCATTCACAAAGAAATCCACAGTCCAGCAGCATTAACAACTTAAACAAACCATCCACAGTCTCTGACAGGCAACAGAGTGAGACGGGGAACGTCTCATTTTTCACATCACATTACAATCTGCTCACATATGGCCAACAAGAAAGTGATTTAAAGCTTCTATTGGTTAATACTGCCGATATGGTGTATCCCTAGTTGCAATAAAACAAAAATGTATATGAATTGATTTTCATGTCTGTTAACTCCACAGCAACAAGAACAGGACCCCACCAACCTCTACATCTCCAACCTGCCAGTATCTATGGATGAGCAGGAGCTTGAGAGCATGCTCAAGTCCTTTGGCCAGGTCATTTCCACACGTATCCTCCGAGATGCTAACGGGACCAGCCGCGGGGTGGGATTTGCCAGGTCAGACTGCAGCACCCCGACACGATGAGATGATGATTTGAGCACAATTTGTGTTTGGAATAAAAAGCAGTTATGGCTTGAAATGAAACTTGACTTTGACTGCATTTCAGGATGGAGTCCACGGAGAAGTGCGAGGCCATAATTCAGCATTTCAATGGCAAATTCATCAAGACTCCACCGGGAGTGCCTGGTGCGTGGAATGCTTTGTGTTATATGAATCTGATATTGTTGTTGTTGCTAGAGCTTCCCACTGTGGTCACTGAATTCACTCTCCTGTCTGATGTGTTGCTTCTTCTTCAGTGCCCACAGAGCCCTTATTATGTAAGTTTGCAGACGGAGGTCAGAAGAAGAGGCAGAACCAGGGGAAGTACCTTCAGAATGGAAGGCCCTGGGCTAGAGACGGAGACGCGGTGAGTTGACTCCTTTCAACTCAACATTCCTTCTATGAACTTCCTGTACTCGTATGTTACAATTCTGGCCGGAAAGCAAAGCGAGAAAATGTTAGAAAGTTTGGAATTTGTGCACTGTGTGCAAGCTGACTGTTTTAACACGGACTACATCGGTGTCTGCATGACCTCACTGGTTCTGAATCCTGTGTATTGTTTTCCCAGGGAGGAATGACGCTTGCGTATGACCCCACAGCCTTACAAAATGGGTGAGTGGTATGCATGAACTGACTGAAAACAGTCCCAACCCTTCAGGAAAATAAGCACAGTGCTCAAAATTTAGTAACGTGCTGCCCTCTGCTGGGCATCGAAGGGACACTGAAATGGTATTCTTGGAGACGTACTGCAGATTGTTGACACGGTGTGTCTGTCTTCATGTTTACTTTCCCACTTTGCTTTCGTCTGTTCTCCAGCTTCTACTCCTCACCCTACAGTCTGGCTCCAAACCGAATGATCGCCCAGACTTCTCTCTCACCCTACATGCATTCACCCGTCTCATCCTACCAGGTGGGGTTGTGTTTACGACTCACATGAATTGACTTTAGAGCCGTACTGATTTGCCATCAGCCTTAACGTCAGTACTTCATTTTTCATTTTTATGACGTGTTTCCTGATCTATAGGTACACAGCCCGTCCTGGATGCACCATCAGTCATACCTCATGCAGCCAGCTGTGAGTATCCACCGCCTTCTCCCCCCCTCATATAACATCGCGTTTACACTCAGCCACTTAATGTGCTTTGGCTTGATTTTGGTAGCTATCTGTCAGCAAAAATGTATTGCAATTTTTTTTATTGTGGGATGAACCCTGGCCAAATGTTGATCAGACGTTAATCAGCATCATTGTCTATAGCTCAGATGTAGTTTGTGACATATTTGTGTATGTTTGAGTAACCCTCGCCCGTTAACAGTGATGCTCTGTTCATCATATGATGACAACACAATGTGCTCCGATAATCACGTGATAGTTTTCGTGGGAACAATCAGGTTTGTCAAGCGAAAACGTGGTTTTGGCTGCAGCGTTTCTCAGCTATAGTTTCAGGAAATGAAAAACTGTGGACACGTTAGAGACTCAGACTTTGGAATGTATGTGTGTGTGTGTGTGTTTCTGTGCACTCACAGGGTACAGTTCTTACCCCAACTATGGATCACGCCATGTCCATCCAGCCAACGTCCATGATGGGACCTCTCGCCCAGCAGCTAAGCCATCTGTCCCTGGGCAGCACGGGCACAGTCAGTACCAATGACACACGCACAACACTCGCTTCTCAGACATATACACATACACACACACACACACACACAAGATGATTCAGGTAAAAAAAAAAAAGTCCCCGTAGCTAACTGTCCTGAGATTCACAAGGTCAACTATTCATGTCAGATACTACACACCCTCTTGTGTTTCCTCTCTGCCTTCCCTACAGTATATTCCGGCCAACTCAACTATGCAGGGGACCTACATCCCCCAGTACACCCCAGTGCCTCCCTCCAGTGTCCAAGAGGTATGAAGCTAGCCTCAACCTCAGCTGCTTACATTCAATATTGCCATGAAGTGGATGACTAATGATTAAAGCTCTCGCAGGGACGTATTTACTAAAACTGGGTCATGGTCATATGTATTTTAAGGAGCGTAAGAGTTAATGCACAAAAGAAGGGGAGATGATAATTCAAAGTGACTGAGTATCCATGTGCCCTGAAGGCGTGTGCATGTGTGTGTAGTATGGTACGACAGGTAGCAGCAAGCCTATTGGCTTTGATCACTTCAGTTCTATTCTATAAATACAAAAAAAAAGAATCTCAGATTTCATGGTAGTTCAGTCAGTATTGATGCATGTGCTAATTTAGAAACAGAAACACAGGAGGAGAAGCAGAAACTTGATAGGACAGACAGACTTTCTGTCAGTTCTCTTGGTTCCAGTGCATCTTTAGTCATTACGTAACCAAAATCCCTTGAGGTTTTGGGTTTTTAGCTGTTTTAATCTAAAAGTTCAGTTAATACAGTTTTCAGTGAAAATGTCCAATATCTGCAGCAACCGCATGAGAGCTGTGCTCCGGAGCTGAAAGATATGAAATGTTAATCAAATCTTTCTCGCTGGCACAGTTAAATCCTGATAAGCTAATGAAGCAGAGCCGGGTTACATTAGCAGTCTACATTTTTTATTCTTTAATTATTTGAATTTGCTTGTGACTTTGCTGTAATATGAGGCATGATAGTGCTCTAAGAAAACACTCAGGCGATGCTAAAAAAGTTTTTCACTACAAACACTTACTTGTGGTTCAGCGTCTTTCTCAATGTCTCATTGAATAATTGATAGCAACACTTTATTTCTTACTAACTGTAATTACATATACTACTTATATTTCCCCATGTAATCCTCTTTCAGCACAGTAAGCTGGTGAAACACACAGTATGGGTCTACAATAGCTCCTCCATTATTCAAACTTCAGGGGCTTTTGCTGCTCATGAATGAGAGTCAGAATGACTTCATGAAGACTTTTGGCACACACTCCACAGTGTTTGAAACACATTCTGGCAAAGCGCTCTGCAGGGGGGCGTCTGAGCCTGCGGGGAGTCTTGAATCATTTACTGGAAGGTGGAGCTCAGTGACAGCGGCGGGAGCCTGCAGGATGAGCAAGACAGCGAATGAGAAAAAAAAAATGTCAGGTTTATGAATGGGGAGAGGCACAGTCGTCAGGCGGGAACCCAGGCTGTGGTTGGACAGATAGGATCAAGTGGGAAGTCCGAGAGGAGAGAAAGAAGTAGAGAGAAAGGCGTGGAGGTAGAGTTGAACTTCAGCCACTCTTCAAAGGGTAATTCTGACATTTGTTAGACCTGGGCCCCCTCGTTTTTTTATAGTATGGTGTGTAAATGATTAATAGGTCAGGGTGGGCAATCTGGCCAAAAACTAACATCACAATCTACTTAATCGTGATATAAATTGCAATTTCTTTTCTCAATATTGAAATGCATCGCAGACTAGAGCCAGACTTGCAAAAGCCTATTAATTTCTCCATTTGCATCATTTAAACAAAACACCGCTTTAGAGATAGTTAAAGAGATGCTTTGGATGTGACCAAACCCTTTAAAAGTTATACGATAGCACAAACAAGCTAACCTTTTGAGGGAGTGTTGGACCAGCAACTCCTGTGTTCTGCAATGTAAAATGACTCTTTCTGTCAGTGGAGTCTGGTAGCTTTGAACGAAGTGGTATAATAGCCGTTTCTGATTAAACCAAAGTGATTTTTAATATTCAACGAAAAGGTCCGTCTCTGTAGGGATCATTTTCATAATGTGGTCAGACAGAAAAACAATCTCAGCTCTCAATCTCAGAAAATGTTGTACCTATTAGTCATTTACACACCCAAAGTAAGGACCTGGTTTAAATAAACACAGAATTACCATTTAAATTGTAGTGCAAGATAAATGTTGAGCATGCCTCTTAGTAAATACGTCCTGTAGTGTGCACTGGCTTTGGGTTAAAAATCTGACTGTTCTTTGCTTCATCCACTCAAAGATACTGATGTTGACTTGGTGGGGAGGGCAGCGGGAAAATGCTTCTGTTCCTTCTTTGTGTTCTTCAAAAGGATCTGTTTCATTGACGCATATTGTCATTTATAGTCTTTGAACAACCTGTCCTCTTTTTCCAGGAGAACGGGGGTCAACAGCAACAGGTTGCAATGGAGACTCCCGCAGAACACACAAACTACTCTTACCAACACACCAAGTGAAACTAAGGTAAGACGGAGAGAGTTTCTCTGCCCCGTCCTGCAAATTACAAAGGACATTGGCTGATTTTTTATTTTTTTTTGTCGTTAAGCTCCAAAGTCTCGATCAGCTTGACTGACATGTAGAAATGGTGCAAAATTCATAATAATATTTCAATCAAACAGCCTAGACATGTTTTACTCAACAAATCGGTATAAACACTGGTCTATATAGAAATTTTAGAAATTAATTACTTTTAGTTACAATTATTAGTTGTAGAAGTCTGTCCAGTACAGACCGGTGCAAATTGGAAAAGCTACAGTTTTTTTTTTCGTGGTCATGCTGACATTACTGCTGCATTAAAATGTGGCAACATGGTCGTGTAATCCTGATTGCACATGCAGATATACTGCAAACATCAAAGGAAGAGTTGGACAGTTTTACAATTCGGTTACGCTTATTTGATTTATAAAATTGGATGAGAAGATGCAGTGACTTCCTGAAGTCAATGAGGTCAGACAGCAGAGATCGGAGGAGCCAAAAAACAGAAGTCTTTCCCTGACTAAACAAATAAGATATGAGATGTTAATTGGTTCGATTTAGAGGTGCTACCTTTGGCCAGCGCCATGCTAGCTGTTTCCCCCTGTTTCCAGTCTTTTGTGCTAAGCTAAGCTAACTGACAGAAAGCAAATAAGCTACTAAAATACCAAATTATCTCTTCAGGGGTCGAGCTCGTCATGGCTGCTTTATTGTAAAACACCTTCACTTACCAGTGAGGGATTATATTTAGAGCAATAGAGTGCTGCAAGGATGATCTGTTTTTGTGGGGTAACCTTGAAGTTAGTATCGCCCTGATCTCCTCGACAAAAAATCAAACGGTATTTTTTCATTGGATTTTTAGTTTATTGAAGAAAGTGGCAAACACAAGTTTATGATACTTACATGTGTTTTGTTCAGCAAGATAATCTTTTCCATTTTTTTTTAAGCATAAATGCAGTTGGCAGAAGTAAAAAGCCAACGTTGGGCTATCGACTAAACACACTGCAGTCGCATGACTTCAATGTCACCAACACTAAGCTCCCTACAACACTATACTATAACACTTTATTATAAAATGGTCAGTCTAAAAGGGGTAAAGTCAGAGTACGAATAATTTTGCAACTCAAGTCAGCCTTTAAAGACGGACCGGTGAACAGATGAGTCTCCGTGTTGGGCGTGAGGATGTTTAATGTCCATGACAACTGCGGTCTCATTTAGCTACTTGTTAGCAACTGCCTTTTTAAATACACCCAAAGACTGTATGATTAACAGGTGGAGTATTTACTGATGTATTTTATGTCATAGAGCAAAACCTGTAAATATCTTAAGCCCGTGGTAACCGCAGACCTTCTTTCAGGCATCTAACCGAAAACCCATTCAAAAGACCTTTCGATACAAGGGAACCAGATGTGCAAAAAATGATTTCTGGGTGCTCGGACTCAGGATCTCTGCAGCTCTATTAACTGTTCATGCAGAGAAGCTTAAAAACACAATTATTTAGTTCAGTATGTTGACAAATTGCAGTAACCTCTATTATTACCGACCATAAGAAACCTCAAACACATAAGCCATTTTCAGATTTAACAGTTTTATAGAATGATGTGTACCCTGCATGTGTAGAAAGCCAAATGACCGCTGTGTTCTAGATGCATCAAAACAATGAAGTTGAACCAGTTCAGTGTGTCACTTCTGCGTTGTCTCTGTGTGTGTGTGTGTGTGCGTGTGTTCTCCAGCTCCCAGCAGGGTGGGGCCGAGGGCACGAGATGAATCCAACCAAACAGGATTCAGCTGGAAGAGAACTGTGCTCCATACCATCACCAAGCACCCGGACTTGAACATGGATAACAAAAGGAACATGTGTGTGCGTGTTTGTGTGTGTGTTGGTGTGCGCGTGCGTGTGCGCGTGCCTGCGAGTGTGTGTATGTCTGTATTTTTTTGTTTTTGTTTTTGTTTTTTTAAAGAAAAAGGACAACACTCACATTATTGGATCTTTCCTGCTCACATCCTCAAGAGTTGATCAACCAAAGGTGGGAATCTTCTTCACAGAAGCTTTGATCTATTTTGATAACTGAAAAAAAAAAAAAGGAAACATAACGAGAAGTTTTAAAAGAAAAAACTGAAAAAAATATTATGAGGGGAGGAAAAGACACAGAGCATTATTTTTGTGCACGTAATATAACAAATTCTTATTTTAAAAAAAAGAAAAAAGCATTCTGGACGTTTCAGGGTGATTCAAGGAAGAGTTGAAACACAATGTGTCTTTTATTTTTTTTTTGTAAAATATGCAAACTTTTATTTTTTATTTCCTGATGTCTGTTGTTTGACATTCTACCTGCAGCAGCGTGGGCGACAATTTGTACAGATTCAAAAAAAAACAAACAACATTTGCTGGTCTGATGTGTGGAGTCATTGTAACCGTGGGAGGCAAACCGTTTAAAGCTACTTCTTCTTCCTGTAACTGCTGCAGAGATTTCTATTTCACGCACAGATGATGATGATGATTACATTGTTTATAGTTTAGTCAAACTCATTCTTGTTTTTAAACTTTAAACCATTATTCCATAGGTGAACAAAAGACAATCAATTATTTCTATTTATATTTGAATTATAGTTCTATTTTTTAGAGTTTTTAGATAATTGAAACATACATTTATAGAAAAAGAAGTTATTTAATACTGTAGTCTATAAAGACAAAGTGATGATCTTTACCCCACGCGTAAATGGTGAGCTCTGATACTTGGCTCGTGTAAATTATTAGACTTTTCAGTTCACTTCAAGTCCTGTATTCACCATCCAAATGATACCTCTTCATGCTAATAGTCGTCCTGTGTTGCTATAATGTGACTCCACGTTACATCCGTGTCCATGAGAAGTGGTTTTAAGCGGTTTTGTTGTGGCGAACCTTCAGGTATCATTAAAATTCATCCTCCGTCGAAGGAGCGAAGCGAACGCGCTTCGGATCTGAGCGGTTAGAGTACCGAGAGTGTACAAAGAACAATGCAGTGACTAAATTAAGATATAGTTTAGCAAAAGCAAAAGAGGGAAATCGAATAGAAGACTAACGCGATCCCTGAGAATAATTTGTCTGACAGGAAGGGGAGCTGTAGGTCTTTTTTGTTTTCGATGCTGCTGTTGTCACCTGAGTTTGATTCTCTGTCAGTGATTTTTTTTTTAGTTTGTAGACAGTTTAATGTTTTTCTGTTTGTTTTTTCTTTCGTCTGTCACTTGAAAACTTTTTGAGCTAATTTGCCTTATTTTTTGATGGATTTATCTTTGAAGTAGTTTTGATTTTAGCTGTAGAGTTTAGCTTTTTATAGTAGAGTAGACTTGAGTCATTATTTTTCTCTCTTGATGCTGTTTATCTTGTGCACATCACGTTTTGTTTTCACACAGATCTCCGTTCCAAACTTTTTTCGTCGTCTGTCCTCATATTGTGTCGGACCTGTCTGTAGGAAAGCCTTTCAGAACCAAACAATGTCTTCATTTAGTGCTGATCCAAAAGACTCATACCGATGCTGCAGCAGAGGCTTCATACACGCAGTCTGTCGGTCAGCGAACCGAGCGGAGCTCGCGTCACTACATTCAAAATATGTTGACCTTTAATTTATACAGACATCAAAAACTGTAGATATGTAGATAATAGAAATCATGGTTTTACAAAGGACTGCTCACTAGACCATGGAAGTGCCATTAAAGACGATTCTTACAGCCTTTAGTGAGACAGCAAGTCTGAATGAATTTGTGAGTGATCCGAAAAATTCTGCAAAAACCCTTTTTTTAGCGAAGCCTTAATGTCTCCTCTCTGGATGAACTGCCTGAGCTCTCATAGGATTGACACTAAGTTGTATATACTGCAGAAAAATGGCAACGGGCTTGTTTGAGTAGTTAGCTGTAGTCTTCACGGGGAGCCGCTCCTCGACCATCCATGTTTGAATCCAGTGAAAAACACAGTGTGATAACGTCTGTCTCCAGGCTCGCAGTTTGATGATCCTGTTCTCATCTTTTACTTTTTTCACATGTCGACCTTTTTGCTGTGTTTTTCTGTTGTTCGTTTCCACAACCAAAGATGTTGTAGCCACCCATCTTTTTTAGCTCTCTGTCACAGACAAACTTCCTCTGTTGGCCTTCTGGTTTCCGGTAGATTCAGAAAGAGAAGAAGTCGCAATAATGGTGGTGACATGCTCGCAATATTTCACACTGTGGCCACAGTTTAAAGGTGCAGTATGTAAGAACTGGCAACCTGTCAAATTCAGACTCAAGAGACCAGGGGGGCAGCATATCACCAAAGTAACTGCTGACTGCTGCTATCTGCAGCTGCCGTAAGCTAGTTAGCTCGATTAGCCATTCAAATAGCGGTCCAGCCTGGTGGTTCAGACTACCAGGGGAGTGTCACAGGAATGTTAGACAGGATGTAGCTACACTGTAAAATCTGACAAAGTGACTTTACGTTAAAAAAAAAAATCAAGGAAACCGATTGCCTTAAAATTACCAAGTAAAGTTGACTAATAGTTTTAAGTTGTTTAAACTTTACCAATTTACTTGGTTATTCTGAGGCAGTTGGTTTCTTGACTTTTTTTTAAAGTAAGGTCAACTTTTAAGATTTGCAGTGTAGCTGGTCAGCAGTCTAACTCGAGTACATGCACTGTAAACTTTACAAAGTTGACTTTACTTTAAAGACGTCAGGAAACCGATTACGTCAGAATTACCAAGTGAAGTAGACTATTACACTGAAGCTGTTCGAGCGACATAGTTTTAACACCTTCAAAATGTTATTCTACTTGGTAATTGTGTGGTAATCGGTTTTGTCAATATTAAAGTAAAGTCACTTTGTCAGATTTGACAGCGTAGACACAGAAAGTCAAAACTAGTTATTCCTTCACATTCTGTTGATCGATTTCAACTAAGATTCTCACATATTGCCTGAACTTTAAGGTCCTGTGAGAATGTTTTGGGCACCACTGTATCCGTCATCAGTGCACAGATCAAAGTGAACAACTGCTGAAACGATCTGGTTTTGATTACATGTTTTTAATTCAACTGAGTTTCCCTCAGTATACATCATGGAGTGTTTGAGTGCTGACACCCAGGAGGAACACAGAACCTTAATGACGGTCAGCGTTTTCAGACACGAGAGCTAATTTTGTAAATAGTCTTTTTTTTTCTCCTTCCACTTCCTCTTTACACAATTTTGTTTGCTTCTTCTTGTGTGTTTTGGATATTTTTTTTTTATGATTTATAACCTGTCCAGATAACACAGTGACTACCAAGTTTTCAGATTCAGTGCACCATGAAGGAAAATGTCATGGATATTGTTTATATGTTCAGAGAAATGATATTCCATGTATTAGCCATCACTTTTAATACATAAACCGGGATTTTGGAACTATGAAATGACCACCTGTTACGATGCAGTGTTCATTTATTTTACTTGTCTGCTTGTCAGCAGAGATGAAATGACAGGAAACCACGACGCTCCAAAATTATTCAGCATCGTGAAAATTATAGAACCGTAAGTCACAATAAAGATGTATGAAAAAAAAGAGATGTGCCCAAAAGACGGCGCACAATATTTGATGGAGAAAAAAAAAATCTCCTTGCACTTATTATTTTCAGTCGACACCAATTTTGAAAATACTCTTTTTGTCCATCATGATGTAGATTCGATGGCTTATTTCATAGCTTCAAAATGTTTTGCTGCTAAAACAGGATTTCCGAGCAGGTGGATAGATGTTGCCCCGTCTGGATTTTCAAAATGTCTTCTCAAATATCTTAATTTGGTGGATACAGAGTAACCCCTCATATGTTTGATTTTCAATCATAACTTCCTCATTGTAATATAAAGACTTAGTTTGCTATTTGTTTTTGTTATTGGATAGTTTAAATACTTGTATTTTACTTTATTAAAACTCACAATTTCAAACATATTTTGACATAATAAAGACATGTCCCGTTGCTCCACACTGTATGAACCAATTCACACTCACACTTTGAAAATCCAGCGGGCTCATCTCATTCCCTGTTTGTGAACAGTTTTCTTATTTATACAAGAACTCATTTTGTACAGTTTTGTTAGAGGAAAGAGGTTTTGATATTTGGTTATTTTGCAAAGCCACTTGGCTACTTTTGTCTTCCTGTGCCAGAGTTGCTAAATTGTCTGTAACTTGTGTTTTTTTTATTGATTGAAATGAGACTTTCCTTCTTTCTTGGTTTTCTCTTTGAATTTGAAAATGTCAATTTTTCTTTTTTTTAATAAAAGCCTTGTTTCGATTATCGAGTGAACTGTGTTTTTTATTATCACTGTCTAAGGGTAACTATTAGAGTGTAGTATTGACAGCAGATGGGTCATTTCATCCTGCTGCTGTTGCTTCAGTTGTATTGATTATTGCTGTACTGGTGGATGTCGTCATAATTTGCATCCATTTTTGCTGCTGAAAGGTGACTTATCACCTTTTTATAAAAACCTGTTCGTTTCCCCCTGACTTTTCAAAGCCCTGAAAAAAAACCTTCCAAAAAATGATACCTTTAATCTTTTTATATCTTTTTATTTACAGTCTCCCCTTACAAGACAAAGTGGTACCAGACAGAACCTTTCAATATTTATCTATAGTAATGTGTGAGGTCTGTATCAACAAAGTAAATGTTAAGTGACAACACTTTGTAATAATAACCATTTATAAATGTAACATTTATAGTTATTTAAACCTAAATCAAGAGTTACTTCACAGTTAAACAGTGAAATGCTTTTAAATGCCAATTGTTCAGTAGCAAGTAATGTTTATAATAATTTGTAAATGGTTTATAAATACTGCATAGTTCAACTATAATCATTATTTAGACCATGACCATTATAAGGCTGCAACTAATATTTGTAAATCTTTACAACTGATTAATAAATGGTTGTTTGTGAACACTGAAATAACTATAAACTTAAGTTCAATTAACTATAAATTTACCATTTATTAATTAAGGTTATTATAAAATGTATCTGATTTAATCAAAAGAAAAAAACAAAAGTGAATTATCCATATATTTACATGTATGTATATACTGTATACTATGGGTCGACTGATTATCAGATCTGTCAGAATGGTGCAGCACAAATCTGCAAAGTAAGAAAAAGTCAAATATAGTGAGTAAAAGGTAAAATACCTGCCTCCAAGATGTCACAGAGTGCAAGAATAAAGTAGCAAAAAACGGAAATACTCAAGTAAAGTACCTCAAAAAATTGTACTTGAATACAGTACTTTTTACTTTAAAGTAAATGTATTTCACTGCCTATTACACTCTCCCATCTTATGATGCATGACAATAAGTCACCTTCCTTTCACTCCTGTCTCTGCTTTTTGACATCTGGGAGCCGACCACTTTTATTCACATTTATTTTCTTTTGAAATTGAAATTTCAACCACAACATGTCCAGGAGTGGGAGTGGGAAGCTTTTCCACTGAATCAGTGGTGCAATATTTCCAGTAAGAGCTACCCATATCATGAAAAGAGAGAGCGAGCCCATACAACCCAGTGGACACAGACAGCTTTAAAATAGTTTGTGTGTGAAATTATTTCTAATCTTGAATCTCCTCAGGTTGTGTTTGTTTCGTGCAGGAGTTAGTAACACAGTGGAGCAAAATCTTACTTGTACTCACGACTACGACACAAAGTCTTGTGACTTTAATGGTCCCATATTATGAAAAACACGTTTTCTCTGGTCTCTACATATATAAACTGGTCCTCCCTGAGCCTACCAACTCCCAGAATGAGGAAAGCAAACGAGTTCTGCATAGTGTCTGCAGCCCACCCGCTGGTGAAACGGCGCTCTTACAGGCTGTTCAGATTCAGCTCCTGTCATTACGTGACAACAGGAGAGATTTTCATAGGGCGGCCTCCTCTGCGCGATGATAGGAGATATCGAGAGGAGGGCGTTCATCCCGGAGGTGAAGTTCGGTGTGTCCACCGGTGAGATAGCAGCGTTTTGCAATGTCGTCGCTCAGAGCTAGAAACGCACATTACTCTGTTGTTGGTTGTAAAAATCAACACAAGTGCCTATATTCTGTCCCAGCTACAGAAAAACACAAGAGACAGTGGTCGCGTTTCATTTTTAACGACAGCGTGCCGGCTACGGTTCCTGTAAGTTTGTTTGTGTGCTAACCACTTCACATCGGACTGCTTCAGTAACGAGGGTCAGTACAAAGCTGGCTTTGCCTCGACACTGACCCTCGTAAAAGGATCAGTCCCAACCATACAGGACCCAGCAACTGCACCTGAGCCACAGGTAAGTGTCGCCACGTTTTGATAGCATTTACAGCTGCTGACGAGTATGGTGAAGTCAGCTTGAAACTGGCTAACTAGTTAGCTCCGCTTCGGTCCGCTATGCAATGCGTTTGAAGCGAGTTTAATGTTAATAATATTACGAGGGAGCTTGGTTGTCACAGTAAAAGCCTGGAAACATGTGCAGACTGGAGACAAAGACCATGCGAACAGCGCCCAAGAGTTTGGAGACAAACACAGCTTTCGCTAACGCTAGCTGTTTTTAGACGTTACCTGTTGCAGGTCAGTCGGGGATGCGAGCCGGGTGGTTGTGTTGGGGAGTGGAGAGTCTCTCATGTAATGTCCGTATTTCTTCAGGAGCCTCTCCTTCTGGGTCCGATTCTGGGTCAAACTGGTATGGTTGAACGACAGCATCTCGGCGAGCCGTAGCGATACATCCAAACATTAGCGCATGCTAGCGTAAGCAGCGTTGTCTCCCTGAGAGGGGCGTGTAACAGGCAGGACAGGCGATGACAGACGGAGCTCATTAGCATTTAAAGGTGCAGGCACAGAAACAGCCTGCTCTCAGTAGAGCTCATTTGAGCAACTTTTAGACAGCTGAAATTCAGGACCACGGATGGGTTAGGGGCAATACATTTTGAATACAGTGTTGTTGGACAGCTGTGTGAAATTGATGAGAAACAGTATAATATGGGACCGTTAAAGCACCAAACTGTGATTAAAATGTATTTGTAAAACTACATAGTGCACCTTTAACTTCATCATTGTGTTAGAAAATGGATGAATAATCATTGCTGTGATGCTGAGTCACTTCTTAGCTATGCACAAATAATAATAATAATAATAATAATAATAATAATAATAATAATAATTACACATGACACAGACAAAACTTTTAAAGTGTCAGTTTTATTTGAATAATGTCAGAATCAAATGGACATAGCTGGTTGTCTTTAAAAAAAATGTTAACGTGCCACTTGTTATATTCACTACACAGTTTAAATATTTCTAATAATAATAATGATGATAATAATAATCTATCACATCCCAAAGGCCACATTAAAGTTACAATAGAAATTGCAACTGATCTCTAAATACTAAAGTGTGTGGTTAAAGTAGGCTATGTATTCTTTCCCTTTGTGGTTGGTGAAGACTTGACGGTGGCTGAAATCCTCTGGTTCAGGTTCCACTCAGACAGTATTTCACCCCCCCCCCCCCCAAAAAAAAGACATCTATGACTGAGTTCTTAGTATGAAAACACCTCACACACATACAGCAGAACATTTTACTTGTTTATGACAATGTGCTTTAAAAACAAGTATAAAACAGACTGTATCTACTTTACATAGCTTGTGAAACAGTGAATTATTAAAGCTGAACTTAAAAGTGCTTACTTCTCTTTTTGGCTCAATAACAGATAAACACAGTAGCGCTGCCGAGGAAACTGAACTTTGCCTTTTTTACCAAATGACTCTTTCAACACACACTGTTGGATGGTGGGGTCACAGCAGTATGGAAGCCCTGAGCGGCAAGAGAGACTTTGCTTCTTTTTTTTTTTTGGTGATCCAGTCTGATCTAAATTGTTTCCTTCTTTTGTTTATGATGCTAGAAACTGGTGAAAATGGTTTTGCTGGGATAATCTTTTTATATTCTTTAAATACTTTCTTTTTTTTCCATCTGTGTAACAGGTGGAATAAAAGTTTTGTGGGTGAAAAAAATTAATCTGTGCAAACAGGTAAAAAAGCTACTTGTTTTTTTCTCTCTGAAAGTGGACGAAAAAAAGGTTTTGGCAGGTGTAAGTTATTTTTTGGTCAGGATCGTTGTAGGCTGAAGTGTATCTCTACCTCATATTTTAAAGAGGATTAAAAGCATTCAAGATGAATATTAATTTCTCCATGCACTCTAAATAATGTACATACATTGAGTGTTAGTAAGTTATGTAACATTACTGCCATCTTTCTTTTGGCTATAAATATATTTTCAGTGGCGATGTCGCTATCTGTACAGTACATCCTGCCCGGTTGGTACTACGCGTGTTCATGAGGGTTGTAACTCCAAGCTCAGTTTGTTAAGAGTACAAACAGTGTCGCTATTCGTTGGGAAGAAGTAGTGCTTTAATCCCGGCCTCCTCCCATGATCTGTAGCAGGAAGCTGAACAGGTAGATGATGTCCAGGTAGAGGCTCAGGGTGGCGAAAACATATTCCTCTGGACTTATACTGTAGCGCTTGTTCCCCAACAGCAACTGAGTGTCAAATGCCAAGAACTGGGTCGGAAAGAGAGACATGAGGAGAAACCAGGGAGAAATCAGGGAGAACACATGAGTAAAAAATAAACTTCAGCTGAACAATATTAATGTTTCTCAAATGTTTGATTCTCACCAGAGTAAAGAGGATGGCTGCTGCCACAGCATAGATGGCATGTAACCAGGGGACCTGTAGGGTGAGGAAAAAAACAGCATTACAAAACACAGTTAAGAAGGATAGCAGCATGCTAATTGAAGAAACACAGTGCAGGGCTTTGCTTGATTATCTGTGAGGCTAATCCCTTCTCACACACCCAGATATACAGCCGACAGCGCCTGAGGCTTTAACCCGCAACTGTTGTTTAACTCATCATTAATCTCAGCTATTTTGGACTGCTCCTACTAAAGGTGTGTGAGCAGATGGCGGGGGGGGGGGACTTACATATCCGAAAGGGACGACGATGGAGAGCGTGATGGCACAGAGAAGCATGACCATGCACAGAGAAAACAGGACGCCCTGACAGGATGTGACATCAATCTGCAACAGGAGGGGAAGACGGATGATTAAATTAATTAAACCAAATTTGTATGTTTAATTTGGTGGTTTAAAAGCGGATGAGGCGGCTCATCTCACCTTGCTCTGGAAGCTGAAGATGGTGACCGAAAGACACACCAGAGCGGTGATTCCCAGACACAGAACCACTGATTTGGTGTTGTAAAAGCTGGAGTAAAGAGAAGGCAGTCTTTTACTCTTAAGTCTCAGATTACGAGAAAGAAGTCAGTGTGTCAGACAGACACCCACATGCACATGTAATGCCCGCATTACAATGTATATTTACCTCGACACAAATCCCATCATGAAGGCCATGCTCAAAGTCTGAGGGGAAAAGTAGAGAAATGTTACCACAGTTAGGCTCGATGTGTAAGAGCATGTCATATTTTACTGTATTGTGCTGTTGTATTGGTGAAGAGTACTCACAAAGAGGACCAACAAAATGATGTTCCAAGGAAACTGCCTCCTGGTGACGTTAAAAAAAGGGAAGAAATTCCGCTTCATCAACAAACGTATATCTTCACAGCACCATGAATGTGATTTAAAGGAGACATATTATGCGGATATTCAGGTTCGAACCTTTATCTTGTTTTTTCTGCTAGAATAGGTTTATATGCTGTAATGCTCATAAAACGGATCAGTTTCCTGTTACTGTCTAGTGTTGCAGCACTGTTTTCCTCCTCTGTCTCCTCTGTCTCTGTTTTAGCTCCCGTCTCTTTAAGGCCCTCCCTCCTGAATGCCCAGTCTGCTCTGATTGGTCAGCTCACACATGCCTGACCCAGCACCGCTAACAACAACTAAACAGCTGTGCTAAATTGCTTGCGGACTTTGACCTTTTTGACTTTCAAGATCTTTTACATGCACAAGAACAAATACAAAACTGTAAAGGAACAGGGGAAAAAAAGCATTGTAGGTCTCCTTTAATGAATGTTAAGAAAGGGTACCTCAGGTCTCCACAGCAGGACAGCGCAATATAGGTGGCAAAGAACATGAGGCTGTCAAACAAAAAAAAAAAGAGGAAAAGGATGAGACAAAACTTAATGAATAACAGAAAAAGGTGACACTGTAATGTGAGTCATGATGTGTTTTCACTTACTAAGATGCCATGTACAGGCCTGGATGAGTCTGAATGAAAAACCTCACAGGTGCACTGCGGAGACAGAAATGAAATGGGTTTAATTCATGCTTTAATCCGAGCGGCTACAGAGTGATGCAGACGAGCCCAAGAGCAGTTACCAAAATGAGAAGAGCGCGACAATGCCGACTGTCACGAGCAGCTGAACCATGAGGATGGCGTAGACCTGCGGGAGGACACACACTGTGTCAGAGCTAAATGGTCTCGGGATGTTTTTGTAAGGGTGTCACTTGTTTCTCATTTCACATGCGTACCTTCCTGATGAAGGTCTGCCTGATGGTCTTGTCGTCCCAGGCGAACTGGGCCTCCATGTCGCCATAGCCTGTAGAAAGAGGAGACAGGAGGACAACGTTTACACCTGAACTAAGCGTAGTATTATTAAGATTAATAATTAGGATAACAATTTGCAAAAAATCATTATAAAAGATGTCTATATGATGTTAGTCTTATTCTTTTTCAGCTGGTACTCTAAATGAAATAAGCATATAGTGTTTGCTATAAGGGAATATGTCAAACCACAACAAGATACTTTCTTACTTGCAGTCGCCTCCTGATAAGTGGGGGGTTCATTGTCATCGGTCACCTGCTGGGATTGTATATTTGGTTAGTTGGGTCATTGCAAGGTGTAATCAGCTGCATTGAAAGCAAAGCTGTACAGTTTTTTAGATAAAAACATATTTACTCTCACACACATTAACCAGCACTGTTTTAATTTTATGTTCTGCTGTTCTTTAGCTGTACAGAGTTGATGACACGTTCAGTTTTACTGTTAAAGCTGCCGGCAGACCAAGGTTATTATGTTTAACTGAACCTAAACTAACACCTGGACTAACCCCTAACCCAAAAAAACACAACAACAAACTGAAACGACATAATGAAATACAAATATACCCGAAAAGTCTTCAGTTTAAAGATCCACTTTGTAAGGCAGTTAGCCTGTGAATATTCTCATTCATCCAGGTCATAGTTATCTGTAAGGCAGTTGATTTTTTTGTAAGGCAGTTGACCTACGATCCCAAAGCGTCAGTATGTGACGAGTTGAGAAAAGAGACTCAAAAATCAACTTTCTCACATGAAGTGGACCTTTAAGTCTTTCAGTTCGTTCAAAATGGCATTGAAACTGTGATGTCAACATGACATCACTGTTTGAGTCAGCTGCTTTCAGCAAGTGCTGTGTTCAAATAATAACTAAACTGAAACAAGTTAACACAATGTTGGAATCTTACTGAAACTTTAAAAAAAGAAAAGAAATTTAAGCAAAATATAAATTAAAAACTAATGAAAATGACAAAACTATAACGACGACGCCGCAGACAGCATCCCATAACAAAACTGTCTACAGAACAGCCTCCATGTTTGATTAGTTCAAAGGATTAGGATGGATGTGACGAGCCTCCATCTTTTTATAGCCAGTACAGATGAAACTATAGTTGAAGCACACAGAAAAATGATGTTCATTAGTGAGCGTCTGTCACACACATTCAAAAACATCAAACCTTTTAATTTGATGTCATTATTTAGCTGATGAATGTATGTAAATGTGATGTTACGATGAACAGAGATCAGAGACAGTCACAGCTCTACAATCCTAACTCAAATGCATAACCTTTTAGGAGAATATAGGTATCTATTACAGTTTTTAAAACAAACAAGTTCATTAAATCACATTAAGATGTCGTGACTCTTCATGGACCAATCACAATATGATACATTACTACATCTGTGGTGTAACTCTAAGGCAGGAAAGTGAAAGACATACCTTTCCCTTCTTCATGATTTCCCCCCTTTTCTGCACCTGTCTGTTGCTGACGATGTGGTGGACTACTCTGAAGTCACAGGTGAAATATTTACACTTGTGAGCAGTCCTTCCAAAATACAAGAATCCAGAAATAAATCCAAAATATGACAAATCGGATCTCCTCTTCCTCTTGTTGTGTTGCGGTTCGTCTGGTCCAAAACACTGCGAGTGAATGTTGCTTGTAGACTAGTTGTTTGCTCTGAATTTGTCTCCAGTGTGCGGATTACACTGAAGCTTTATAGGCCTCCATGCGGTTAATCTCTCTCTAACCCTGATCCCGCGCCACCCCTATCCCCGGCCTGATGAGGCTGTCCCAGCAAGGTCCAGGTCTTCCCAAAACACTGAGACCAAAGCTGGACCGTACCACTGCTGCTGCTGAAACAGGGGTGTCATTTATGTCTCTCTTTGCTGGCACAGACCCCTCAACAGTGTTCCAGGACAGTTAATCATCCTAGAGTTTACCAGAAAGACTCAAAGGACTTATATGTTTAAATTACATATGCATTACATAACTATTTTGTTCCACTTTTGGAAGGAAACAAGGGTATATTTGATTATATTTGATTTGATTTGATCAGCCTATTCAAATTGTATACGAATATATTATTAAAACAAAACAAACAAAGCACTGCACACGTGATATTCGTTATACACAACAACTGACAACATTAATATTCATTATTATCAGAGATGCTTATGTTGTTTGATTATCATTGTTTTGTTTGTTTACTATTTCATCTAATCTCTGACGTTTTGCATTTATGTGTGCATAAGTGGAACAATCAAACAAAGATTGCTGTAGACTGTTTATTCATGCCGTATCATTTATTCATTGTCTTCTTTTTTTAGCAACACAACGGTGACCTGGTGAACTTTATGACATCATGTTTTTGTGTAAGAGACTGGTTTAGTAACAGGCACACTTGACTAATGAGATTGACGTTAAGAACATTATTGAGCCCACACACCTAATCTTTAAAAACATGAGATTCACCAGAAAGCTCCCGCCTTTGAACCACTACCAGAAACAACGTCAACATGGGTGTAGAAAGCATTTAAAACTGTTTTTAATAAAGTAGATGTCATTTCCTGTATCCTGGTGCCTTGTAGCTGGTGGTTTCCTAATCTTTTCTGGCTGTACGAGCGTGAGGAAAATTATCTGTAGGCCCACGTTTCACAATTTCATCCAGAAGAAGTGTTTGGCCCCAGATCCAATCTTTGAAGATATTAAGAAACTAAAAGCGATAAAATTGAATCAATGACTGCTTTAGCTTTAACAGGCTCCGGGTGTAATGTAAGTTGTTTTGGCACAAATGACATATTTGCTAACATTTCACATAACACTAACACATAAGATTAGCAAATGTCATGGAATATCTAAATTAATGTGACACAATTTATCACCAACAATGACAATGATTTCTTAACCTCACACAATTATCAGGTGTCACGTTGTATCAACTAATGTAATGGTGGCAATGCAATAACAATTGAAAGATTTAAAGATGATGATTAAAAAAAACAAATGTTACAGCAGGAGCTCCTCCCTGCCTTGATATCCTTCATCTCTTTTTGTTTACGACGCTTGTTCCTTCTTTGCCTCTTCAGTTCATGCCTTTCTTTTTCTCCCTCTCTTTAAGTCCCATGTGCCATCTTACTCTTTCCTGCCATGTTTCCCCTTTCCAACATGATGCAGGGCTCTGAAGAGTGTGTCATATTTCACAATGGATTTTGCTTCAGAGTAAGACTGTAGATAAAGAAAATGCTGATCACATTTTATGGTTTCCCCTTCCATTGTGTAAAGTCTGAGTGATGAAGTCCTGCTACATATCTGATTTACAACTGATAAAGTTCCCATATTATATTGTTTACCAGGAAATGTAATCTTTATGCGAAATACGAAATGATTGAAACCAGGATGCCAGAGTTTTCTTTCATTCGTTCATTCGTTCAGTCACTGTAGAGAAACTGTAGAAGTTACATAAAGATTACATCCGTTCAGTTTTCTTTAGGATTTGAAATATTACACAGGGTTAAAACATGAGGTGGTTGTACTTGCTTGAGTATTTCCATTTTACACAACATTATACTTCGACTCCACTTACATCCAAGAGTCAGATATGATAGTTTTTACTCAGCTACATTTGTCTGACAGCTTTAGTTACTGGTTAGACTTCAGATGACAGCTTTTCACACCACTGAGTGAAAAACACGAATCTCCAAATTTAGTGATTTTGACCTTGAATCTTTATGGGTTGAAAAAAGCTCCTACTTCTTTTAAACATAATATAAATGATTATTATTATTATTTATTTTTTTTACATTATCTGGGAAATGCGTCATCACCAAGCTGAAAACATGGCTTTTGTTTCTCTTGTGAAAAGTTGACTTATTAGAGATACGTGACTCTTATAGGAAAGCGACACTACAAAAACATGATGATCCGTAGATTCTATCTATTATGATGGAATAGATAGAATATGATGCATTGCTGGAGAATAAACTGTCTAATCGTATATAAACAAGTTAAAATGAGCTCATCTTTAAACATCTACAGCAGAAAACATACATGAACTGTAATGGTAAAAACACTGACAGGGAACATTTTACTGCATTATGAGGACTAAAGTTACTCAAGCATGAGTTTACATTACTGATAATAATTTCATAGTTTTATTTAAGTATTGTTTTGACAAAGGATTTTTACTTGTAGATGAGTATTTCCACTTTTACTGAAGTAAGTGATCTAAATACATATTCGACTCCTGCTCCAGGCCAAACAAAACAATGAAAAAGACAAGAATACACAGATTCTTACACTAAATGGTATGATGCTATGAATAGTTAGCCTTTGTTCCACTGCAAAAAGTATATGAAGGTTCCTCAGTAACTTTCCTCAGTCCATAAAAAAGGAATTCTGTATACACTTCCTTCTTGTAGACACTAGATGGCACCAGCAGACAAGATGATTTGTGGAGCAGTGCTGCACACATACAGTACAGTAAGTAGTTAGGTTATTGTTACTTACATTTGTCCTTTGCTTCTCTACCCAGAGAGGTAATCAGGTAATCTTTAGACCAGACGGATAAGACCAGCTAAATGTGGTGATGTGTCTCTTTGACTTTTCATGGTGAAAACACATGAGCCACACTATTGTCTCTGTCCCAACCGGACACTCTTCCACACATAATTCATGTGAACGTTGATTTCTTTGTTATTGTTAAAACCCTTCAATGAGTATTTAAAGATATGAAAAAGACACTGTTTATAACTCAACTTCAAACATAATCATTATGAAGACAACACCATCGTGACAATTTGTTTATACAGGTCATTGTGTGTATTTGTTATGAGAAGGTTACACTGAAAAGCCTTTATTGATTTTGTTGCATACACACTGATTCATGAAACAATTTGGGGTTTTTATCTTAGAAAGAGAAAAATCAGATAAGTTTATCTGATGAATTACATGTTAGAATAATATAGTAGAGGGTAGCGTGCCAGAAATTATACTGTTTAATGATAAATTATCTCACTGTAAGCCTACTTTTAAAAAAGAAATGAAATTTGTATGTCTCCAGTTTGCTGATGACGATCATATGATCAGATCAAAAGCACACACACACACACCTCCATCATTTCATTCCTCTGTGTTGCTGTGGGTGATGTAGTGTTATTATTGATTTTGACAGGTAGGACATTCGGTCCCCTGTGCTAAATCATGAAATGATGTCATGACCGAGATGTGTTCTTGTTGTCGTCCTGTCCTGTAGGTGGCGTCTGAAGACCACAACGTGACTCATAGAAAGGACTAGAACACTGGTTGTGTCTCATTTTCAGCAGAGGCAGCAGTGAGACTTGCTGGTGAGAAGTTTCATACTTTTTTTTTTTTTTTTTCATAATAAAAGTTTTGGCTGTGCTCAGGAGGTACTGTGGCTTTTAGCTGATGCGTCACTTTTCATTTCTTGGCACTGAGGGAGAGACGTGTGCTATTGCTTAGAGATAGTTTTACTGCCAGAGGAGCACTTGGAGTGGAGATTTATGGGTTTTATTCAGGTTGCGGAATTGAAACAAACAGTCAGATGAGGAGTCACAGAAGTCGATCATGGTAACCTCAGGGGGAACGTTCATTTTAGAATGACTCCCTGCTATTTTGCTGTACATGTCTGTGATCGTTGCAGTTATTTAAGAAATCTACATATAAATCACATGTACGGGTGAGATGGGGATGTCTGAAGGCCAGAGGTGCTGTTTATGTTAAATGTTCCCAAATATTTGTACTGTTAAGTCTTTCCCAGACCTCCCAGTCGACCGCAGAGATAACAGAGGTGAGGGTTTCTGCTTGTGCGTCTGGCACCCCGATGATTCACCTTCCGGATCCTTTCACTCACGTCCCAAATGAACCTACAGCGTCATCTCAGCTGATAAGCTCCTTCTTGTTGGCCTTGCGTCGGCGTTTGCAAAGAACTTCACCTTGTATTTATTGAAGTATATCTATATGCTCTTTGGATTTACATTTATTTGTTATCACACACTCAAAAATCAAGTGGTGTTTCTTGTTTGTAATGAGGCCCCTAATGGCTCCTCAGAGCTGGAGCACGATTGGCTGATTGCCCCTGTTGCTAGGCTACGGCTCTGCGGTGCGCCTGACGGGAGCATCGCAGTGAGGAAGAAAGTGAAAAAAAAGATGAGCACAAGGAAAATTGCTATATAATGTTATTTTTTAATAATGGTACTCTATGGTGTAACCATAAAACATTTACAAAATATTCACATGGTGATGCAGTCAGTCAACGACACATTTATATATCCTCAATTATATATCTTCAAATAAAAAGTTTATACTCAGAGCGTGGTTCAAATGCTGCTGTCTGGAGAGCAATCTATTATTGGTGACATCATACAACATCTCAATACTAACTTCATTTACATATCCAAGAATCTGCAAACTAACAAGGTTTATGTACAAAATTTACAAGAACAAACCTCAACATTGAACCCATCAGACGTGGTCTAAAATGACCAATAATTTCTCCCTGATTACTGCATACAAATACAATGCAAATGACTCTCATTTCTTAAAAATGTTATACATTTCTCAATCACAAATGGGTGATTTTCATAAAGACTTCCCACATGGTGACATGTTGTGAAAATAGCTTATGTCATTTCAACAGGGCGCACACAGACCGACATTTCTATTGCTATGTTATGGGTTGATTTCAAAAGGTCTTGGAAAGTGCCCTTTACACTCTGTATGGAGCATGAATGTATGGTAAGCAACCATTGTTGGTGAATGTTTGTACATGTGTCTGTGCTTCCCTCTTGTTTAGCTTTGTGAGCTGGAATTGGAGGACAAAGTCTAGTCTTTCTTCTTTTTGGTCTTCAGGACAGAAACCTGTCTCTGACGCACTCCAGGAGGGAGCGAGGTGGTGACTCGATGGTCTGATGTTGACTCAAAGAACCGAAGGAAGAACACAGTCTATGTTTTGATAGTTTTTTTTTTTTTTTTCAAGTGGGCCTGGAAACGAGTGGAGGAGGAATCAGTTTGAGTTCAGGAGCCTCCACCTCCTGCTGTGCCCACACCCTTCTCTCTCCACACAGCGTCAGACTTGGCACAGCTCCCACGACAGCTGTCCATCATGCATAGGCCAGTGTGCTGTGTGTGGAAGGCCAGGCTTTCACGGGGACGCATGGAGGATCCCCAAAGCAGATACCTTGGTCAGCTTCGGCTCGCCAAGCTCAAGGATCAATGCGGAAAGCTAAAAGCTTGTCGGAGTGGTGGTTGTTCAGGGTGCGCAGGTCCGGCAGACGTAGCAGCAGCTTTGGGAAGAGGGTGCTGTCGTCTGGGCGGCGACTTGTGATGAGAGAGCGCAGAGCTTTTATGAGATTCTCCTGCAGCTGCTCCACCGCTCCAACCTCCACGATACCAGCGCGATCTGGATAAAGAGAGGAGAAATCAGGGTTAGACTCGAGGATACGCAAACAAACAGTGCATGCTTTTATGTGTGAGCATATATGAGGCGTGTGATTCTTACCGGCAGAAACAAGCACAACAGCCATGAAAAGCGCCATCTCATCCGGCTCCAGACCCAAAGACCCGAGCTTCTCGCTGAATTCAAACATGGCGTCCAGTAAGGAGCCCATGCCCAGAGCCCTCAGGGACGCCAGCGAGTATGTCTGCCCGTTGAGGAAGGTCACCGTCCTCTCCTTGGGGTCAAACAGTGAGCAGAACCTCACCATCAGAACCTGCGGACAGACAGAAGCAGACCAGGTCAGCATCAAATAGGAATCAAAAAACAGGAAGTCAAGAAAAAGTCTCACAGATGTAACTGGGCGTACCTGGAAAGTGCCGGATTTGAGCAGCATGACCTGGTCATGCTGGCTGAGAGTCTGGAAGCCCGGGATGCTCTTCGCGAACTCCACCACTTCTTTAACAGCGGGGGTGAAGCACTGGGAGAAAGACTCCCACACTTCCTGACTGGAGCGACTGGCCGGAGCCACGGGACATGAGTTGAGAGGACACGCCTGAAGGAGACAGACAGAGAGAGGACATTAAAGGAAGTGTAATGGACTTCTTATTGACACTCAATTGATAGATATTCACATCACACCCCCGATAGGGAGAATAAAAGTCTTACCAGCACTTTGGCTCCTCCATTTAGCTTCCAGGGGCAGGGGCTTTGGTTCTGGGAATCCCTGGCTGAGTAGCCGTTCTGATTGGCCTGGTAGGAATGAGATGATACGCTGCCACTGAAGGGGCACTGATTCTGATTGGAGGAGAAGTTGTACTTGGCATTGTCGATGTTATTTGTGTTATTAGCTGTGTTTTCATTGTTGACGGGGCAGTTTGAGGTGACGCGGTAGCTGGATGTCAGGTTGGCCTGCTCCACCTGAGCTGTGTGCTGAGTTGGGGCGGCCGAGTGTGAGGGCTCCTGTACTGAACTGTTCTGGAAAGACGAAGAGCGGCCGTTGCTGTTGCCGTTCCTATTCCTGGCAGCCATCTTGAGCGGCTTCTCATCACCGTTGATCAAGTTGCTGCGGTAAGACTGCGATATGGAGCCCACTCCTTCGCTCATCGGTGGACTGCAGGGGGCGTCGGGGGGAGACGACACCTCCATCTCCATGGAAGCTGATTCGTTGAGACTGTTCATGTAGCTCTGCATCTCATCCAGGAGTCTCTGCTTCTCCCGTTTGGGAATACGCCCGAAACGCACAGCTGAGGACAAGCAGAAGAGAGCATCCTCTGTTAGCATTTACTGGCATCAAGCATCGATTTGTCTGCCAGCTTCTTACTGGCAGGACTTGAATAATACAGAAACAGAAACCCAGGCAGTGAGAATTATTTTTCACATTCAAACATGATAGAGAAACTACAGCCTCTTGTTCTAAAACCATAATCTCTATGTGGATTACTAATCCTGAGACCTTTCTACTGTGCACATGACAGCTGGTTCACCACAATACAGACACTTAAGCCTTCATCTCATCCAACCGCCTCATCCTCCTCTCCAGCATTTCCTCTCCTCCCATCCCCCCCTGTTCAATTCTGCACCTCCACTGACAGCCCTATTTATAGCGCGCTGTATGCTACACCACCCCACCCACCCCCCCGCTCTCCCTCTCTCCCTTTCTCTCTAGTTCTTGTAGTTGAGCACTCGCTCTCTCTTTTTCTCTGGAAGTAGGTCACTGGGTCAACAGCGTTGAACATGGTGTCATTAACAAAGTGACAGGGTGAATGAGAAGGGCGAAGGTCGAGGCAGGTGGGCGAGGTGAAGAGCGAGGTCGAAGGTGGGAAAAAAATTGGGTGATCAAAAGTTAATTTACGAGATATTATGTTGTCAAGTGGAGGACGTGACATGATAATGAATCTGTGGCTCTATAGAAGGAATATCATTACAATGTTTCCTCTTTATTCACTGCGTGCGCTCAGAGAGAGTGAAAACGTGTTTCCCTGTTGTGATCCGGTGAATGAGCAGGTGACTTTTTCACTGCCGCATTTTGGCTTTTTTTGGGTCAGCTAAAATTGTTTGCTCCAGTAAAAAGCATGATTTATTATCACCCAGTTCAACCGCATCCCGGGAGATCAGAGTCCTGCGGTGAAATACAGCACTAGAGCAGATTAAACGTATTAATATTATTTTAATTTCAAGTCGGTTTTCATGATGAACAGGGCCGAATAGCTACGTCTGACATGATTATCTGTAAATGTCAGCGCTTGGAAAAATAAATGGGCAAGATTGTACATCTGGGGTAATCAACAACTTTGTGCCCTAGTTTCTAAAAATAAACTATATTTGTCACAGTTTCTAGATGACTGATGACTACTGGGACCGAGGAGCTCCTCTAGCCATAAATCAGACAGCGGGGCAAGGAGAGAGGAAGGCAGGGGAGGGGGCACAAGACAAAAGGAGGGGAAGGGAGGGAGAGGAAGATGAAGAGAACATAATATTCTGTAATGAGGAGGGAGCGTTTCTTAAAGGGACAGTGAGTTGCCCACTTTGGGAAGTATAAGCCATAAAGATGTCTCACTTATATTCGAGGGAAGGTAGACATCTCTACTCAGACTGATACAATCCAGTTTAAGTTTTTCAGTTTAAGATGCCATATGTCTTAGTATCTTGTTGCTCACCATCTCTGGACATGCCCACGGAGAGGCACTTCTTGAAGCGGCAGTGCTGGCACCGGTTTCGGTTCATGCGCATGATGAGACACTTCTCATTCTTCACGCACATCTTGTAGTGGATATTCTGCTGAATGCTGCGTCTGAAGAAACCCTGGAGGGGGAACACAAGAAGGATAAAGAGTCAGAAGGGTGTCTTTTGTGGCAGTGTGCTTAAGCTGCTCAAGAAAACAAAGACATGACAAAATGCTGTCTTTGCTCCGTCTCACCTTGCAGCCTTCGCAGGCGTGCACGCCGTAGTGGAACCCAGAGGCGATGTCCCCGCACACCTTACACAGGAGCACCATACCTCCGGTCTCTATGAAAGAGGCACACATCCATCATCAGAGGGAGAAATACAGTAACAAAGTGCTAGCAGGTGAACACAGAGGAGAATAGGAAGGAGGGAAGGGAGATGGTACTTACTGGTGAAGGTTCCAGTGAAACCACAGGGTCTTTTGGCCACTGTGGGATGGTTGTAGGTCGCCGATGATACCGTCGTTAACTGGGCGACGGGGGCATTGTTTACTTCAGGAAACTGGAAGACCATCCGTGGGGGAGTAGTTCCTCCCCCTTGTTCCCCTCTCTGCTTCAGGGCCCCAATCTCCTGAAAGGAGCCACCCTCTGGGGATGAAGGCTGCGAGTGGGAGGAGGGCGACTGGGTCTGGTATCCACTTGAAGGGCTGCCAGGACTCGGGCTGGCACTGCCGCATGAGCCGGCGTACAAGATAACACCACCTGGAGGAACAGAGAGGGGCAAAAAAAATCAGTGATCTGCATCTAGGTCGGCGTTCACATGCGAGATGTGCGTGGGAGTGCAAGTATTGAGCAACGCTCTGCTTTGATTCAGTGAGCCTAGTTGGCAGACACCCACAACCGCACACAAAACCCTGATCAAGTTGGGACAACAGAAATTGGATCTGGTGAATAATTTTAGAAAAAATGTCACAGCTAGAGCAACAACAACTCTGACCTGGATATGTGAAAAGAGTCTTTTGGTTTCTAATCTGTTGGATCATCAAATAAAAAAAAAAAAAAAACGCTTTGTCATTCAATGGCCGCGTTGAAACTTTAGCATGTTGGAAAGGAGAGTGTTGTGTGAATAAATAGATCCCGCTATTAGTTGATCTAGCAAATACTGTTTGATAGGTGGATTTATGGAAGCCTAAAGGGGACTTTATTAAAATTATAATGTAAACTTGAAAGACAATTAGATTAACATTAAATGTGACTCCACAACAGCATTATCATTTTTGAGTAAAAATGAAAATGTAATAATTGAATTTACATGATCATTTTCACATCCTCGTACGGCGCTCTACGGCTATATCAAAACTGAGAATGGAGAAACTGTTTAATTACATTTCCGTGATACAATGGGCCACATATGAGCAACAGGAAACACCATAATAGGGTTCTCACAATATGACAGTCAGCCACCATATGTCCACAATGAGTGCCATAGACAAGCTATAAACACGCCTTTGTTTAGGGATGTCAAATCAAGTCGGAAATGCCCTATTACCCCTCAACACAACGCCCATCCACCCCCTCGTTTTACACAGTGTTCTTTCCTGCAAGATGAAAGACTGCCCCTCACGTGCAGCCTGAGCCAGCCAGCTCCCTGCCTGCCCGCCTGCCCGCCTGCTTTCAGCACTGAGTCTTTCCTCCTCCCCCTCCTCCCGCCCTGTCCCTTCTTCTCTCTCCTCCTCCTCTCCTACCTCCTCCCCTCGCTCCCTCCCCCTTTTGGCTGCGGGCCTGTAGACCCAGCCACCTGACCGGGAGCTCACATGGACTCTTGACACAGTTCCCGCCCGGCTCACAAGGCTCTTTGCGCAGTCCCGTGTAGACAACAGCAGCAGTACAATAACAAGCGCTGGGGCTGATCACGTTTGGAATAGAGAGGGCTTTAATGCTCTGACTACAGATGTAGGGGGGAGGCATTCCACTGAGCCACTAGAAACCGTGCAGAGGGTTACAGTCACGTTGGCCGCTAGTTTGACACATTTAAATGATTTGCTTGAGGGTTTTAGCCAGCTGACAGAAGCATTTCTGCATTTATAATCACATAAAATTTCAACTCATTAACCAACTTTCAAGGCTGGCATCATTGCTTTAATTTATAATATCATGGTAATGAAAATAGATTTTTTTTTATAACATAACCTCTATTATTAGAGACATTTGCAATTTTAAGAACTGTTATATTTCTTCTCATACCACATCTTCAGTTCAGAGGTTGCCCTGCTTTTAATTTGATTGTAGATCACTATGTCAGGTGTCAAAATACCTTCCCATAGAAGCCTACTGACAAAAATGTTTCCCATGTGCAGATACAGCATCACTTGGCTGATATCATCAGGGTCATGATCGCTCTTTGGTGGTGACTATCGCTTAATCGACAGCTTTGTAACAAAAATACTCTGCCTTATTCTCCCCGACGGGTCACTGAAGTCAAGTTGGGAGACGTGACGTATCTAAAGTGCAAACAATGCCCTTGGATTGTCCACAGTGTCATTCTGTGCGCATTTCCTCTCAAGGACTCTGAATCATCTGAGGAAAAAGCCTCCCTCGTCTCCTGCGCTTTCTCTCCTTGAGAGAACACGTGCTGCGTTTCTGTTTAGCTCTAAGTGCCTCCTTAATTCCTCTTCTCACACGTGTCAACACTGACTGTAAGGTACTCTGGTGGCCTGACAGCTTGTGTGTGTGTGCTGGCAGCTCCAGTATAAGACCATGACTTCAGCTCACACACAAATGTTACATGTGCCTGCGCTGTATCCGGTGTGTGTGACAAAGATAAAGCTTTATGGACATGTGTATCACCTGCAGAGGAAAAGGGTCACAACCGACAGTCACATGAACTCCACTCCCTCTTTCTACATTCATAATCTCCGCCCCTCGTGTTTGAAAACATTGTAAATTTTGTGTCCCCCTCATAACCGTTTCCTGGAATCTGGTTTGACTGCGTGCCAGAGTGAGCTCCAGGAATATCATCTCTGCTGTATTCACGCACAGGTTACAACATGTGACCTGTGGATACACACACGGCCATAAGAGCCATAGAATAAACAAAAACGCCCCCTCTTTTGCCAGTCCTCCGTGACTTCCCCTCTCATGTGTTCCCACCCCGTGGGCATGCATGTGTGCATGGCAGGAGCACTGTAAAGACACCGTATATCTGGGCGGGGGGGACTCCCCCTCCTAACTTGTCTGTCGTCTTACATGTGAACATTAACAACTGTCTATGGGCAGTAAGCCTCACTCCACGTGAAACAGCTGGCCTCATGTCATGTGTCTCTTTATGAAGCACTTAAGGTTCTGTGAACTCAACATGAGTTGAATTTGCTTTCATCACACAGCCATCTCTTAATGCTGCGTGAATTATTGCTGAACGTGTTTAAGGAGCTCCGTAGCTCAAAAGTTGAACGAGTTTGGGTCTCGAGGGTTCATCCGAACACAGACTACAAGAAGTTATACTCAATCCTCGGATAGAAACACTATCCGTCACCTGAATCAAGCTTGGCTTTTAATGTGAACCAGCTAGAGGAATCTGGTTTCAGGGCTGGCGTCAGAGTTCAGCATTGAGGCATATTCCTCCTGTTAGCATGAATGGTACCTGTGATGCATTCATTCATACGTATTGGAGGTTTTAACATTTATGTAAGAAGTCACAGTTTTGGTCATATGAAAGAAGATGGTCTTGGGATTACTTATATTTTTTCCACTTCAGTGGTCAGCACACAATCATGCTATTAGGTCACAAGGTCTTCTCTCTGAACACTGGAGGTCACTGGACAGTCACCCTTTAACAATTTCTCATGAACTAAAAAGTCATGTTACCATGGAGTAATGCTTAGTATCCCTTGTTGAATTGACTGCTTCTCCCAAAAGGCACTCGCCGATGACCTTTCATTTGGCTGCTATAAGACTGAGCATATACACTATTTTGGGAAGGGAGACAACAATTACGGCCTACGTCTCCCGCACCCTGGTGTGTGACGTTGAAACTAGCCGTATGCAGTCCTTCATCTTATCTTTAAAGTAAACACACGCAAGAGTAAAGATAAAACATACATCCGGCGACACAACACTCCACAGAGTTATACAACATTTCTTGTGGGTTTCAACAGGAAAGACGAACAAAACAAAACGACACTGATGCACAACCGTGTTTGTGTTGATAAACCGTACTGACAAGGTTGGCTTGTTTTGTAAACACTATTAAAGCTTATCCTGCACGATAATAGTTTATCTACGCATTTAGAGTGCACTGAAATAAACTGAGTGTGTGTGTCTGCGTGTGTGTCTGTGTGCCAAGTGACAACAGGAGCTGGTGAGCCATGTCACCCAAAACCCAGCTTGAATGCAGCCAAATGTGGGTTAATATGTCATTTTCAGACGGCAAACGGCGATAATTCACATCCATTGCGCCACTCTGTGTTCACCGAGACGCATTTCGGACCACTTAGAGCAACCGGGGCGAGAGAAGGAGCCGCTAAACCTCTCTGACCCACTGACCAAGCTACCAGCGAACACAGAGGAATCCCCGTGCGAGCTGAGCGCGAGCGGCAGAGCGCGCGGGGGAGAGGGGCGGTGCGCTGGTGGTGTGTGGGGGGGTGATCAAGCGCCGCACGTGGAATCTGAGGCTGTATACACGTGCTGTGCGCTCGAGGCGGGGTGGCTGCGTATTAAGAATCAGGCGCATGATTCCCCCAGCATCGTCACGACGGTTTCTACCCAGGGTGCACCGGGCGGGGGGAGGATGGATGGAAGGGAGGCACGACAGTTATCATGGTCACCTGCTGTTCAAGGGCATTATAGTGTCGCTTATGTGGCTATATATGTATATTTTCTATTAACATTCATATGGTGATTAAAAACGGTGGCGTCATCGCGCATTATTTATTAATGATAATTTATTAGGGTATATTTTATTATCTTGCTGTGATGTGGTGACAATTTCGATTTTCGATTTCGATTTCAATTTTAATCGCTGTCCACCTTTATTTTGGCGCTAATAAATATATTATAAATAGAAATATATATATTCACGCAGTTAACGGGAACCACTTTCAAATGAGCGTGTGTCATAAATTATGTGCGCTCGGTTCATTCATCGGCTCCTCCCGCTATGAGTCAAGGTCCTGGCAGGCGTGGGTGTTTACTCCCAACACTTGTCCCTTCCTTCCCTCAAGACATGTGTGGCCGAGACACGGATGGAAAACGTTGGCACTTGTTTTGACTCAGTGGGCGTGACTACTCTTTGACATAAACCACCCCGCTCACATGTGTTCCCTGGTGAAACGCTGCGGTATTACAAACAGCCCAAGTTAAATGACTCACACACAGTGCCAAGAAAGAAAAAAAAAAAAGTCACAATCCACTTTTTTGCAACTTCTCTTAAACGCGTCAGGTGTTTCACTGAAGCACCTCCTGTACAGTGAGAGTGAGGATCTGACCGCTCAGGGTCGTCCTGGGTCGCGCTTCACGTGAGTTTTGTTTACATGCATGAAAATCGGAAGTCCGACGTCCAAAGACTGCAGAGGACTTCCCTCTGTCCTACAGTAGATATCTCACTCATAACTCTCAACTGTCTGCGGCTCAGCTCAGAGGCACCTGGCGACGCGCCAGATGTTACGCAGCTGAATTGCAGTTTTAAAAAGCCAGTTAAATGCATCCAACCCTTGATTATAGGATGTGCAAATCCCGTGTGATTGTAGCAGTGAGATTCATTTAAAAAAAAAAAAAAAAAAGCAGCTCCATAAACATCATCTCGGCAGAAAATACGAACTTGCAGCTGATAAATGTAATCAACCTACTAATAAACACAGTCTTTCAAAAATAAAATGCAGTGGAACAGTGTACATAAACCACAAACGCATCAGTGCGACTACTCATAAAGTGCTGATAAATTATTCTTAAAAATTTAAATTAGCTGTATAAGAATAATATATGGTAGGCTATACAATGACATCTGTTCACCATTGCCTGCTTCTTTTAAAAATTACTCGCTAAAACAAATTTGAATCCCAAGACTTTTTTAAAATAATAATAATAATAATAATAATAATCAAAAGACATCCAGTAGAATATAAAGATCAACTTACCACCGGGACTATTTTCCATGTTTCCTTGCAGATCGATGTTGTTCAGGTGCTCCGTTGCTGTTTAGTCGTGGACGCTTACTGCTGGACTGATTGCCTTTGCTTGTCACCGAGGAGTTTCGTTGATATAGGTGAAAGAGTCATGAACTGCCAAGGCATAAAGAGTGTATCCAAAAGCTCAGACCAACACGAGTGTGCGCAGGGCATTGGCTTTTCTTTTTTAAAACCGGCGAAGAAAAAGTTTCTTTTTTAAAAAAAGAAATATTCGCAAAAAAGGAAATTAGAGCAGATCTCTATTTGATCCAGATAACTTCCCAAAAGGTGAGAACAAGCACGAGACGTGATGCCGGGCTGTGGTAAGATATCACTGTGGAGAGCTTCTCTTAATAACACGTCCTAGAGCATTCAGCTGCTTGCTATGTAGTGTCACAATTAAAGCATGAGCGGAGTGGAAGTAGTTTAAACACTCCCCACTCATCAATAAGCAACACGCGTCCTAAAATAACCAGCACGTTTTCAGGTGCCTGAGAAATGTGACCATTTTTTTTCCCTCCTCTCTTTTTGTGTCCCATCAACCGCCTGTTTGTTGATGCGTATCAGGGATCTCTCTCTCTCGCTCGCTCTCTCTCTGTGTCACGCTCTCTGAAAACATCTCACCCACCTCCTCTCTACGTGCCCCCACTTTTTTGTTTCTCCTTCTCACTTTTTCATTGGCCGAGAGCCCCCGCGTGGAGACGGCACATTGGGCTCGTTCGACATTGGAATGCTGCTTAAAGCTCTCCAGCGTGTGCGCACGGCACGTGAGCCACGCTGCCCTACTGACACACATTTTATGCTAATGAGCTGCCTGGGCTCGTCGATAAGAGGGCGAGGAGAGGAGGAAGGGCCGGGCGGGGAGAGGAGGTCTCACTCCTCCCTCGTTTCTAGGCTTCACTCACATGTTTGGTGGTTGAGGACAGACGGTGGTGAGCTTAAATGCCTCGAGAGGAGAAACACGTTTGTTAGTGACGCCGCCGACTAAAGACCAGTCATTTAGCTGTGTGTAGAGGTCACTCTGTACAAGCACCTGGAATTATTTTGGATCAAGAAAAGGGGAACAGCCCTTCAGATTTAGGCATTGTAGACCTAATGTAACATGTGTTTGTGAGCCAAACAAAAATGTATCCCATGGTTCATTCTGTTTTAAATGTCAATCAATCAAGAAAAACCTTTATCTCTGCCTCTGCCTATCCCATCACAACACATCATTGTGCTGCAGTAAATGGGCTCTGTGGAACTTCTCTGCATTATTAGTTTATGTTAGTGTTCATGGGAGTAGGAAGCATTTAAAATGTGGGTGGGACAGCTTTATCAGAAGTTCGGGGGGTTGTCCCCTGAAATTTTATGTGTATTTGTCAATATGTTCCGGTGCACAACAGGTGGTTTGATACTTTGTCTCGCTAAAGTAGCATGAGAAAAATGATCAGTTGGCCTACATTTTACAATTTCATCCAGAGGAAGTGCCCCAGATCACATATTTGAATGTATTTAAAAGTATGTAAATTGATTCCATGACTAAAGCTCTTAGCTGAAGTTATGACTGCAATATATCATCATGAATGATGCATTGACACTTTATTTTAAGATAAGATACATTTAATTAATGAGTAACAGGTTTATATTTAAAGTTTGATTATATTTCATTCCCTTCATATTATATTTCAATTAAAAAGTAAATGTTTACAGTTTTCATTTTTATGACATCCACCCCTCATAAAACACAAAGTCAACCCACTAACACCAGAGCCACTGAACCTTTAGGTTAGGAACAGTTAGGAAGCATGTTTGATAACGACTCTTGTCTCTTTTGTAGGCTGATTAAACTGTATTTATTGTGGCCCACTGAGCTCCCTCCCTATCTCTGGTTGTACGTTGCATTACCAGGTCACCCAGGACGAAATGGACAAAGGAGCACAGCTGAGAGGAGGTATTTGGCCATAGGCGCAGGTCCCACCGATCTCCTCCCTCTTGTCCAGTGGACGACCAGGGCCACGAAAATCTTTGTCAGCATAACTGACACATTATTACCCTAACTGGATAATTATAGCTAACTGTATGTTCAGAGGCTGTCTGGTGTCAGTGCACTGTGCCTCTGTTTTTCTTGTGGTTGTTTCAAACAAACAGCCAGCGACAGTGCTGATGCAGCAGGCTGTGAGACGTAGTTGCCCAAGTAAACACACCACCACAACAGGTTTAATGGCTGTGATGCCCATGTCAGCGTTTAACGTTAGCCCCTGTTGCTCTGTGTTAGCAGAGCAGAGAGAGGCATCGAGACGAGGCACTTGAGAATGGGCCAAGAGAGACGAGAAGGTCTGTTTCATGTAACATTACTATCTGCTCACATATGGCCAATAAAAAGAGTGATTAATACGTGTACACTGCTACAAATTGCTGCATACAGCAACTTTAACATTTAAGTTTTTTTGATGGAATATACTAGGTAGGCATTAGTAAGAGCAATGTGAAAGTAATCAGTAAATAAAAGGGCAAAGAGAGATTAGTTATGTGATTTAATTTATTTTATTTTATTTTTTTCAAATTAATTTATCATTTAAAAGGTGTTGATGAAGGTTCTCAGTCATCCAGGTCATGATAAATCTAGGTGCTGTATCGTAGACAACTGGACTTGTTTCAGTTTCCTGAATCATTAAAAGGTGCAGAGATCCGGCCCTCTGCTTGTATTTTCTAATTATTTTGCTATGTTTGGGCGTTTCTGGACATCAGCAATTTCATCTCAGCCACCAGAATTAAAATGTTGGCACTTATTGTTTCTGCAGACCGCTGGTACAGTCACATCTGCATGTGTCATAGGCTATGTACAGTACTGACATTTTTTCAAAATGTGTCATATCATGTTCGTGTCACATGTTGGTCAACTGATTTTCATATCAGGAGGTGAAGGGGCGGAGTTACAGGCCAAAGGCTGCTAAACCAGTAACGGTAGTTCAAGGCTTTGTTTTAGCATTTAGCAAGTATGTAAGCAGTTTTGAGGTACTTGTACTTTACTCGAGTATTTCCCTTTTCTGGTACTTTATACTTCTACTTCACTACATTTGGAGGCAGATGTTGTACTCAAATTTGGACAGATGTTGTCCGAATTTGTTTTATTTCTCAACAGACTAAACAAACAAACTCTCTTTGTTTTCAGGACTGAAGAAACTGAATAAACAAACTGACCTTAAAGGACAACACAATTTCATACTGTTTTACTTTGTTTATATCTGGCGGACCCTGCCACCTTTCAAGCTTCAAACAGTGTTCTGGTGGCCTTATTTTCCTCTAAGAAGCGCTTGTTTATACAGTTATGAAAACAATACATATTAAGTTATAAAAAAGCTTGAATTTCTTCTCCAAAACTACATAGTTCCCCTTTAATATCAGATTTTACTCAAGTGTTATTTGTATGAATGACTTTTACTTTAAGCAAATTAGTGTTTTAAAACAATATCTTTACTTTGACTCAAGTAAAAGGCATGCTTTTTCCTCACTTGAATGGAGGGTCTAAGGACAGAGAATATCATTCACCGGACAGATTGTAAAGCCCACTGAGGCAATGTGATTGTGATTTTGGGCTATATAACACTATTATAGCCTAACACTGTTCGCAGGTCGACTGACGCCGTGGGTTGGCAAACAAGCTTTCTCTTTCCAGCGTCGATTGCTGCACCAGGTGTTTTTACAAACAGCGGCAAATCCTGCAACGTTTGCCTCGAAAACAGGAAAAGATAAGCTCAAGCTTCATAAGTCCTCAGGAGACAAATCTAGCATTAGACTAAGACAGCCAGAGAGGTGGGTGTGAATAATGCTGTTTTTTCTCCTCCAAATAATAATAATAATAATGATAAAAGAAATCAGAAGACAGTGGAAGCAAGCGCACAAAATATCATCCTAGAATTTGAATGAATGCGTCAAAGCTGTGCACAAAACTGAGTGAGCAGAACGCATGCGCGAAGACCGACGCCCACATCGTCACACCGGAAACGGGCGCAGCCTCGGATTAGCGTGTGGCTGTCTGCCTCGCGCATAGACGATCTTTGCCTGGATGGGAATGCACGTGTGGGCAGGGCGGTGCTCACCGTGACTCCCACCGCCCCTCCTCCTCCGCATCACGTTTCCTTTTCTCTCCGCAGATTGTGTTTGCGAAAAGCCAAAATAACGCCGGGGATTGGCTGGAAGAGAGCGAATGTAGGTCAGTAGCTGCTTGTGCAAACATGAGCATCGTAAAATAGCCCGAATGTGCGGAAATAAGCGCGGCGTCCACAGAAAGCTCGAGTAAGATTCGTCTGTTGCTGGCAGGCACGTGGAGGTTTAAATTGAGGTCATGTCGACCACCCTCGGGCTTCTGGTGGGATGTTGTTATTCACAACCTTTCGTTTGTTTCGATAGGTGAGGTGAATTTGAAAAAGCAAAAAAAAGAAAAACTCCTGACCGCAGCCTTCAACTTGTGGGGAATTGGGCTATGGGGTCACAGTGTGGCTCATGTTAAACTCGTCACCTGCTCTGGATTTCAGTGTAATCTGCCAGCGGCAGTTTGTGTCAGAGCTAATCATAGAGCATCTTCATGTCAGCGACCTCAGAGAGTCTTTATTACACGTTCGTGCGAGCATGTCTGCACATTTGGACTGTGTCGAAACTCTGTTCAAACAATACACAATCTGTGTATGCACAGAGCCAACTCCTGTTTAGAAACATGGGAAGTGAGACTTCATAATATGGATGGAAAGGTTATTCAGTTGCTCAATACTGAAGTTAAGAGTAATTAGGAACAACTTTATGGTACTCCTACTTTGTTTTTTTTCCATTTGATCCTCATTTCAGATGGAAACATTACAGTTGTTGCTGCTCTACATGCTTTCATCAGATGTAGTTATGGATTCATTTTAGATTGAGATTATTTAGACGCTTTGTTTCTCTCTTTTGTATTTTGAATTGACTTGACAATCCAAATAATGTGCAATAATTACGACAAATAATGTAAATATAATCCACATTTTAACTGCAGCATTATTTATTACACTGTATAGATATATTTCTAGTAATATGTAAATTTCTTATATTTTATACTATTTTTATTATTCTTACTTATAAATAGTTTTAATTTTTCTGCATATTTCTAAGACTTTAAGCAGTTTCCCCTCTGGGATTAATAAAATATTTCCGATTTTGATTCTGATTCTGAAACATATTATGAGTTTATAAAAATTAGGTATTGTTAGGGATTAGATTACCAATAGTATATAAAAGCTCAACCTCCACCTATATATACAATATAACACTAACAGGGGCCATTTTGCATAATGGCTTACTTTTGATACTGGAAATACAATTTGTTCCAAACAATCCTGTACCTCTACTTAAAGACTTACTATGCAGGATTTGTTAGTGGCTATTTGTAAACGTGTGAGAAAGATAGATTGTGGAGTCTCATTCCCAGCAGAGGTGTCACTTACACTGTGGACGCTGGGGACGTGTCCTCGCCACTTTTCTAAATGGCTGATTTTGTCCCCATCACTTTTTTTAAAACATAATTTGTTAAAAAGTGTTCCTTTAAATAGCTTTCACCTATGTTGATTTTAATGTACCTTAAAGGTGCAGTATGTAAGAATTTTAGTTTAAAACATTCAAAATGAACAGAACTCATCAACAGAATTGGAGGACATTTTTTGTCAGTTTTTGACATTTTGTCAAAGACGTCAGTGTTTTGTGTTGCAGAGATGTCAAATGAGGTTGATAAATAGCAGCTCTATGCTCAGATGAGAGCTTGAAAATTATTTCTATTTTGTTTCTTTTTTACTTAATCGACGGTGATATGTTGTGGTTTCTTTCTTGTGACAAATGTACATATTGTAAGTCACTTTTTGACAAAGCGTCTGCTAAATGCCCTAAATGTAAATGTAACGTAAATGTTAGCATGCTAACTAGCTAACTCTGAGACAGTTTGTACCAGAAGAGGAGATATTCCAATCGTAACACAAAACCACCGCTTCCCCCGTTGCTCTGAGCTCCCAGTCCAGGCCGAGTCAGCTGGTACAATCAATAGCTGCACTGTTAACTGAGCTTACAAGCTAACAGCAGCTACAGCGAGCAGTGATAATGCCGCCCCCTAGTTGTTTTTGAGTGTGAATTTGACAGATGGCCAATAATTACACATTTAACAAATGAGAACAGTTGACTGACACGCACTGGTTATTGCTTTCATTTAACTGATTGCTCTTATTTGAGCTTGTTAATTCCGTCATTGTCATTACTGTGGTTGTCACCATATTTGTGTTCTCTCCTGTCCGTATGAATGTGATCTCAGAGCGTTGCTGTAGAAGAGCTTAATGCTTAGTCAGTGTTCCCTGAATAAACACTGCTTGATGGTAGTAATTTACAGTAAATGCGGAATATAAATGCGTAAATACTTTGTTTGATTGGCATGTTGTTGAAGTTGTGGATGTGATGCATATGGATGATTGTCAGTTGGTCGATCTGCGTTATTGTGCGTTTTATGCACAGTATTTTTGTATTGTCAACTCTGTCATGAAGCCCTGTTTGAAGTGCTGTTATGCATTTTTTCATTCATTGATAAACATGTTTGTCATGTGTTTCACATCCACATTCAGGCTGAATAACTCATTCATAACAGTTTTATTGGCTTGCTGTGGAACTGCTTTGTTCCCCTGATACCATGTGTTTTGTTAGCTCAACTTCCTGTTTGATCCTTACTCCACTCTTTTTCATAATTTTTCATTCAGCATGGGACCATTTCATATTTCAAGTTGTTTATCTTTGCCAAAACAAATGGAATTCATGATATTATTCTGACAATCATCAAAATATGCTTAAATCTCTTAAAATGGCACTAAAACACACTGGAGTCACTATACCTCACATTTTGTTTGTAAATAAATGTTTTGATTGCATCACAGACAGGACACACACCGTTTTTTAGTTTTAGTTTATTTTGGCTGGAAAGATGCGATTCAGAATAAATGAGAAAATAAATATAGGACTGTACTTCATCGAGCTAGACAGCTTTTTTAAATCACTTGTGACGATATCCATGACGATCCGATTGTGGAAATTTCCCAGAGTCAACTTATCCTGAGTTTTTTTTATCGCCATTTGTCAAATTTTACATCCTCCCATCCTTATTTCCTTTTGCCAAAACAAGAGATTGAGAAGACTGCATGAGAATTGTTAGTTATGAGAACCATAGAATGCTCTATAATACCTATTGTGCCAAACTTGAATTTATTCATTATTCTCAAAGTGGAATAAATGAATGAGTAAATGTAATTTTGCTGCAGACCCCCCACCAGACCTCACTTTCAACACAAACATGATCTTGAACTTGAAACAGACGCCTGCAGGAGACATGATAAGTGATTACAGTGCGCCCCTCTGTGGCTGAAATAAGCGGTGCAGCTCACTTCCAGTGGGTTAGACAGATGTGGATATTGTTGTCGTCATTGCATCCAACAGAGAATCAGGTCACCTGAACATGAGGAGTTATTTGGGGCATGAAGTCAGTGCTGGGGACTTTTTTTGGGTGTCACATTGTGGAATTTAATAAAAATGTGTCAGAGGTAACTTTTGAATATATTTATTTTTTCTCCAAAGTTTGTATGTTTGGCTAAAACACATTTGGGTTCATCTCATTATGTTTATTAACTATTCAGCAATAATAACACCAGGACAGGAGACTTGAGGCCCTAAACCCTCTCAGACTTACTTGATGTCACCGAGCAAATGTTTTAGTGAGAGAGGCTGCAGTGAGCTTTCTGAAACCTTTCTGGGTTTCTAAGTTTAAAAATGTATAGAAATTAAAACAAAACAAAAAAATACACGTCTGCCAAAATAGAAAACCTATTCAGTTAGATGTTTCAGGGAGAAAACTTTCAATGAATTGATTGAATTTTTCAATGTATTTCTTTTTTTGTTCAAGGAGAAAAAGTCAGATCTTCGGTAGTGATTTTAAACAAATCCTTTGTGTAAATAAAAATGCTCGGTGATTTTTTTGTTTTCAGGCTTTCTCTGGTCACCAGTAGGAGCCCCAACGCTATGAACTTTGGGAAACTTACGGAAAGTGGCCATAAAGGGCTCAAAATGTCTGCAAGAGAACCCCCCTGCACTTCACGATCTGACAGTGGGAAAGGCCGTAAACCCTGGTGGACTGTCTGTGAAGTCTGTGAATGTGAGTGTGGACTTTGGGGTTGGGCCATACATTTCTCTCCATTTCCTGTCAGAACTGTGTTCGTTAATGCAGGACTATTGATTTTCCACAAGGTGGCAGTGCTTGTTAAGGCAAAGGCCAATGAAAAACTGGGCTTATTTTAAGTGGGTTGTTTTTGGCCATTTCGTCAAGTTCTCCAAATCCTCAGAGGGTTTAAATCCAATACTATGAGGCCTTTAAAACCTCTGCTGTCACAACACTTAAGATTCATAGACGTGAATGTATGTGTGTTTATATTAGCAAAGATGCACGGAGGGCTAAATTAGACATATAATACATTAGCACTGGTGCTCTAATTAGAGTGCTGGGAATATAAAGATATGAGCAGCCAAGCCTCAGTAACTGCTTGTGGTGTATGCTCACACTGTGCTAAGGCGCTGAATATAAGGGTCAGCAAAACACACTGCGAATTTACAACATTTTCTCAGTCTTACAGCTATGTTGTTACTGCTCCCAGTGACTCCAGTGAGAATGAGTACAGTTTTGCCCAGGGCTATCATACATCACCCTACCACGCCTCCATGACACACTTAGTATAGACAGTTACTTTTTCGCCATATTGACACTTTGTTTTGTTTCACTCTTTATTTACCTAGAAAGTTTTTTTTAAAGAACAATTATCTTCATGATATTTGACTCTGTATAGATGCTGCAGTGCTGCACTGTATTGTTGGCTGCTGATTCTTTGTCTTGAATTGTTATGGATCGAGCCCTGTTTTACTGCATTACTCATTTCAGTAGCGTCAAATTTCCTTCCAGTTCTCGTGTGAACTGAAATCAATACAGAGGCAATATATGCAAAGTCTAGGTTTAGATCCAAAGCCTGGTTTTAGATGCTGTATGACAGAGGTTTATCCTCCACATCTGCCCATTCAGAAAACAGTCATAACCAGAAAGACTACAAGATATTGTACCTGACTCAAATAGAAGGCACGTGCTAGGTGAAAACCAGAGAACTGTAAAACTCATGAGATCTGTACACCTTTGCTTGGTTAGGATTGAGGAAATACCAGGGTTTGGGTTGAAATGATCACTCTTGTGAGGTTTCCTGCGGGTCTAGGGTAGGGTTACCATCTAGAAATGGCCAAAATAGAAACAGGAACTGTGATTAATAATGAATACTAACATTAATAATTTAATATTGGATGCCAATTTATATTGAATGCTAATATTCAGCCCTCTCTTTCAGCTGTAACGCAGAAACAGCTCCACTGGCCCAGTAAATCCCATGCAGAGGCTGACGAGGTATTGCATCTTATTCCATTTCGACAGTTACCATGGTGACGAGAGCCGTCATGGATGGGGCTTCGTATCTCGGGTCAGGTGAGGTGAGCATAGACGATGACTAAGTGCATTAATAATATATGGATGGTAAATACGAAGGCAGTGTGTCTGAAAACAGACCAGAGTACAATTAATAGGATAAAATCAGCCTCTAGACAGAAACACAGCTGGAAATATGAGGTAAGTAAGTAAAGCAATTTAAGATGTGAAAACAGTGGTTTGTAGTGACTCCAGAGGCAGCAGACTTGTAGGAAAAAGTGAGACCGTGGGTGCGGTTGGCAACAGCAAATTAGCCGTTAAATACAGCCCGTTGATGCCATATGTTAATATGAGGTTGTGCAGGAGAGCTCTGCCAGTGTAGCTATGGGCTGCAATGATGAAAGGCTGGTCATGTTCGTCCAGGTAGAACTAGAGCCAGTGAGGGTACAGGTAGGGTGGTATCATCTGGTATCATCTGGTATCAAGGGACCAATCTAATCGGAGGATCAAATTTTTGTTTCTCTCCGCTGTCGCTCTTCCTCCTCACAAGTAATTATTTAAGCAGCAACCATCCTGTCTGAAGTCTCAATCACCACAAAGTCAACACAGGATGCCAGCTTCTGATGCACCTCACAGCCGCTGGAGCTACATGCATAGATAAACACTAATATTCACAGCTGAAAAAGTGGCAGTTATCTGTCTCTGGAAAGAGGAAGGTGGAACAACAGCAGTGGCTCGGGAATCATTTCTCACATATTTAGGGTGGTTTGGACTGATTGGCAGACCTCTGTGACATCAAAGAGATAAACTCACATTTCCGCCAATTGTTTGACTGAATAAGCCTCGTTATTCAATTTGACTAGAAGCGTAATCCACGTAAGATTGTGTTAATCCAAAATGAGGATGTGTGCGATCTCAAAATGTCAGGTGACCAGACAAAAGAACAGAGCTCAAAATGGGGGATTGTATGAGCAATCTTTTAAATTTCCATTGCTGAAGATGCAGTCCTAATTTCAACTCCTTTCCGGCAATAGTGGTTGTGCTCACTACTAGTAACTAGTATTTCTATATCGTAGATCCTTCAGTAGATATCCCGTAAATTCAAAATTAACTGAACTAAAACCATTTTAAAGATCCACTGTGTAGGATGTAGTGTACGCCCCTACAGTGGCCACAGGTATGAATATGACATTTCATTTCTGCTCTTAAATCCTACACACTAGACCTTTGATAAAATATGCTATTTTTTGTAAATGGCTTTATCTATTTAAAGTAGCAATACATAAGAATATTCATATATATTTTTTTAAAAAAACAACAGTTATCACAAGACCGTTTTGACTTTACATTACGGTGCCACGACCCTCCAGTGCCCCGTCCCAGGCCTGAAAACCTCCTCCTCCCTGCGCTCCAAGCTCCAGTTCTGGACCGCTGGCTGCACTGCTAACTGAGCTAACTAGCCAACGGCAGCTAACAGTTAGCAGCAATTACAGCTTTCTCTGATTATTTGGCGCCCCCATTTGTTTGGAGTATGAATTCAAATGGTGGCCAATTCTTACATATTGCACCTTTAATGCCATTTGGAAATTTCATGATTACAAATAGCCACACAGTGCCCAATCGCTGGAGTTACTACAATGGCTCGTATTGTTGTTCAGCTGCGCATCAACACTTGCAAACTCGACAGTAATATGTGCAAATCAATAAACCATTTCCCAATTTTAATGATCTTTTTTACCATTATAACAATCTCCATCGGTGCGATTCCTAAAGTGAGTAGCAGAAGTTCAGAAGAGTTCACATAATCTTGAATTTGACTCCTCTGGTGCCTGAGGGGATGTTTGATGGGAATGTAGGAAACAGCTGGTCACAATAAAATGGAAAAACAACAAACACATCAACAATCAGGAATGAAATATTGTACTGCTGGCTCCATTAAGGTAGTTCATTGGGATACTCTAGGTAACATTCAGAGATCAGATTTCTGAATGTTTTCTGCATTAGTCTCCTTATAAATAAAAACAAAGCCAGTTTTGTGATAGCAGTAACAACCTATGTCTGATAGTTGCCCACTTTATCCTCCAGAGGGTATTTACATTTTCTGACAGACAGACAGACAGACATCGCAACAGGCAGCCAAGATCTGCTGCCAGGTTATCCCGAGGGGGACAGCTCCACCCCTGATGTAGATGTACCCCAACACTGGAGTGTATTTACCTTTGTTTCACTACAGTGAGGAGTCCATGAGGGCAAATAAAACATTAAGAAATCTACTTTATACTTCTACTCCACTACATTCTGGATGCAAATATTGTACTTTTTTACTCCATTACATTTATTTGATAACTAGTAACTATTTACCTTGCAGACTGCACGCAGCACTGGAGCAAGTCATTTATATGAATTCTTTTAGACTTTAAAAAACACTGATTCAAGTGATTCAGGGGTGAATATCTGACCCGATGATCAGCCGCCCCGTAGTGAACAGTATATACCTACATGTAGATGTATGTATCATTTACTTTTATCTGTACTTTTGATACTTACATTCATTTATTGCTGTAAAATTACTCTTGATACTTAAGCAAATTTAATCTCTTAATATTTTGTATTGTAAGGAGTTTTCAACTGTCGACTTACTCAGTATGTTATCATTTATTATCAATTACACTTGTAACACTTAATTCTGTGTTATAAACAATTAATTACATGTTTATACACTGATTACAAATGCTAAATATGGGCACATAAAATTAAGTCTGACCTATTCATCCCTGGACTAAATGTGACTTGACCATTCGGTCTTTCGTGCGCTCTAAGTCAAAAAATGGCGTGCTGATTCGGATTTCCATTTCCATTTTCAAAATGCACCATGATGCGCCGAGTCGTGCCTGAGATGGACCATCTCCGCAGTAAGACCAGAACGCGCCCGGCACGTCTCCGAATGGGTTTCGTCGACGTCTCGATGACCCCCCCTTCGCCCCCTCAAACAAGTGTGTGTGCCACTAAACTCATGTCTGTGCAGGAGACCACAGAGAGAGACATTTTTAAAAGTCTCTGTGTGCTCAGCTCTTAGTACTTCTGTAGCCTCCTTACTGTATCTCTGTGAATTGCAGGTTCATCTCAGTTCCGTGTCCCCATTTGTCCTCTCAGACGTCGGCTTTATTCTACTGTTTCGTCACGTTCCCTCTCAGCTGTAGGCTGTAGGAGTTCTGTTAAGCTGCTGCCGATGAAAACGCAACGTTTCCTGATTTTGCCGCTTCATAATAAGAGTTTTCGAATAACAAAATAACGCCGGGCTCTTATTGTGAAGAATTCATAAGAAATGAAATTTATTCACCATTTTACAGTAGCTCCTTTGACCACGAGTCACAGCCATGGATCAGCCCGCTGCTTTTACATGTAAACGTCGTCAACTCAAGACAAGCGCGTCATCTGTTAAAGACACACCTTTATGCGGGTAGCCCCGTTGTAATGGAGATGCAAATGCCTTCCGCTCTGGACTGACACGCCGAGTCACAACGAGTCGAGTCAAGCCATCACACGTGTATCGAAAGGGCCATTCGAGGTGCTGGTAGGCAGATTTTTGTTACCTTATTTGACCACAGCCAGGCTAGCGGTTTCCCTCTGTTTCCAGTCTTTATGCTAAGCTAAGATAACCTGCAACTGACTGTACATTCAAATTAACCCGTGAAGACTTGACAGTGGTTTTACTTTTATAATCAACTCTCTGCGAGAGCGAAAATACGCATTTTTCCCAAAATGTCGAAGTATTTCTTTAAAACAGGAATTTACAGTTTGTCAGCCATTTGAGCGATATTCCACTGATAATCTTAAGTGAATTGATGAGGAGGACATCTTTATAGACTGTCCTGTCTGCGGGGGACGCGCGGGCTGAATGTGGCCTTCAGGTGTATGATGGGCAGCTGCTGAATTTTGGGAAAAAAAGCTTGTGTTTAAAGCTGAAGAGGAAGGAGAAGGAGGTGACGCAGGAGCCTCCATGACGCTTCTCTCGATCTTCTTCTTCTTCTTCCCTCCTTCTCCAATTATCCGTCCTAAATTCTCGCTCATCCAATCATTTCGTTTTCGCAGCGCTGCGCCCTCCAATCACCATCTGTCGTCCAGGCAGTAACACTTATACATATCTGCTGTAATTAGACAATCATTTCCACATGTGGATCAAACTCCTTCAACCACTCAACCCCTACCTCACCCTCCTATCCGCCCACTGTCTCCGTTTTCCTCCCTCTGTTTTTCTTATTTCCCCGTCTCACACTCTACTACCCTCCGCGTGCCCCTTTTTCACTTTTGCTCTCCCCCCGTTGTCCCCCCGTCTCTTTCTGATTGAATTACCATAAGTGCAGGTCTTGGCCAAAATATGCCAGCTTGTTCTGATTAAAACTGTCCTTGTTATACCAGAGACTTTCCAAATGGCTGTGAGCAGTTTCTGTGTTTGGGGGTTGGCTCAGGAGGAGGAGGACGAGGGCGGGGGGGGGCGGCGGGCGGAGGGGTGCACACGCAGTTTGTGTTGAAAAGAAAAATGCTGCCAGACAACATCGGACGGCGAAAGATAAAGAGTGGAAGCCCAAGAACAAGATGGGGACAGAGTGGACGGAGATGGAGAGACGGCGCGGGGAGGGCGCAGAGACGGAATGAGACAGTAATGGTAGTTGACAGAGTTGGGTTCACAACAGGTTCATGGTGACATCATGGTTGAATTTTGGGGAACATTTATATAGGAAAAACTATTCACTGCTCATTGGATGCACATGTACGCCCCCAACCTACTTTTCCTTTCCCCGTTCTCTTTCTGTACTTCGCCACGGACACTGATCATCGCCACCAAAAATGCGAATTTTCTTTGCTGCGTTAAATTAAATGTTTTGGCCTCAGCTTAGTGAATATGCACGTCTCCGTGCACACATATGGTTTACCCATATTTCGCCTGTGTTTTAATAAAAAAGCTCCCTCAACTCTCAGGTTGTTAAACTTTATAACCCCAAACTGACAACTGCTACCCAGAGTGTCACTCTTCTCCCTCCTTCTCTTCCCCCTCGTCCTCCTTTTTCTCCCAATTTTTTTTAATGCCTGCGAGTCTAGCCAACCCTCACCACTGGTACAGTATGTTCTTTGTGTTCATGTTTAGCTGTTTGAGAGACAGAAAAGACATAAAGGAGCCGTGGGACCCGAAACGTGTTTATGGTGTATGTGTGGGTGTGATTATATTTGTGTCAGCTCTTTTTCTTGCTTGAAGAAAATTAACAGCAGGGAGTTGCGGTGTATTAATGGTTCTTTGTGTCTTGTGCATGTGTATTTTTTTTTTTTTTTTTTCGGTGCCAGTGTTTATTGGTTTGTGGGCATTTGCCAGCCGTAATATGAGAGTAAGTCTGCTTCGCGTTTTTGCATGTATGCCTGTATGTTTGTGTGTGCCCAGGCGAGCTTGTCATGCATGCCTGTCATCCTCTGCATGCCTCTCTGTGCACCACAGAGCTTCACATGACATCAATCTGAGAGCAGTGGGATAGTGATCTCATTACCAACAGCCTGTTGCTGATTAAAACCTGCCGTCTGCACCCTCCTCCTTCACCCTTTCTTTTCTTCTCCGCTCTCTCTCCGGCTTCCTTGTCCTTCGCTCGACTCTCCCCCTCCTCTCCTGCCTCCCCCACCCCTCGACTCCAGAGTCGCACCATTCTGCGGTTTCTCCGCTGCTCGCTGCCAAAAAGGGCCCCTTTTCGAGCTCTGCAGAAAGTTATAAGCTCCCCTCTTTTTTCCTTTTCGGTTTTTACTCCTTCGTTTCTTTGTTCTGTCTTCTTTCCTGTACATCTTTCGGCCGTCTTTATCAGATGCCTCCAGTAGTTCCTGACCTGCAGGCCCCATCGAAACCCTTCTCATGTTCCTAATCTTCTCTCTGAGTCAATCTGCTTTGACACTCATCGACACAGAACAAGAAAAAGGGTGAGGGTGAGGATGGGGGGGTGGGGGGAGGGATGAAAATGTCTGTGAATGTGTCTGAGAGTGTGCGTCTGTGTGTGTGTATCGACATGTGGACACATGTGCTTTTTAGCGCCTCACAGATTTACAGTCAGAAATACACAAATGCCTCTTTCAAACTCAGCCAGACGTTATACACTCCCCTCCTCTTTGCGCATTTCACTGACACAGAAACACAAACAGGACTAACCTTTCACCTCGCTCCTCGCCAACACTGTTGCTGAGAAGTGTGGCACTAACCCAGATGGTCGAAGAGTGGACCTGTGATTGGACGCTCGCTCCCATCGCTCAGAAGTCACTCAGCAGAAAATGACATCAAACACTGTGCTTATTTTAACATACATGGTGATTTTGTTATAGTAACCATTCAGTGGTGTGTGTTTCTGTCTAAGATGCCCCTGACACGAAAATAAAGGTGCTGAGGGAGGCAACAACAGAAAAAAAAACAATCTCTGTCTTTTATTTGTACATTAGGAACGGAATCCATTCCAGAGATTTCTTTTGTTCCTTTGTTCTACTATTGAAAACACACATATCATATTACTGCACAGAACTATTTACTTATTCATTTATCCAGTCCTGCCTCGCCATATGGCTTACATCAATTGTTTGCATGTTATGTATGAAAGGAAACCGTGAAGAGGTCGTCACACATGGTGATATGACATTAATGTGTTGCAACATTTGTATGTTTTAACAAAAAACAATTGGAGTTTGGTGGTGCATTGCTCCATTCCAGTGTCTTTATGCAAAGGCCCGCCATTTTGTGTCAAGAAAGAAGGATTTTGCCTTTGGTGGTGGATTTAGTGAAATCCTTCAGAAGAACAGACATTCAACAGTTCTTTTGGGAGCTTTTAGTGCAGATACATTTTTCAAGAGAACTCATCTGGTTAGTGTAACGATAAATAATAAAGGCCTCTGTACAGTCTGGCTCCATTTGATTGGATATATGAATATGGATATCTAACGTTGTTAGGCATTTTTATAAAGGTTCCTTTCAATTTCAATTTTTTCTAGTTTTGTTTCCAGGTCACCATTTATTTATTTAGGTTGTTACGATTTTAGGGGGTTATTTTAGGACCAACTGAATAAATGATTTACTTGAGTGTATATAAACATCATTTTTAGGAGACATGGTTGATAAAAACATAACATTTAACCATTTTCATATGTTTATGAAAATCATGTTGAGGACAGGTACAGTTGTTTTATGTTTTACAACCTGTCAACCCGGAGAATTGAAAAGAAATTGCTCTTGTCTCAGCTTTTATTTTGGTGGGTGACCTGTGCCGACTGCTGCTGTCATGGATCGGCCTGTAGTGGGCTGACTCCGCTACTGAGGCCAGTCAGTCAGACAGTAGCAGACAGTTTTATCTCTGACATGAAGAGGCAGGTAGCTCTGCCCCTCAGGGGCCGGCTGGCCAGGTTTGATCTCATCACGGATCAAATGTATCTCCATCAAATGCTTCCTTACCAGAAAACCGCTGGGTTGATTTGCTTAGGAAAATCCTGTAGGAGGAGAAGAGTCCGCTTGAACTGATTTAAAGGTGCGGAAACTGCCGGGAGAATGGCCCTTTGTACTTCTCAGGCTGCATGGGAAAAGATGGAAAACAGCTCATGCTAGTTTGCATTTTGGAGATTTAATAAAGTCATCTAACGTATATACCAGGCTCTGGATGATTTTCATAGAAGATATCCAGAATTGTAGTCCTGTAGATGAAATATTTTGCACAGTCTTTTGTAGTATTTGTAGCACTTTAAATTTGTTGTACATTTAAAGGGGCACTATGTAGTTTTGGAGAAGAAAGTCAAACTTGTAATAATACAAAATAAGAAATGTTTAACTTTTCCATAACAGAATAAACAAGCTGTTCTCAGAGGAAAATATGGTCCCCAGAGAGAAAAACAGTATGAAATTGTCCTCTAAAGTCAGTTTGTTTATTCAGTTAATTCAGTGATGAAAACAAAGTTTTAGTTTGTTTATGCATAAAAAAAACAGTCAATAAAGATCAATCTCTTCTGATTGAAATTTCTTCCCAAAACTGCATACTGCACCTTTAATAGTTATAGTTATTTAAACTTCATTTAATAGATGTTTATAGATGAACTACACATAATTTATTAGCCTTTTACAAAGTGCTATAAACATCAGTTGCAACTATATGGTTAACAATAGTTTAATACATGGTTTGTAAAGCATTTCATTGATTGCATTTCATTGATTAACTCAAGTTTGATTAACAATACATTTACCATTTATGAATTATGGTTAAGTGTCACCGAAACAAGTACAATTTTTAAAGATTGTTTACATTTAATTAGTCTGCACAGATTTTTTTCATTTTATTTACATTTTTAATACATATCAGAGTATTGACGCTGTGTTTCCAGTTTTTAACTCACTACTTTTATTATCCTGCATCATTAGGGTGTATTTTTCCCTCATTAGGGATATGTAGTCACAATAAAGCACTGAGTGGTCCTTGATTGGCCTCGGGCCCCTGAACTCCCACTTTGGCTGGCCGCACTCCCAAAGTCGAGGCATTGTAAACACGGAGCGAGAGCCGAGGGCTGATACTGATATCCCCAAAGGTGTGCAGCCCCTCTGCAGCATGTGTGTTTGTGTATGTCTGTGAGTTAATGACTGTTTCATTAGTGTGCGTACATGCATGCATGCACCGCTCTCTCCGCTCTGTGTGTGAGCGGCAGAGGCCTATCTTTGGATGGTGAGCAGCGGAGGAACAAATTTAGAAATGCAAAACAAACACTCGCAGAGTTGAGAATACGACAAAAGAGCGCTGACTGACAGTCCACTGTCGAAGGACTGGAGGTAAAGAGAGAGAGAGGGAGAGAGTCTGAGACAAAGAAACAGAGAGAGAGAAAGAGAGCGCGAGAGAGAGAGAGGGAGAGGGGAAAGAGAAGGGGGTGGGCAGCAAGATGAAACCTAAGCTTTCTGGACCCTGTTTTCCCTTCCTTCGGGCATTCTGTGGCTGGTAAAAAATGTGCTGTATATTTGAAGTGTTGGATCACGTGACAAAGGCAGGGTTTGTGAATCAAAGTACACAATGATTTCAGGAGGAGTGAGAGGGAGGGAGAGAGAGAGAGAGAGAGGGAGAGAGAGAGGGTGTGTGTTAGTGAGAGAGAGAGAGAGAGAGAGAGACGGGAAAAGGAGAGTTAGGCGGAATGCAACAGGCTGAGCTCCACCGTCGCTACGAGAGGGACTTCTGACTGACAAACACAACTACTACGCTCCTTCTCAGCTGCCACTGACTTACCCCCACTGACCACAAGACTGTGTGCCGAGCTCACAACTTTCCAGGTCTGTTAAGTTTGCGTTTCAAACCCATCTTTAAGATCTCCTTCTTTTTCCTTACAACTCGAGTGTGTTGGCGGCGTGTGAGAAAAGAGGACAGACAGAGGACATGTCAGAGCATGAGTGAGAGATGTGTGTGTGTATTGTTTCTCTTGTCTCTCTCTCTTCCCTTTCTCTCTCTCTCGGCTTCTGCGTGTGTGTGTTTCTGGGACAACATGTGCGGAGAGGTTGAGTTTCCTGAGGACAGCTTTAATTGAGACCAGAGATTTTCAAGAGAGGGAGAAAGAACAACAGAAACAGCTAAGGAGGGGAATGAAAGCTGATCAGCACTTGCATGTGGTCCCGGGCCGCTCCATGTGAGGAGGCGAACGAGGAGATGTGTGTGTTTCCCCGTTAATGGATGCACATCGGTGTGTTTATTCTTAACTTTATGAACTCTGATTCACAGTCGCTGAATAATCACAACAGAAGATAAAAGGGGAATGTTTTCGTGTTAAAAAATGGATGTTAGAAATCCCCATTTTTTTTTTTTTTTTAATAGAATGACGTAAATAAGAGAAGAAGTTACCACACAAGACAGAGCGCGCTATTTTCTCCTGTTGCACACATCTGTCCCGGTCAGGCTGAGTGCTACAGGTGAGCTCAGGAACCATCTCAGGCCCATTTTCCAGCAGCAGACGAAGTGGCTGCTCAGGCCTGCAGGCACTCAGCCAACAGACCGGCTGTCAGTCTTGATGGATCACTCCATCAACATCACAAATGGCTGAGTAGATCTGGTCTACCTGAGTATGTACACACTCAGTCACTCATCCCCCCCTCCCCTGAAGGTTATGTAAACAGGTTTCCATCCACACAATTACATAAGCGGGATGGAAACACTGAAATAAGCTAGTCCGGATATCACAAGACGGTCTGCTGTGTGTCTGATCGCTGCAGCTTTGCATTGTGTTTGTGTGTGCTTGTGTGTGTGTGCGTAAGAGAGAGAGAGAGAGAGAGAGAGAGAGTGAGTATGTATATGTGTGTGAATAAACTTTCTGACCCGCTTGTATCGAAACGCAGCCTGTGAATCATTTCAAATAGCATCCTCTGTACGACGCGCTCTATAAATACGGACGTATCGCCTGATTGATGATCGTGATTTAGATGCTAAGTGCTTCCTTCCAGCTGATCGAGCTGCCTGTCCGCTAACACCACACTGCTGACCGGCCTCACCGTGCCTCTCTATGATATGCGCTCCAATGCAAGGAGCTATTCTGGCAAACTCTTGACAAATCTATCACAGATTAATTTTCCTTAATGTCTGGAGGAATGCTCATCAGCACGTCCAGCCTATAAGCAGCACTTAATCAGCCGGGTGTAAGCATATATATATTAGAGATCACATTCTGGAGAACAGTGACAGACACACCTAATATAACTCCTCTTTTCTTCTTCTTCTTCTTCTTCTTCTTCTTCTTCTTCTTCTTCTTCTTCTTCTTCTTCTTCTTCTTCTTCTTCTTCTTCTTCTTCTTCTTCTTCTTCTTCTTCTTCTTCTTCTTCTTCTTCTCCTCCTCCTTCTTCTTCTTCTTCTATTTCTCCTTCTTCTTCTTCTTCTTCTTCTGCTACTGAGTGAACTCTGTCACTCTGATCCAAGGTCAGATGTTTTCAGGTTTTAAATTCTCACATTTTGGTCATCTGTTTTTGGTTAACTCCTGTTTCTTTTTTTTTTTCTCTCTTTGTTTTCATCATTTGGGTAAAAAAAAAAAAACTGTGCACGGGTTTGGGTGTGTTGGATGTAACTACTTTAACTGCATTGCAATCTCATCTTTGTTCTCTACACTATTCAAGAATGGCAGCCCCTCAGGCTGAGGAGGCTGTCTGGCTCCTCTCCCTCTTTCTCTCCGTCTCACTGACTTCTTTCTTCTTTATTTCCTCAATATGAAAAAAAAAAACCTCCATCTTCTTTGCTGGTCTGTGTCAGCTGAGTTTGATTTTGTACAGGGTTGTTCTCATCGCTCTCTACATATAAATGGAAACTTCAAACTTCCAAAACAAAGACGCGAGCGTTTGCTACTTTTTTCGAGAGAGAGGGAAGACACAACTGTTTTCTTGTTCTCCAGAGTTACATATTGTCCACAGAGTTATTTTGAGAGATTTTGGTGAGAGCCACGGACTGGCTGTGGTTCGACTTGACGTGCCCAATTGGCTTCAGAGATTTTGGAAGTCGCTTGTAGCATTCGTTATTGCTTTCACTGCACTTTTTCACAATTTAAGGCTGAATGTGTCTCAGTGCGTCCGGAGAGTTTCTCGGTGTGTTTAATCATGGCCCGGGGCTGCTCTTCAGTACAGACTACACGTCCCTTTAAACGCACTTCTAATCCTCAAGCAAGGCACAGATTTTTTGAGTGTGTGTGAGACGCAGGCTGTGGGGGGGTTTCAGGCAGTCTTCAGGCTCACTTTTCACTTTAATACAAAATGAAAAGCTGCCTACCAAATAGCTCAATTAGGCCTGACCCATGGCCAGGCTGCCGAGCCCGGAGCGACAAGGGGCTGACCTCAGCGCCGACCTGGAGACCCTCGGCAGCCCACAGGGCTGGCTCCACATAATGACAACATTGTGTGTTTTATGAAACATTACTATCCTCAACATCATCCCCATTAGCAGTGCTAACGCAGAACTCACACTGTGTTATTCCATGTATGTCGGACAGTTTAATTTTGTACTCAAGAGAAAGGCCATAAGTTAGTCAAGTGACACTTTGTGGTGAAGAAGTTGGAGAGCGATCATGGCGGCTTTGTTGCAGGTGTAGATTATTTGAGGTTTGCTGTAACTCTTTTACGTACCTAAACACAGTGAGAATATTTGTTGATCGTACTGTATTTTGTAGTTATTGACCCAGGAAAGTTATCGCCAAGGTAACAACTAAGTTAAAGGGGCTCTGTGGAGCTTCTGTGTTGTGCTGGAAGCCCACGGTTAGTTTATGTTAGCGGACTCCATTTCTAAACTAACGTTAGATATTGAAACTCTTTGTTAGCAGAGCAGAGAGAGGCACTGAGCCGAGGCACTGGAGAACGTCCATGAAGTCACATCCTTTGCACTGTTGCAGAAAGTCAGACCCAAGTCCTTCACAAAGAAATCCACAGGCCAGCAGCATTAAACAACTTAAACAAATCATCCAAATTGTCACAGAGATCCCCTTTAACAATAATAGTATTGATATATTTAGGGCGACAACTAACAAGTTATTATCATTGTTTGTTGATCTTTATATGTTCTACGCTCATTATTTAAATGTCAGTGCATCTTCCCCAGAGCTTGATCACAAATCACACTGCCCCAGTGGACGATCTGTTCAGTGTACGACATCCTCTGTCCTTAGACCCCCGATTCAAGAAAGGAAAAACTTCCCATAGTAATAAAGAAAAAACATTGTAACAAGGGAATTAAAATGTAAGAAACCTCAGTCAGAGCCACAGAGGAGGGATCCCTCTCCCAGGACGGACAAACATGCATTAGATGTCACGTGTATAGAACAGGACAACAAAATTTCAGAGTATACAGACTGCAGTGACAAAATATGATGATCCAAGCATCAGGTAGATTATAAAATGCATGTGTAGAGTGTGGATCCGGGAGGATGACGGAGCAGGCCAGTTTTTCGCCAAGTTGCACCCGAGACGCATGACCTCCCCTCCACCAAGGTGACAGGATGAGGACAGGCCACACAAGATAATTAGCAACAACAATATAAGAATTAATACAGATTTTTGTTTTTTACATTTTTTTTTAAAGAACAGTTAAAAACAAAAAAAAAACAGTTTACTTTTAACTTGATTTGTAGGATTCCTCAGGTATACATACTCAAGTGTTTGAGCATTTTGAGTTAAAAATGGTGAAAGATTAATGAGTCATCAGCACTGCTACAGATGAGTGTTTTTGTTCAGTTAAAACTACTTAATTTAGTCTTAGCTTTAGATACAATATATATTGTAGAGTATCATTCTAGATGCTCGAAGAACTATATAACAAACTAGATAAGTTAGATATAACACAAAACAATAAGACAATGAGCATGAGGATGTATGTAATTCATTCAAACAAACCTCCTATTCTCTTGAGTTTCATGTAGTTTATTGACTCTAAATAATACAAAATGTTTTTTGTTAATAATTCCACCGGTCACCTACCTGAAAGTTACATCCTTCAGGATACAGCACTAATTCCAAGCATACGCAATGTAACTAAACTCATTTGCTGGGCAGAGTAGTTGTAGAATGATTCAACGTGATGGTGAAATGACAGAAAAAAAAAAAAAGCACTGTGATAACACCAGAAATAACTCTGGACATTGGTGTGTTACTCATAAGCCGTTTGGTGAAATCAGGCTGGGAACATTCCTTCAGTAGATTTAGTGTCATATTAAAACAAACTTAACTAAAACTGTTTTGATAGACGTATCATGGATTGACTGAGTTGTGACTTGGAGTGAATTTAAGGGATTAGTTTAACTTGTTTGGAAATGATTGGCTGAGATGATCATCCAACTCTCGGCAAGAAAGAAAAAATTAACTTTTTCCAAAATGTGGAACTGTTGCCTTTGGGTTGACTATCACAGTGGCCAAATGGATTATCAATTTTGCCCTCCTGCTTCAATTTATTTTTATTTTTGTGGGCCTCTGTAAACTAAGTGAGAGAGGTCAGATCCCGGTTACTAGAAATCTTTTTAATAGCCTGAACGTCTGGCAATCAGCACCAACAACAACACTTGGAAAACAGACTGTTTTCAGGCCTTATATATACATCTGTGTGTACATTATTGACATAATGGCTCACATAAATTGAAAATATGTGTTTGCACAGACAGAAACATTTAGCGGTTATAAGATGGATGTCTGACACTGATAGTTTACGGCTCAGCAATATTTGTACTCCTCAAAAACATTTTTACATGTCAGTTTGATATGAAATATAGTACGGTCATTTGTTGGAAAATCTAATTAAGTTGTTTGTGGGTGTTGGTGCCTATGTTTTTCCTCCTCTGTAATGGTATCTGTGTGTCGCTATATGCATTTTCTCCTCAGTGCGTTCGGAGCAGCTCGTCCCATGGCTGCTTTCTCCCAGAATAAGACGGATTTGATTGTGGTTTTATGGTTTGCTTCTAATTGTCCTCGCTGAAGTCATGTTCTTTCTTGCATTTGGCTGTTTTCGGGGGAGTTTTTAGCCTTCATATCCACTCAGAGTCTCCCTTTGAGTTTACTCTATGTACAGAAACTCTGTGGTTTTAAAAGCAGAGATCATATTCAAGTTTCCCTCCCACTATTACACACTGTCTCCATGGGCACACGCATAAGCTAAACAAAACCATTAACTCGATTCGGTTGTGCAAGTCAAAAGTGGCTGAAAAGATTGACATTCGCTCAGTATTACACTGACAATAACAGATTTCAGAAGAAAAGGGAGAGAACAGCAGATAAGTAAAGCTAATATCGACAAAAGAACCTCTCAAGATAACAAACAAAACCAACAAACTCAACAAGAGGAAGGCTATTTTTCAGCTGAGTCACATGGTTGAAAACAGTTTTTAAACAGAAAGATGACTAAATAGTTGGAAAGAGACGAAACACACTTTTTTTTTTTTTTTACTTTGGAGTGTGGAGTGAAGGAGCAGACTTTTTTGGTTCATTTGGTCTGTTCTCAGTCCAAAAGATCCAAATGTGTTTATTATCTGTTTTTTATTCAGACTTTCAGACGAGTGCTCACGCTCTCTCTGGGGTGAACACATCATCTGGTAATTCACCTGAAAAACCAGCACTGAGGACTAATCAACCACATGATTAAAGAGATAAAGGACATCATTGTGTGTTGGGAAGCTGAGCATTTATACCCTCTGGTTACAGTTTGGAGTCACTTAATTGACACTGTTTCCAGGAAAATATGAGCATCTGAACTGTTTTTAATGCTGTTGCTCATTTCTTCCTGAGACTTTCTGACTGAAATCCTAAAACCTGCCAATGTGCTTGTACTCTGAGACAAGTTGAAAATTCCCCACTGTTCACATGGTGCTTTGCCATGAAAGTAATGTTGATAGTACAGTCCAAAAAAGTGTAGGAAATAGGGAGGTTTTATGTCATTTTTCCTGTAGTCCAGATGGCAGGATGGCGGACATGCAAGGACCGGATTTGTGTCCATCTTGGACCACTGGGCCACAGTGACGATGAACCTTTCTCATTCCCAGGTCATCAAATACTGTTTTCCTTTGTCACGTCTCACACAAGGTTTAGCTTTAGTATCTGCATGAAACACAACAGGCTTTCATCCAACTCCAGTTTAAAACCATCTGCGGCAATATTAATCGGGTGGTGTAGTATGAGGGCTCTAACACACCAAGCCGAGGGTCGGCTGTCAGCCATATTCCGGCCATCAGTGAGAATCTGTGGCACTTGTTTTTTGCAGTGTGCCCTGAACCATTGGCACTAGTGGGCTCTGGTCAGCTCTTGTCAGCAGCTTTTTGGCTGACTGAGCATGTTGAATTGGTGGCTGGACCGCTCGGTATGAGAACTCACTCCGATTGACTGTTCAGTTCTGTGAATCAGTGCTCAATTTTTCGCCTCCGCCTCTTCACCAGTTCCATTTCCTACTTTTTATCGGACATGTTCTTGCACTAGAAGCTGCTAGATTAGTGGCAGTGGTGTGAAAGACGCCGCTTTATCACAACAATAGTTTGTGTGTCCGCAGTCGTGAGTCTTCAGGTTTCCTTTTTTGAATGACGAATACAGTCTACCACTGCCGCAGAACACACAAGCTGTCCGGACATCGGCGGCAGTCTTTGCAGCGTGTTCTTCATCACCACCAGTCCTTCGATTTCAGTTTGGTGTGTCTGGCCTCTAAAGAATGACAAGGTCCACACAGGAAGGAGGTCAGGACCATTCCAAGTAAATCTATCACAATTCATCCCATCTATACAACGCTAGTTCCGTCACAAGAAGAGATCACTCCTAAATGTCAGTAATAGTGAGATGCCTATGTGGCACTGACGGGGGATTTTATGCGTGAGACAAAAAAGAGTGTGACTAAGAGACTGTTCAGAGTAAGACTGGATCAGATGATGCCAGTAAAAATAAAGAGGGATAAACTCTGAACCAGGCTAGGACTGTTTAAAGGGTCCTGGAAAATAGAATATTTAACTCTCCTTTTACTCCAAAGCAAAGACGAGATGCACGCTGACACATGTTGAAGTCTTGATGGACGCCATGCAAGAGAACGTGGGCAGCGCAACTGTTTTTGTTGCTGCCATTGTGAAGCTTTTGAATTGAATTTAACCCCGAGAATAGTTTAAAGTGCCACTTTTAAATGGCATGCATCTTTTTCATTAACGTACGCACCCTTATCAAGCTGCAGTTTCTGAACACTCTAACTGAGGCCGTTTATTCGCTGAGAATGAAAGACACAGACTTCCTATAATCACCGCACATTTCTCAGCCCTAAAAGTGGACTCATTATACCATAAAACTGAAGATTAACTGTAATTCTCCGGTCATCTATTTCCTTAAAAATGCTGCACCAGACCATCTCCAGACCAACAAGACATTTGTTTTATAACGTGCCGTAAAAAAACAACTAAAAATGTAACCGAAATTCTCAAAACATGAAAGATTGATGGAGCTCTAACAAAACTGTTTACTGCATGTTATGGAAACTTTTCATTTTGCATAGTACATCAGTACATAGAACCGTCATTTATTTGAGCTCTGGTTGGGAAAGCAACTTTTCTCTGCATGTGAGGCTTACGAGTCTTAAAATGATGGCTGGGTGTTTTTGTGTGGATGGGGAGGCCTCGGTAGCAGTAAAGAATCACTTCGGACAGAAAAGCCACACTTCAGCGCAAAGTACCCAAAACCCTCAGTTTCTAGAATGACTTTCCAAGAAAAAAAGATGTTCAGCTCGGTGCTGTCTGCGTTTCCAACATGGTTTAAAGACCTGCAAAGGTTCGACAAATTAGTTCACTCGTGTACGAAGAAGCGATGGCTGTTTTTATACGCAAACAACGATGAACGTCAGTTCATCAGTCGTATTTTTCTTTTCTGTAACTCCATGTTGATGCGATGAAGCACAGTGAGGCCGCAGATTGTTAAAAACAGTGGCTGAAATAAAATGCTGCAAATACTTGTTCAATCAGAACCGTTCAGCGCCACAAGCCCCACCCCCAAAGTTCCTGTACTTATGGGTTCTACTTCTGCCAGAGCAGGAACTTTTGGGGGTTAAAAGGGGGTTCTAAGTCCCTGGGGAAAGTTCCTGCCGTGGAACCAATCAGAGAAACAGATGTCATTAAGCTGCGTGCACAAACTAGAAGCAAGAATGTCTGATCGACACGTGGCATTTATGAGTTACAAACAAATCATTATTTTGTGCACGTTCGACTGTGTCAGTCCGACTCCGGGCCAGATGTTGGCTCTGACAGTGTTGTTGTTTTTGTTGCTGACCAAGAAAGTAATGAAACAGAAGAGATCTTTCCTTTTGCGTTTGAGCATGAACAGAGATCTTCATGAAAACAGCCTTGGGGAATTTCCCAAGTACTGCTTACACGCAGAACGGAAACGGTGGCAGTGTCACCTTTCACAAATGATTGCCGGCCACAAATTGCGAGTCCTACAGAGCTATCACATGCTCGTGCAGGAGCTTCGAGTGTGCCGTTTGTTTTCATTAGTCTGCATGTTGACTCCTGAACTGCGCGTCTGGGCACAGGTTGTTGTCACATGTAAATAAAAACTAACGTTAACCAGTTTAGTGTGGACGTACTCTCAGTAATGACCTTCTGTGTGTGTGTGTGTGTGTGTGTGTGTGTGTGTGTGTGTGTGTGTGTGTGTGTGTGTGTGTGTGTGGTGTGTGTGTGTGTGTGTGTGTGTGTGTATAGTTTCATAACTGTAACCTCAAGCTGATTTGAGTTGGAAAAACCATAAAGTTCAGTCACATTTACACCCAGGATAACCAGCTCCAGATGATGCTCCTAATAAGCACTTAAAACATGTTATTCAAAAAATTGTTTTTGTCATTTCAACTGTTTACAGCTGGACCATGTTTACAGCTGTTGCAACAATGCAACTGAAACACAATGACGCAGCTCCCCAGAAGTGAAGTTTGATGGAAGTTCTGTGAAAACAAGCAAAAGCTGACGAAACGTAGCGGCCTGTTGGAAAAGACAACGAGACGGAAAGCCCCATCGTTTCTACACCAAAGCTGTTTTTAATCCTCATAGTCTGGGAAAAAAGAGCATCATTTGTGTGTTTTATGTGCGTGTGTGTGCAAGAAAGTGTGTGTCTGTGTGTCAGCGGGACCAGGACCAGGTGACCCAGTCTGACCTGACCCAGCCAGGTCTCATAAAAGCAGCATTGAGGCCTGGAGGCCCAGAGACACAGCACTGCTTTTGTTGCCCAACCCTAGGTGTATTCCCCCTGGAGGGAGGGTGAAGGAGGGCAGGGGGGGTGTTACTCATTAGAGAGAAAGAAACCATTCCTTGGCTCGGCCGCACATTATTTCATAGTTTATTAGTTGAAATAAAACTGTTTCTTTATTTTTATGCATGTTTTCTGCAACCACTCGCCCCGTTTTTTTTCCCTCCCTCCCTCCTCCCATGCTGCTTTACCACAGTCCGTCCTTTCTCTTATTAATCCAGTCTCCAGTATGGCTCTAATTAATAGGACTCTGTTCACTTCTTACACATGGCCTGCCAGATGCTTGAAACTCCCTCCCTCTCTTTCCCTCTGTATCCCTCTATCTTTTTCCATCTTTTTTTTTTCCAGCTTTCAACACTTTATTTTTTCTCTCCATCTCAATCCTTTTATACATCTGGCTTTCATACTTAGTGATTTCAGTCTCTGAATTTTGATTGGATAAAGAGTCAACTTGAAGGGCTCAAAAGCTGCATCTGTGGAGGGATCCTCTGTCCTGTACTTACTCCTTCATTCTTCAAGGTCAATTGCAGCTTTCAATGGTGCTTCAGCATGTGTGAACGCACTGTGTTTTCCACTGATTACTTGCCCATGAACATGATTAAAGTCACAGAACATCTGTGTACGTTCACGTCTGCGGCCTGCGTGTCCGTGCTTGCATGTTTCCGTGCTCTGCTTTTACAGAGGCATGTGTATGTATATGTTTTGTAACCCAAAAAAAATTGTGTCCATTCCACACCGTGTGTGTAATTGCTTATTATAATCACTACACACTTCGTCCAACCTGTGTTTGACATTCTTTGATGGTCGAACACAAAAGTTCTTTGTGGAAATAGTTGCAGGGACTCTCCCTAGCTGGCCCTCGGCTCGCAGCGAAGAAAAAAAACCACAGCGGAGCCAAGCAGTTACAGAAAAAATGTCAATATGGGAAATATGACTTTAAAAACAACACTCGCCGCGCTGACTTTGTGGCTTCCAGTGTGAATCTGTACTATGTACTGTATGAGCGTGCGTGTGGGGGAATTAATGGCTGCTGTAATAACAAAAGGATGTAGGAGAGTTTTACTCTAATAATAGCAGCACAGATGTCCGATGATTGGGCTAATAGTTTGTCCAGCCCATTTATATCAATGAACGTACAATAAATATGAGAAACACCCCTCGATAAAACATAACACAGCACCGCAGACTACAGGAGCGTCAGCAACATTAACATTATCATGATCACTTTCATGAAGGTCAGGTTTGGCGCGGAACTGGCATTAGATTCAACAAAGGGGTCAATACATTTTGTTTAAAGTCTAAAATGTCCTGATATCTAAAGAAAAAAATGTCTCATCACATGTGCATTATTAAATTGCACACGTGTGAGAATACCAAGAAAAGATGAAGCACCCAACAAAAGAATATCTGTTCTGATTTTACTGTTAATTTTAGTACCACCATGTGCTTAACAGGGTTAGTTCACCCATATAAAAAGCAAACAGACAAACATACTTCCTAAGGATCTGCAGAGATTCAATCTGGAGCACACGGCTATGGTTAGATTTTGTCTTTAAATCAAAGTGGTATGGAGCTATCCAGACACTTTGGATATATTTGTCCAGGTTTTAAGATGTTGAGCTAGTGCAGTAGAGGTGAATGGTTGCACGTATTCTTAATTGGAACTACTTTCCGCTGAAGAAATAGTCCCCATGCGAACTGCTCGCAGAGATCGTTGCTCACTGTGGGTTATTGAGAGTAACTGGGACACTGTTTTTGGAGAGATGTGTTGCTGTTGAATTTTTTATGTGATTTTGAGTATCATCTCCATTTTCAGAAATAGATATGTCATATCTCGAACAAATCATAATCCGTGTCGATAGATACCAAAAGACCACAAGAGATCATTTGAGCGAATCGAACCTTGAAGATGAAAGCTGTGAAATGTATTCTTGCGTGACCGTGTGTTCTGCCCTCATGTTTCGAGCAGTTTTCCATCAGGCACAGGGCGACCTTTTGCAGTAGCATTGAAATAAATGGTAAATCGTTAGATAATAGTTACTTCACTGTTAATGAACATTGAAATGCTTTATTTATTTCAGTGTTTATTTACAGATTCTAAAGGTTTATTAGCCTTAGTTGCAACTTAGTAGATAAACAATTTCTTTCTAAATGGTTTATAAAACATTTCATTGTTTAATAAAAAAATTCTGATTGTGAAGTGTTGTAAGTGTAATGGACTGGATCTTCTGTGTGTAACAGAATCCATATTAAGGGTTACTTTAAAAACGTATTCCAATACAGTAACTAAGAATGTAATCAGTAACTTAAGTCTCAAAATATTAAACTATTATAGTAATGTAACTTGATTGCTTTCCATGATTTTGGATTACTTCAACACCAAACGTATGCAAATAAAGTCTAGAAAAAAACAAATATCAATAAGATGACTTTTTATTTAATCTACGCTTATTATAGTGTATCGTTCTTTATTTAAGATTATAATCCTGTTACAAACCCTCTTCTCCTGTAACTTTACTGGAATACAGTATACTATATATATATATATATATATATATATCCATATATATATATATATATATACTATATATAGCCTATATATATATATATATTGTATGTATAGTGTACCTGTATATGTGAACCTAAGTCATCTATTTTTCAAAAACAGATGTGGACATGTGGAGCATATTTTTACTTGGATTGACTAGTATTCGTGCTGATTCTGTGTTTTTCGTCTTAGTGGGACATTTGTAAATTCATAATTCTCTCGCTCTGCCTCTCACCCACCCCGGGTGTTTGATTCCCATGCCGAAGCAGGCCCAAAACAACAAGACATTCTTTGGCTGGCCTGTATTTACCACAGCTCCACCACAGAGAGTTAAGCTCCACCCACTCATGAAATCACTGAAGGGGATGAGAGAGTCATAGAGAAACAAGAGAGGAGGGCTGCCCTCATTTAACTTTCCGACAGGGTCACAGAGTCCTCAGAGACAGAGAAGGAAGGTGACCATCACAAACCTTCAGAAACTTCAGCCGCAGCAGAGGGCTGGTGGTGCGAGGCGCAGGGAGAGTGGGTAGGTTGTGCGTGTCTGTTGTCGTTAAGGGTTAATTGTACCCATGTTGTGGCTGGCTGTTCTCAGGCAGGCTGGCTAGAGTCAGGCTGGCAGAGGGAACAGAGAGACCCTTTATAATACAGTCCTGCTGATTGAAATCATATGGCATTGCCTGAAATCATTGCACTACTTTGAAGACAGACACAAAGCAGGCGGAAAGTGTCGTGCACCTTCTGCTCTGTCAACTTCTTCTTCAACGCTCTCTTTTTCTTCTTCTTTGCTTGTATTCCTTGTCTGGATTTTGAGTTATTTTAGGTATTGTTTTGGATACAGTTTGTTTGGTTGATTTTAGGTGACTTTGGATTGAGTATCTGACCCTGTCATCCTTCTCTTCTTTCCTTCTCTGCAGAGTCTGGACCTGGTCAGGTTTTGGTCACGTGGTTCCTGTTTTTTCCTCAGCTCTTCCTCCTCTTCCTCCCTCCTCAGCATCCCTCTCCCCTCCCTGCAGAAGAGCCAGCAGCCGAGAGGGGCTGAATGGCACCGGCCCATTCAAACTCATCATAGGCCCCTGACGAAAGACAACGCAGGCTGAGGAGACGACAAAACAATCAGAGAGAAGATACCTGAGCACCCGGCAGCACTTTTCACGATGGCAACAAACAGGGAGCACCAGCTGCGTCACATGACCGGATTCCCCCGCACTATGTACCCGTTCCCCTTCAACTCCATGCGGAGCCACTCCCCCTTTGACCTGCTGGCCAGTAGCCACCTCTTTGGCCGGTTTGGGGCAGACCTTCCTAAAGAGATGGCTGCGTTGTGTGAGTAATCCAAAATATTTATTATACATTTACTCTGCTAACATTACAGAAGAATCTCATCATACACTAAACTACAAACACACATCCAGCCTAATTCAGACTCCAAAAAAAGTGTGTTAAAAAATGGTTTATATAAAAACATTAGGAATCCAACTGGCCCAAGGGTCAGTCAGCAGGCAAGAAATCCAAATCCCACGCCCTCGCTCATGACAAGATAATGTGCCAAATGTCTGTGTCCTGACCAGTGGAGAATTTTAGAAAAGTCCTCAGGGCCAATTTAGGCTTATAATCAAACTTTAAATCATGCATTGAAGAGAAGAGAAGAGAAGAAGAGAAGAGAAGAGAAGAGAAGAGAAGAGAAGAGAAGAGAAGAGAAGAGAAGAGAAGAGAAGAGAAGAGAAGAGAAGAGAAGAGAAGAGAAGAGAAGAGAAGAGAAGAGAAGAGAAGAGAAGAGAGATTTGGGTTGATTTGAGTTGACTTGAGTTGACTTGAGTTGAGTTTGTGGTAAGCCAGGCTGGAAAAAAACAGGAAATAACAAGATCCTGTGTGTAATTTGCTGCTTTCCATAGAAAATTAATCTTTCAAATCACCATCAGAACAGATAGAAGCTGAACAGGAAGATTAGACTTTGAGCAGCTGAAAGAGTTTCTTATTTGTTTCAACAGTGTGTTGGGATGGAGACCATTTTGGGTCACAGGGGGCGCTGTTGCACTTCACAGTGACAGAGAGGACAGAGCGGCTGAGCTAGACCCTAGAGGGAGTTTATACAGAGACTGGCGAAGAGTGAAGACTTTATTTGCTCTAATGTACAATAAACAATGATCTTAACTTTATTTGTTTTATATTTATTTATCTTTATCTTTACTCGTATTTTTCCTCTTCACAGTTTTAATGATGTTACCCAGACATTACAAGGTTTCAGCACTATTGGATTAAATCTGCATTCAAATAAGGGCGACTATAACTCTGTCCACTGCATTTCACACCCTTAGTTCCTTGTAATGCTGGTGTTTATTAGAGTTGGATGTTGTGTTTAACATCAGGTTAAGAGTAAACCTGAGAGCATTAAACATCAGACTTTGTTGGCGTAAATAAACATTATTTGCCTTTCATTGCTCTCCACTCTCCGACACCATACACCACACATTCGACATCAGTTTTAAAAAAGAAAAAGAATAATAACTTCAACGAAGGCAGAATTTTGTGGTGTTGTTCTTAACATTTCGCCTTTTGTCAGTAGATCATTTTCACCTTTATAATATTTGTTTTTACTTTTGCAGATTCAGGACCAATAGCTGCAGGTACCCAACGCTCAAACTCATTCATGTGTTTATATGAATGCTGCTATCCTTCTGTTAGTCGAGTCCTCTACATCTGACTGCTGTATGTATGTTGAAGCCCCACACTGGGTGGGTTTGCTTCTACCCCTAGTATGTGGCTACACCGGTCCAATGAAATAATTACAATACATCATACATACATCTTACGTCTTTTGAAGATTTATTTTAGTCCTCTCTCTCTCAAAACATACATGAGATGAAACAAAATGACTGAAAATGTTTCACAGTTGTCCTTGTGAAGGCACATTGACAAACATAAATGACAGACCATTGACATGTACGCCCCTTTGACCATGTGTAGAAAAGTCATATGTTTTTCCTCTGGGTTTTGACCCATAATGCCACTGAACCATGACATCACCTCTTGGCATCGTAACATGTCCCATAATGCCCTTTTAACTAAACTCTGATCCTGTGACATGTTATCTGCATTGAATTACAACCTTGCATAAAGACAACTAAATGTCTGAATCAAACATTATTTGAAAGTGGTACATTTTAGACAAGACAATTGGGTCTTTCTAACACCTTATTTATTACATTTTTAACATTTTTATAAACTTAAATCATCATGAATTTGTGACGGGGTGGACGCAAAAAACATGACATTGAAACATGTCTCTGAGACAGTTACACCTTGTGTTGTGTTGACCAATATTCTGTAGACTGCAGTGTTCAAATCAAACCCTTCAAGCAGAGACGTGTTTGTCAAGTATCTCTAATCCTGTGAGACTGAAATCAGGTGTGGAAATACCTGCTGAACACTGCTTTCAATCAGTGTGTGTGTGCCATTGTGTCATTGTGTGCACACAGATAATGTGTTCAGTGAGCAGCTGCTATCTGTTTATCTCCAGTCGTTTTCTGGAGACAACGACCAGGCTAGTAGCACTCAGACTCAGTCATTACATCTTTGACATGCTGCCTCTGGGCCTTTTATACATATACAGACAGAGGCAGAGACATATGAGGGGCCGCATCATGTCAGTCAGGATAGAAGACAATAAGGGTGGTCACACGTGACAAAACAAGCGGACCAAAAGACCTGTCAGCAGCACACAGAATGTCTAAATCGGTCACACTTAAGTTAGTTAGATAGGAAGCCAACAAGAAGGAAATAGTACAGTTACACAGTTAAACCAGGACACCGTGTAAAGTTTCTTCAGCTTGTAGTGTCGATAATTGGTAATTATATGCTGAGTACTTAGTGGATAAGACAAGTGTGGCTTTGTATGTGTGTGCACATGAGTGTGTGTGTGTGAGGACGATGGAAAGATGGAAATGAATCAGGCCGATATAAATTAACTTCTGAAGCCGAGCTAATTGACCAATAGAACACATTTACAACGGATCAACACCCGTGATTCATCAAATACTTTTCAAGATAATGAGATTATATTACAAAAGTATACATTCTCATTTCCTCTTTTTCAACCAGCTGCTCCCTCCCTCTCTTCGTGATAACACACTTACAGGTCACCTGGGCAAATAGAAAAGATACAAGAGACGACAGTCAAGAGCAGACTTCACAAAGTGCTTCACAATAAAAAAACTAAAAGTAAATAAGAGGCAGCGCAAAATACATTAAATGCAGACAACCAGCTTTAAACAAAAGGAAAAGTTTAATTTTAAAAGTCTTTAAAAAAAAGCTATTGTGATGCTTTTAAAGTCGATCATAGTGTCCAGAGATCGTAAGTCCAAATTTAGTCTGGAAGTCAAAAAGTGCTGCCAGATTGGTCGAGGCTTAAAGTCTGACCTTACATCTGACCACTATCAGTCTGCCATGGAAAGTGCTGGGTGTGAATATTATAGGACCCTTTCCTCTGAGTTCAGTCATAACATCTACCTGCTAGTCTTTCCAGACTGTTACTCACACTAGGGTTGAGTTGTTCCCTCTACGTTGAGCCACAGCTGAATCTGTTTCCCAGATACTCAACAGAGAGATTCTCACCCCTTGAGGAGTGGCAGGCTACGTCCTCTTAGTTCAGGGCCCCCAGTTTGTCTCCTCCAAAATGGCACTTAAAACAAGGGAAAGCTGGGTGGATATACGCACGTTTAATATGCAGCTGATGTCAGAGTAACCTCACCCTAAATTCACTTCTACATCACTATTAAAAGGTGTGAACATAAACAAGATGTTTGTGTCACATTACGCATGTAAAAAGTCTTGAAAGTTAAAAAGTTCGAAGTTCACACTAAAAGAAGCTCCTCTCTCCGGAGAAAACGCTGCTCCTGAAACGCCTCATCAAAATTCCTGCCTTTAATTCTGTGACTTCATGACATCCCACCATGTCACCATGTCACACATTTGCATAATTTAAAGGCCTAGTGGCTATTTTGGCACATAAGAATTAATTTAGCACAGCTGCTCTGTTGTTGTTCAGTGGTGTTGTTGTTGTGGCTTAGGCATGTTTGAACTGACCAATCAGAGCAGCCTGGGTATTTGGGAAGGAGATCTTAAAGAGACAGGAGCTAAAACAGAGTGTTTCAGACAGAGGGGGAATAAAGCAGCAAAGTCTAATACAGCAACACAACAGAGCATTACAGTATGTAAACCTATTCATGTAATAACCTAAAATAAAATTATGAACCTGAAATTGAGCTTAATATGTCTCTTTTAAATTAGTCTTTATTATCTGTTTTAAATGTAGAGCAAGCGTGGGCCCATTTAAATATAACTGGAGGCATTTACAGCCTTACGCTTCTTGTCTGGTAGCTTCTTCATCGTGCTCTTCAAATCATAATGTGAGAAAGGAGTTGACACATTTCTCCATCAGCGAGATTTTTTTTTAAATTATTGTATTAACTCTGCAGACGTCCCTGATGTAAACTGTTTGTCGTGGCAGTTAGCCAGCAACTGTTTCAGTTGAGGATGAGGACGAATAGCCATGCAAATAATGAGCCTATTCTTAACCATCAAGAGAAGCTATAATAAATGACTTATCTCTCATTAGTGCAAAGTGAACAAAATTACACAAAATTACAGTTGGGGTTTAAGTGGGATTTGCAAATTAATTCAAACCAGGTCCTAATCAGAGTGAGTGGAAAACCGGACTTTGTTCCCTAATGAGATGAAACTCGAAACATCCCTGGACTCGAAATTAGCGGATATCCACATCAAAAGCTCCCTGCTGTGCATTCAATCATACAGAAGGTTCCCCCTTTATTTTCCTAATAGCAGTGGGAACTGGGAATCAGTAAAAAAAAAAAAAAAAAAAAAAACTGACAGGGAACCACTGCAAAGCTTTTCTGCCCAGAGCTTTCTTGGAAATGGTGTAAAGACATGATGCCATCTCTGGATTTTCTGGGGATTAGGTAATATTTCTCAGAAAGTTTTTTTGGAAAGACGTACTTTATCTTTTTTTTAATGACATTGGGATCAAAATCTACTCTACACTTAAATCTTTTTCTGTTATGTTAGGAAGAAATCTGACTGTAGTGATCACAAGGAAAAGACGTGCATTTTTCCACAATGAACACAATGTCCTTTCGTAATTTCTGCACTAGTCACATCTTGTTCTTTGTAATGTTTTGAGTGTGTGTGTGTGCGTGTGTGTGTGTGTGTGTGTGCGCGCGCACACGTGCATGTGTGTCGGTGTGATATTAGTAACTTGAACCTAAAGGCACGGAGTGAGGCTTGTGTGTTTTTCTTTGTGTCTTTCATCACAGGCACTCTGTTTAAGCACATACACACATAACTGTCTATGCATCCGAACACACACACACACACACACACACTCACACACATGCACAGAAATACACACATTTCCACTGCCACTCTGTAGGCTGCACATTCCAACACCCATGAATATCACAAACCAGCAGTCTCGCGCTCCTTGCCTCACATTTGTGACTATATTTGTGCGCCGGCTGATGACCGCAGTGAGACTTTGTGCAAATATCTGCGGCCGAGCTGGAGGAGCTGCTGGTGGAGAAACAGACAGAGACAGAGAGAGAGGCCATTGTTCAGCTCTGTGTGTTTGTGTCAGACATGACGACTGGATGAATAGCTGAAGAACCTGATTGTGAAAAGTTGTAACGTGACTCCCTCTACTTGTAAATTGTGTGTGTGTGTGTGTGTGTGTGTGGCAGAGAGCTGAAACAAAAGTAGTTGGAGTAAGTTCATGTTTTAGTAAAAGTGAAACTTCTTCTTCACATTCGTCCTGCATTTGTATGTCTCTTGACTCAAAGCAGCAACAGGGGGCAGGGTGCTGCGAGGCGGGGAGGGTAATTGTCTCAAGGTGTGGAGAGAGCTCAGCAGGCTGATACTGTGCAGCTCAGCTCCCTGCAGTGTGTCATTGTATTGTGTGTGTGTGTGTGAGTGTGTGTCCTGGTGAAAGACAGGTAAAAAGTCCACTCACTGAAGTGGAGGGGATAACTAAAACACAACATGAATAAAGAGTAAAGAAAAAAAGGGTACATTCTGATACCTTGAAATTATAATGAAAAAATATATAAATAAATGGATTGAGGGAGATATAAACAACAAACAAACAACAAGAGAAAAACAAAGAAAAATAGAGAATTTTAACACACAAGAGCAGAAAGAAACATACGAAGCCACAGGCAGGACAGTTTGGGAAGTCAGTGTGTGTGTATATGTGTGTGTGTGTGTGAAGGGGGGTGTTAGAGCCCCAGTGGGGGTTTCTTCCAGAGTTCATCCCTCTTGAACGAGGGAAGGAAAGGGAGGAGGAGAGGGAGGAGGAGGGTGAGCCTGTCTCGTATACAAACTATCCAGACTCGGGGCCTGTGCGGTTCGCCTGCAGCGGAGTCGCACTTCAGTGTGACTGAAGTATCCAATAAGCTGCAGGAGGGAAGATAACCGAATCCACTTGAACTGAAGGAATTGAATTAGATATCGGCACACATGCCAAAACCGAACGGACAAGAGAGAAAGACACGCTTTAATAGACTTAAACAATAAAACTGCAACAAAGAGACGTTTGAGATGGATGACTGCTGAGAAGGAAGGAGACAGAATGATGAAGGAGTGAAACATATCAGACTTCAATCTTGAGGTTCGCTGAAATAGGTCATAACCCAAATAGCAAAAATAGAGTCCAACAGGTCCAATAGTAGAGTTGTGGACCCGTTATAGTTTTTTTTCTAATAGTTTTTATTTTATGTTTTCATTGAAGTCTTTGTTTTGTGTTTTATCCATATTCAGCACCATTTATTTATTTTCACTCTCTCTTCTGTAACTCCTCATTTTGAGGGCCTGCAAATTCCTATTAAACTCCAATGGATTTCTTTCCAGTTTCCAAGAAAGGACGATGTAATTTGGCAGCAAATTACATCGTAACAACACACAAAGTTCAGTTGGTACACTCACAGTGAAGTTATTCCAATTGGGTTCCAGTACACAGGTCAGATAAACATGCGAAAAGGTTAAATATATCTTCTTAAGGAGGCATTTCAACATGAATAAAGCTTAAAGTTTCCAAAAAAATGAAAAGATAATGAATGAATATTTATTTGGTTTTAAAGTTGGCAGTAAAAGGAGCAATGTGTAAGAATTTTAATTTAAATTGTAAAGATTTAAAATTATCAACAGAACCTGAGAAAATAACTTTTTTGATTAAGGGATGTGTGTTAGGTTTATAGTCATGGTTATGGCAAAGATGTCTATATACTGTGTTGAAGTTAGCATGCTAAATAGCTAGCCCGTGGCCATTTTGTGCCTCAAAAATTGAAAGATTAAACACTACCTTTGCTCCAAACTCCCAGCCGGGCCGAGTCAGCTAGAATGACCACTAGCTGCAATGGTTAACTGAGCTTACTAGCTAATGGCAGCTACAGTTAGCAGCAGTTAGCAGCTACGTTTGAAGCTACGTATGAATTCGACGGGTGGCCAATTCTTCCATATTGCACCTTTAATGAAATTCTCCTATAAATAAACAGCTGCACAGAAATTGAACTTAACTATCTATAATCTGATAACTGGCTGAACTTTTATTTGACCAAGTTGTACCAAGTTGCAAATTACACATGGAAGTTTCAAGAAATTATCAGGAAATAATGACCTCCCAAAGTCTGTTTTGGTTCAAACTTACAAACATCACTGTTGTGATATTGTTCTTTTATAAATGTCTATAGGGAATGAAAAGAAATATAAGGGATGCACAATATTTATTGGCCTGATATTGGGAAATTTATGTTATCAACTTTTTTATCAGCCTTGGTGGAATTTGAGCCGCACAGCATTTACAAACTCCAGTGCAGTAGGTGTTTGCAACTTGAAAGTTGGTTTGGGATCAACCAATAAACACAGAGAAGAAGAAGTAGAAGAAAGAAGAAGACAACATGTTTGCAATTTGCAATACATCCTCCAAAAGAGATCAGAGAGGAGGGGGAAAGTCCACGAGTTTTAACACAAGTCTTATTAAGGTTATGAAATATTGAGTGAACCATCTTTGCTCCATCTTAGCCTTTCTTACCCTCAGGTGTGTGTAAACTACAGGTTAGGAACTTCTTTTTAAAATACAAAAATGTGAAATTATCCGTTATCTTATCAGTATTGGCCACGAGAAGAAGCTCATTGTCTGTATTTTGCTGAGAAAAATCCCTATTGTGCATCTCTAATGAATATAAATCATAAGTAAAAATACAAAACAGTACAAGTTATAGGCTTTTAATTTGGGGAAAATTGTTGGAAATGAGTGTGTGTGCATGTGTAAGAGAGGTGTATAATCCTACTGTCCCTGCACAGACACCACAGGAGAGCATCCAGTCTCAGAGAAATCAGGTTAAATTAGCTAATGACACTGTAACTAAACTGCCTCGCTCCCAGCACCTTTGGTTCTCGCTCCAAACACACTGTGAGGTGGCAGAGCTGTTCTGTTTGGAGGTGAGGCGATGCTCCCTGCTGTGGCGAAACAAAAGGGGAATTAATGCAGCAAAAGAAAGAAATAAAAGAAAGAAGAAAGAGTCGAGGGGGGAAGTGGGGGAGGCGAGGAGTGTTTGTTTTCATCTGCTGAATATGAAATATGAAGAGGCAAGTTGGGTAAACTTGAAGGAGAAACGAGGGAGGGGGGAGAAAGTTTGGTGCACGGCCAATCGGAGAGCAGGTCCACACCCCCTCGGGCATTGCGTCCCTCCCTCTTATTCTTCCCCGACCCCACCTCCTGTTTCTGTGCTGAGGGAGCATGCAGATAGTTGGCTGTGTCTGTGGTGGAGTGTGAGAGGCCCAGAGAGCCGGCAAGAGGGGAGCTGAGATCAGTTACAGCAGGAGAGGCAGAGCAGTGAGGCGTGCAAGTGATCTGGGGAAAAAGCAGATTGAGTTTTCGGGAGAGAAAGAAGCGATTTTGTCTAACCAGAGACGACAGTTTGATCAGACAGGACGGGTGGTCAGGGGGCAGCAAGAGACGGACAGACAGAAAGACAGGGAACACCTGGACCAGGCAGGGCATTGAGTTTCAGTCACAGGAAGCTTCTGTCTCGGTCTTTACAGTCACTCTCAGAACAAAAGCAAAGAGGCTGCAGTTGTGTTTGATTTGAGAGGAGCATGTTTGACTGTATGGAGGCTCTGGGGCTGGCCCCGCGGCCCCTCTTCGATGTGTCCGGACAAGGCTCCTGCATGCTCGCCAAGGCCACCCCTTACTTCTCCGGCCTGGACCCGTTCGCCTGGGCCGGGACCAGCAGCATTCAGTGTGAGTACTCCATCCTGTCCATCAGACTGGAAAAGAACAGCTGTGTGTGTGTGTGTGTGTGTGTGTGTGTGTGTGTGTGTGTGTGTGTGTCCTCTTATCAGAGTCCTGGTTTTGTTATCATAGAGCTCTCTCCACAGGAAGAGTCAGATTCCTTTCGATTCTATGTACCCATTCTCACCCCGTTCCTTGTTTGTTTATGTGCTTAGTGGGCTTTGTGAGGCTGAGTGAGTGAGCTGGGGAGGCGCATATTTATACATCATCACTGTTTGTTTTCTTTATGAATGACTTCACATGACTGACAGCTCTTTTAAACAATTCGGGGGGCCTGACCCGGCGATGTGTCCAGAAAACAACAAGCAGCAGGCGTCCAAACAGAAACAGCCCCGAACGCTGACAGACTGGAGGCAAACGTGCCCTGAAATCACACAGAACAGAGAGTTTACAGACGATAGATGAAGATTTGAGTGGACTGACGATTGGGCAATCTTTTACTTTTCTTTTCAATTCATTTTTTTCCCGGGAAAAGATGATTTGGGGAATGAGAAGTGTTAAAAGATACAGTATGAATCACTTGTCATATAAGCACTTCCTGTTTCCCCATTCAACAGGCTTAACATTGTTTAAAAAACGCCTTAAAAGACACAAAGACGAGGCCCAGATTGCATCAGATATTAAGTGTTAAAAGGAAAAAAAAACCTACCCACCACAGCAGAGATAAACGAGTTTAACACATCTATCTGCATAATAATAAGCAGACCTTTGTCATTGTCCACTTTCAGACTCTTTGATTACACTTGGCTTTGTGGCTCGGAAAATCAAACATTGACTCTATCTATGTATAGAAACAGGACTCGCTGAAGTCCATTCACGTGTGTCACTGAGTTTTATTTTCAAAAATACTCTCTCTCTCTCTCTCTCTCTCTCTCTACTGTGCTCAGGATGCACCTTGAGTCTATTTATCTTCAGTAATTATTGAGATACCAGGGCATCAGGTCCTGTCGAGTCCTTAGTGCTCACTAATGATGATGGATGAGCAGTCAGGATGACAAACACCACAGCAGGGCCTGTTTCAACTCGCTAAGGAGCTTCGCCAGATGCCAACCTGACAGACGAACGTCCTCAAATGTTCTTAAATCAGTGTTGCTTTGTGTAGAAATCAACAGCTTAGGATCTTTTATTTTAGCCGTGAAAGCTGTAGGTCCAATATCAGCCAAGAAACAAAGATGTCAGCTGACTGACCACAGACCGACAGTGTTCATACCTTTATTTCTTTATCCACAGCGTCAGCAGAGTTTCTAACATAACCAGTCCCTCTCAAACATGAGGTTGAGCTGATAGACTGCATCTCCCACTATAACTAGAGCTGAAAAGATTAATTGATTTACCAAAAAAAAAAAAAAAGCCAACTATTATGGACATCGATTAATCATTGAAGTCATTTTTCAAACAAAGAGTCTGTTCTCTGGCTGCAGCTTCTCCCATGTGATGGTTTGCTGATTTTTTATAGCTTTTTTATCACCGACATAAATCATTGAATTAATTAAAAAAAAATTTTTTTGGGGGGGGGGGTTTGGACTGTTCATCAAACAAAACAAGATATTTGAATGTGCCAACTTGGGCTCTGGAAAATTCATACATCCAACTTTTCAATCAAATAATTGTCAGTAAAGATTGTTGCAGCCATATGTGCAGCATTGACTCAGCATTATTTTTTAAATTCCGATTGAACAGTAATCGGTACTCTTTACTCTACAATTGCAGGTAGTCTTATTATTTTTAATGGAGATCATACAACTCATTTAATCTCTAGGCTTCATTTGATTCTATTTGCTCAGTAAATCCAAGCAGCAGAAACCCAGCAATAAAAAAAGAAGCAGATTGTGCAGGTGAGATTCAGAAAACCCCCAAAGGCTTTCAGAAGAAATCTCACTTCAGTATGCATCAGGAGCAAATACAAATACAAGTCCTGTCCTGTTCTATCCACAAACAGAAGCACAAGTAAACATGGATCAGAAAACAAGCATAGGTAGACCAAATGAAACAGCAAAAAACATCAAATTGCTAAAAATAAAGTTTAGTTCATCACACAGGTCCTAAACCTTTATTTGTTATTCTTGAGAGAATTTCACATTTTAACAGATTTCAGTCAAACTAAGAGACAAAACAATCGGCAATGTTACGGTTAACCTCTCGGTCTCAGCCATTTGACACAGTAAAAAATCACGAGTATTATTTAATTCCCACGCGTGTGAAATGATATCCCACACTGACCCTTGTCATTGATAACTTTGCTAATGGTGCAGGTCCTTCTAAATAATTAAATAAAAGTCCATAATGTTCATAATCGTCCATAGCTGATCACCAGCTGTCATTAGAAAGCGTATAAAAGTTTGCTTTCGGTGAACATGTTGGACACTGAGCTCTAAACACCTCAGAGCATTTTGGTCTCTGTGTCTTTTTGACACAAGCTTTCTCTCCAGTGTGTGTGTGTGTGTGTGGGTGGGTGCGCGCGTGTGTGTGTGTGTTAAGCGGGGGTCATCTTTTCCTGTGGCTTTTTTTTTTTATGTGAGGCAGTTCAGCACCTCTCTGCCTTCCTTTGTTTCACTGTCAGGAGGCATTAAAGGCAGCAGGGACATGCCAAAGTCTGTCCTCTCTCCCTCTGTCACTGCCTCCTGTGCAGCGGGGGAGAAGACTTTCTCCTCTACGTGACATTTGTTTTTCTCCTCTCTTGAACATCCCCTCTTTCTACACTTGATCTTCCCTTCCAGTAGTGTGTGTGTGTGTGTGTGTGCGCGTGTATTCTTTGCTCACACATGGCTCAGTTTACACGCCTTGTGTTGTGCAACCAAAGAACTTTTAATGATTCAATTACAATTACAAAGGGTCAATTAAGAGATTAGGCAGCGTGTAGGGGCATGGGCAGTTGAAAGAGATGGGGGCTAAAAGGAGAGTGGAGGGATGAAGTTGGATTAACTCTTTGTATCTTCGTGTTTGAGGCCTGGAGGGGAAATGCTCTCCTCTTCATTCAGTGGTAATCTCCCTTTTCTCTGGCACCCTCTTTGCTTTAAGCGGGCTCTTCAAAGCTCGTTTAACAATGCTCACTGACCATCATGCCATCAGACGGGAGGAGAGCGGCTAACAGACTGCCAGTAGCTGTTTAAGACAGAAGATATGTGCCTGATTTGTGAGATAAAAGACTGAAGCAGCTCCTGTAATTAATTTTAGCTGCACCAGTATCACCAGTCTTAAATAAAGTGAGGTAATCTGTGTCACTGGGTCATGAAATACTGGCCTATACTCGTCCCCCTGTGGTGCCTGTGGGCTGTCTTTCGTGAACAGTCTCTAAGCACATGGCGAGGGAGAAATTACACCGTGAAGCCTGAACAAACTCTTTGAACCTGGACATTTATATTCAGTCAGCGTGTGATGTGTGCGAGGAAGTAGATAGTCCTGTAGCTGTAGTAAAACAGCTTTACACCTACTACTACTACTCCCTGAATAGTTTAATGACAGACATATCAGTAATAGCCAAGATTAGAAAAAGCAATCACAGGATATATGTCAGTATTACTATTTTACAATGATTTTGTCTAAATTTGGTAGTGAATAATTGCCCGTGTTAATGTTGTAGTAGATCAAACATCCAGGCGCTTTTTTATTGCTATTGATGATGCTGTCAAGACGATAACAATGGATCTTGAAGCTTTACATTTTTAGCTATGAACTTTTCAAATGTAGTTACCCGTTTCAGAAATTGGGTAAGCTGTGCATTTAGGGAAAAGAGAAAGTTGTGCCACCACAGCAGACTCGTTATAACCCTAACCATAAGGCTGGGAAATGTGGCCTTAACATAATATTGCAATATTTTTAGGCTGTACCACGATACACAATAAGTAAATATTATCATTTCATATCATAAATGTAACTAAATCAAATATCACCATATTTTAACAGACTATCCCAGTATATTGTATATTGCAAGTCTGGTAAGTTCAGAAAATGACATCACTTGACACCTAATGCAGCCTTTAAAACCAAAAAATATATATTTCAAGCAATTATTATTATTATTAGCCAGTATTTGAGTACATACATTTGGACCTGCAAGTGTGTGTTTACACATTAGTCTGAACTCTTTTAGTGCTTTTGAGTCTTTCCTGTGAAGTCACAGAATGAACAAAGGCCAAAGCAAAGCAGCGTTGCAACACACAAACAGCGAAAGAGAGGAGAGTTTCAGGTTACAACCGACCCTGCTAGTCGGTAAGTGTTTGTGCTGAAGGGCTCTGTGAGTTCGTCAACAGATAAAAAAAACGCAGTCTCACTGTTTTCTTTCGACCCACACGCAGCCACACACATGTCTCTCTCTCTCTGTGGTCATAAACAAGATTATCAAACACATCATGTCACGTCAGATTATTTAGTTACCGTGAATCAGGAAAACACTGTAATCACATTATTACTCTAATCTGGTTATTCACAGTAATGAAGTTACAGTTAGCGTTGGACTCGGAACGCCTCCAGACTCATCTGTTGGGAATGCACTCATGACAAACAGGTGATGGATAGTAGATGAGGCGATCAGAACGAGCCTGTTGAACACGACGCGTACAATAGCATAGTTTTAAAGTTACAGCACTTAGGGAAGCTTCACCAAAAGCTGCTGATTGGTGACTGTTCCTGAGTCCAACTTCTTGAAATCTTCAGTGAGAAGATTTTACTTTTTATTTTACCTAGAAGAGAAAAATCTTTATTCACTGATTTAAACACTAAATAAACAAACTGTCCTAAAACACAGTTCCATACTGTTTTACTGTGTTCATATTGCAGGACCCTCGAAAGTAGCTCAAAACATCACTGGTCGTTTATTATACAATAAGGAGGAAAAAATGTATGTTATAAACATAGAGGATTAACATCTGAATTATTTTCATACCAAAAACGCTTTTAATCTATTTATATTTTTCCACAATGCCTGACGGTTATAATGGAAGTATGTGTGTGTGAGAAGCTGTCTCGTCTGTTGTATTCATGATGCCCAGTATGGAGGTGGGAGCTGACTGTGTGGTGTTATAAAAAAAGAAAGGGTGTGTTGTAGCCTATGTATGATGATGAATGGGAGCGGGATGAATGGGACAAACCCTGATTTAACAACCTGTCCCGTAAACACAGCCCCCACCCTGCAGACAAAGCTCAACTCCATGGCAATGAAAAAGCAAAATATTACGCGAGCGTTGTTATTTTACAGGTTTTGTGATAAATCCTTCCTTGAATGAGTGTAAACTGTGACTTCCTGAATTTGTTTTTATGCTTTTTTTGGGGCCCACATCTTTTGCAGCACATTTAAAACTGCAGCATAAAGTTCACAACTGTGTAAGAGTTCGCAGGTTTGAGGACAGGGCAGGATTTGTGTTTTTGTAGGGGAGCTTGTGCAAATGTGTTTTTGTGTGTGTGCCTTTGTACACTGTTGCTTGTGTGTTTGTGTTTGTGTGTGTGTGTGTGTGTGTGTGGGGGTGTGTGTGTTCCTCCTTTCAAGTGTGTGGTGCTGCTTTTTTTTATGGAGCCATCTCCTGGACAGTAGCCTGGTTTTCACAGCCTTTCCTTTAAAAGGCGCTGCCAATGACAGGAAGGACTCCTCCTCCTGCCAGGGCAGGAAGGCAGGAGAGGACAGAGGGGGGAAGAGGGTTATTACAGAGGGTTGAGCTCTGGGGGTGGAGGGTAAGGAGGAAGGGGGGTGGGCTGCTGGTATTGAACTTAGAACAGCTGATGAAAGGGATTGTCAGTCAGATCTCCCCCATCTCCTCCCTGCTGTCGTGGTAATTACTCGCTCAGCATATTTGAAGTTGAAGCTCTCCCCCCCGCAGTTCCTCCGCTCATGAATTACAACACAGTACAGTCATTTTAAGCTGAATACATGCATTTTGTAATGCAGCGTATTGATGTGACATAATCAGTCCTCAAGTTGCTTCGACTTTGTCTTTTAAGAGTGACTGGACAGAGTCACGTTACGTGTTGCGGCTGTTTCCTAACGAGTGACTTTTATTCCACTGTCGTCCTCCCTCTCTGTCCTCACACATTGTTTCTGGGAGTGTTGTCGCACTAAAAACCCTCAAACACACGCAGTCCATCTGACCTGTGGGCCCATGCAGCAGCCCACACACACACATATTCACATGTGCACGCACATTCCTCAGCATGCTGCTGAACATTTTGTCAGGCGAGAGGTCGTGTAAAAACTCGAATTAATCTTTTGAGGACTCGGGGTGAAAGAAACATGAGTCAAAGTTGCACTTTTGCCATCTTTTGAGATTTATATTATTTTAGCAATTATCTGTATCACTTTTTTGTCAAATTCCTAGTCAAATGAAAAATGATCATAAGCTCAGGTTAGTCATCATTAAATTGTTTGCATCGATACCACAGTCCGTAGCATTATCCTCCACCCCTCTCCAGCATGAGGCTCTTCGGAGCCCCCAGGCCAAAGTCTAGTTCAATGAGATGTGCGATGTTGGCAGGTCGAGCCAGGCTGCAGGCCCTATAGGCCATATGTCACAATGTGTCGAGCACACAGCCACTCCAAGAGGAACGAAAAAACACCTTCAATATAAGTGTAAAACAAACCACATGCTCACTCTGCTCGTGTGTCTGTGTACTGCGCTCGGCCTATAGAAGGCCATCAGCTGCAGCTCGCTGACACATGGTGTCAGTCGCAGTTATCGTTCTCATGAAGTTGTTAATACAGAATGACAAATCGGTGTTGAAGGACATCAGGAGTCACCTTCACCTTCATGTGAAATTAATTTCACACGCATACTCTCAGAAAAAAGTAACAAATAATAATAAGTTTGGAGAAACCGGGGAGTGTTAGTGTTTATGCCGCTGGTAGGATTTTTGGACCGGGCGGGCTGGGGCTAGCTGGTTAGCTTCACATTCTATTAATAATTTGATAAGTATATTTTTGAACCTTTTCAACTAAAGTTATTACATATTGCCTCTTAAATAGTAATTCTTTACAGGTTTTGATTATGTGACGGATTAAATAACAGTCAAAACTGTCAGTATGCAGACTTAAAAGACACCGATTATCTCAACATTACCAATTAAAGTGGACTAATCATTTGAAGTTATTAAAACTTTTCAGCTCGTGCAACTTCAATGTAATAGTCTATTTTACTTGGTAATTCTGAGGTAATTTTTCTGAGGTTTCCTGAACTTTTTGCAGTAAAGTCAAGTTTTAACATTTTCAGTGTATGGTGTGGTTGGGTTTAGGCACAAAAAGGGGTTTGGAACAGATCAAGTTTTGGCTCATAATACCTGTTTCTCTCGCCTCAAACAAGGCTGGAAATTGTGTGGACGTCAGCCTTGAACAGTGGTCTCCGACTTGGTACAAATTTGAACGTATCTGGTTTGCAGAAATTAAAAAAGTACTATATCATTTCCTGTTAGTTGATTTCTTGTATACTAACCGTATAAACAGTATACTATAAACTATAGACTACATTTTTTGGTATACTGTATACAGTTAGTATGGATATGGGACACTGAACCACTCAGGAGTGAAGGTGTCATTCCTGTGCTTCAAGACTCTCTCAGGCATCAGAGCTGATAAGGAAGGTGTCTGATTTCAGAGGGCCTTCTGTTGTCTAAACAGGGATGTGTTGATCTGACAACAAACACTGAGTAAATAGGAGAGGGGGAAGGTGGGGAAGATACAAGAATAGATCAAGTGAAGTAATTTTAAGGAGTACTATTGTACTGCGGGTGATAGTAGCTAGAAGGGATTTTTATAAAGGTTAATGAAAGATAATAAAGACAGTTTTTCTTTGTGCAGTGACAGGTTATATTTAAAGTTCGGCTTGCCTGTGAAGCCGTATCCGGCTGATTCATGCGAGTCATCTTGTCTCTTCTGCATCCAACCAAGGTGTGCCGATTGATGTTGTGACACGCTAAGGGGTGAGCTGTAGGTTAAGAAGAGAGAGGTATTTTTTCCAGCCAAGGCTCTGAGGCTGAGCTCAGTTCAGGGTGATGACAGCTGCTGACACTTTTTGGCTCCTCTCCCTCTTTCTCCACGCCAGGTAAAGTCCCCTCCTCCCTCCTCCCCGCTCTCCCCGCGCTGCCCTTCAGCCCAGTGTCTCTCACCCTGTCTCTCTCCGTCATGTTTCCCTCCTCACCCGCTCCCACCGCCCTCAGACAGTGTCAGTCACTGCCTCTCTCCTGGCGCCAGATGCAGCTTCTCTGTTTCAATGGGAGCTATTTTCCACTTGTTCCGTCTGGGCCACTTTTACATTGTCAGTGTCACTTTATAAACAGAAAACATTGATCAGGTTACAGTGCCATTCATGCACCTGCACCTCCTATACCTGGGCTCTGCATAATAGTATTTACCTCCTGCTTCACAAGCAGCTCTTTGTTTACTCATAAACTCATGTGAAACACGATTCTTTGTCCTGCATACTGTTGTGGAAAAAAAGTACATGAGAAGACAGAAATTATAATCTCAGATGAATCACCAGTTCTTATATGAGGCCTGCAACTGACAATTATTTTCCATATTGAGTAATTTTTCCATTACTTTCTCAGTTCATCAAGAAACCATTTGGTTGATAAAATATCAGAACATACTGAAAAATGCCTGTCATACTTTTCTAAAGCCCAGCGGTCTGCCCTCACATAGTTCATTTAGAATGACTCAGTCCAAATCTCAAATCTGTTCAGTTTTCTATCACATTCGACGAACAAAATCAGCAAATCCACACAAGTGACAAACTGGAGCGAGACTCTCAGTGCTTTCTTAAAGACCTGGGTCACTAAGTAGATAATACTCATGCTAGAATCAACTTTTTTAAATTTGCAATGCATCACATGAACATGATTTCTTGACAAGTTTGTCTTGCTTTGAAAATGTGATCAATAAATGCTCACAAAAAAGAAAAGATGGAACTTCTAACACATGTAAAACGACTATAAAATGTTTTTGCTGATTATTTAATTAATGAATTATTTAATTTATTTAATTATTTTTATTGATATATGTGTGTGTATATATAGAAAATCATAATAAACCTAGATACAAAATATATATAATATGTTTCAGCTATAATTACTTTTCATTTGTTTCATACAGCATTTTTTTTCCAAATTAAAATCAAAGTATAAATTAGTTTTCTCAAGTGAGACATGGATTTCTTCATGCATAAAAACTTGTTTGGTTGTCATCTGTGATGAACATTAAGAAATTTAAATGTTAAACTGGTAAACGTTTACATTGTGAATTGCACAGGGCAAAAAAAGAAATGAATTATAAAGCAAAATAAAGGAGTACTCAGCTCAAAGTGGTTCTGTTTCCACTCCATGTCTGGCACTTGTTTGCTATAAATTGAATGATATAGAAGAACTATTTTATGTCATGTTGCTGCAACATATCAGTGTTTTGATTTACAGAATATTTTTCGTGTACAGGTTAGAAATGACATTAGTATTGTTTACGCCCACTCTGGGAGTTTATAACAACAGAACCGTTGTAATTTATGCGCACGTGTCATCAATGAATTAATGGTCAGTGTTGCGTAGTGATTCCAGTTGGTGTTTCCATTTTAGAAACAGTCTCCCCAGTGAATAATATACACACCTCTATTAAAAACGGACACACCTACATATCACTGTTGTAAAACTAGTTGAACCACTTAAGTTCAAATTAAAGTACAAAATGATCCATTTAGGAGAAGGTTTAACTTCTCAACTTCACAATTTACTTCTTCACCTTCATCACATGATAGTGATTCATCATTTGGATGGGTGCAGTCACGATTAAGTGAATGTTGTGTGACATTTAAAAAGCATTTTGAACTTTAAAGCGAGCTGCTGGTCATGTAGTTAGTAATGGCCTTCTTCAGTCAAGGTCAAAGTTAAATGGTCAGGATTTTATTTAACCTCTCGGCCACTGGGAAGTTTCTGTCCTCGGGCTCACCTCCGTCTTCCCCTTTCTTTCTCTTTTCATTTTCCCTCTCTTGTTTTTATTAGATTATTCCTTTGTGCCTTTGCTTCTCTGTTTTTTGAAACCTTACCACTCTTGTTAATGACAAGCTGTGGGTTCAGGTTGGGGTTGCTGCGGTGGGGTGTGGGGGGGCGGGGGGGGTTCAGTCCTGTGTTATCCATTGAAGGTGGCAGGAGGGGCTGTGACTTTGGGGTTTTTGACCCCAGATTCTTTATTTTTACTAGGAAGGGATCCAAGGATGGAGCAGTTGATGTGAATAGCTGCCCAAGGTGACTGGATCCCAATAAAGAGGCCGTCAGCCTGGCCGGGGGCCTCCTTCCCATCCCAGACACAGCCTTTATAGGGCCGCTTATGAGCCTGGGCAACTATTAAACCCTGTCCAGCCTGCACTGAGGAATTTAGGGCCAGGAAACAAGGGAGTGGGGGTGGGAATGGGCAAAGGGAGGTGAAGTTGGGGTGACTGAAGGTGAAAGTTGAAAGGCATGTTCGAAGGAATCTGGTTGTTCTTTAGTCATCACCTTCAAATGTGTACCAGGCGGGTTTCACTCGTTTTAAGCTCTGGCCTGCGCGTTTCCATCAGCTCGATCGCCCATTTCACATTGTTTGTTTGGAGCGTTTTCATTAGCAGCAGTTGAATGACTTCGCCTGTGGCCAGCAAATGGCGTTATACAGTGTGCCATTTTCTTTAGCGAGACAGTGAGAAGGAACAGAGGGAGACAGCCGAGTCTCGTAAACATCCCGCCCCTGTTTGTTCACATGGGGCTGGAGGTATATAGGCAGCTCTGGTTGGACGGCCTTTCAAATGAAAATGTGAGCTCGCACATGTGTGCACACAAACACACGGAGCAGATGCAAAAAAAATTCAGATGTCAGTCAAAAAGTCAACAGAGGTATGCTGCCCCCTCCCCACTCACCAGTAAATGGAGAAGCCAATCAAATCTCAGCTGCCAATCAGCATTTTATCAGCGGGGCCATCTGGCCATCAGCTAATTGTGTCTCTTTTAAGTTCCTGTCAATCAGCAGTGTCCCCCCTCCCCTCCCTTTTCTCTTAAAAATGTCTGCCTTTGAGCTTGCCTTCTGGCTCCGAGGGGTGGCCTGCATGGGGTTGGGGGTTGTTTGTTGACCACTCTCTCTTAATCAGTTGTTGTATTAGCTTTCATCATAGTTTCAAAGACTTTAAGAACTTGTGTAAACAAGATGTTCTGATATAATAAGAGGCCTTAAATGTTTCTCTTTTTTTTTTTCTCTGTCTCTGCAGCGGTGGAGACCCAGAGCACCAGCTCAGAGGAGATGGTGCCCAGCTCTCCTTCCCCTCCTCCTCCTCCCCGTGTCTACAAGCCGTGCTTTGTGTGCCAGGACAAGTCATCTGGTTATCACTATGGAGTGAGCTCCTGTGAGGGCTGCAAGGTAAATGAAGCCAGAGACACATGACGAGTTCACAGGACATGTATGAAGTGAAGAGCTGATGAAAAGAGGGCGAGAGTGAGAGCCTGACAGATGTCAGAGCTGCACAGCTGTAATGTTTGCTTTTGCTAAGCTGCCCTCTAGTGTATCGTTACTAATACTGCACATCAGCAATGTAACAGAGCTAAACAGTGTGCTGTATGTGAGCAGCAAATGGTTACTGCAACTTGAACTGTTGACGTGAAGATCTCGAGCTGAAATGAAACTGACAAATTAAACAATTGAATAGAGGTTTTGTCTGCTTGTAGTTTACATGCAGAGACCAATAAATGGATGTTCACAGTTAAGAGAGAAGCAGTGAAAGAGGACTTCTCAGTTCTATGTGAGAAAACAGCCAGCCTATCCTGTAGGCTACTGGTTTATGCAATACATCACCCCCTTGAGCATATTGCACTTTATGTTTTGAGCATTATTTTGCTTTGACTTTGCTGCTGCTAATCACACCTATGTGCACTTTTGCTGTAGCATGCAGGTTTTATAAATATCATAAATGCTTGGCAAATCTTGACCAGTGATTTTTGATGCTGCTTCCACTACTCTATTAAGCTTCTTCCTGTCATCGGCTGTTTACTGCTATTGCCTGTAATTTTTCTTTTTTGAGTCCAACTGCTCATGTATAGTTTCTATTTCGTTATGTTCTTATTTTCCTAACTATTTTTTCTCTTTAACTCTGAATTGATCTGTCCTTAATCTGTCCTTGGGCTGCTGTAACACCTGAATTTCCACTTTGAGAGATCAATGAAAGATCAAGACTAAAAGTCAACAGTCATGCTAGTTGCTCTGTGAGAACATTTTAGCAATCTAACATTTGCTTATTACTTTAAAACACTTTGTAGAGCTTAGGACGATAGGAAGTTTTGCAGGTTTTTTAAACTATTTTTTTGTGTCAAATTGACATTATGACCAGATGATGGCGCTATGAAATGTCCAAGCATCACCAAAGTTATAACAATTCATCCTGAAGTGCGAAAATGTCTGTGACATTGTCATGGCAACCCATCCAATACACCACCTTCATATGGCAGCCATTATTCCTCTGACTTCACGCTCAGGGTGGAAAACGCAAATGCTGGGATAATGTTGTACGGCTGGATTCCAGGTTTCAAAACGTATAAATGTAGGGAGTCTGATAAATGGGTATCCATTGACCGCTTCCCACTTGATCAGTAACTGACAAGATGATGGAGAGTAAAATGGAGAGAAGTTGGGCCATACTTAAAGGTAAAACAACATATTTGATAACTCATTTGCAAACGTAAGCATTTAACATCTTCCTAGCTCACATTATGGTTTAATTAAATCCAGTGCGTTTCACTCCCAGGCTTAAAGAAATGTGTGTTGATATTTATAGTATAATAACTTATGCTTTCCTGTCGTATCCTGTAACATTATCATGTGGTAATGTGAGCGAGGAAGTGGTTGAATGCTAACATTAGCTGTTGTCTAATGCAAGCTAATGGGTTATCAAATATGTTGTTTTACCTTGATTAATTCCAATTAAAGCAGTACGACACTTCAGCATCCCACCTGAGTGTGATGTCAGAGGAAAAGGCCGCCTTGTGATATGATCTATAGTTGTGGAGAAATTTCACCACAAGACACAAATGTGAACCAGAGGAAAAGTTGTGGATTATCAGCTGAACTAGAACACATTGTCTGGGACTATGAATAACTTTAAAGAAAATTCATGACAATCCAGCATTTGTTGAGATATTTTGGTCTGGACCAAAGCAGTGGACCCACTGACAGACTGACATTGCCATCCCTAGAAACATGCTTCTAGCATGGCTCAAAACTATTTTCTGAGATTGTATTGAGTGGCTGTGATCCTGTCATGAAACATTGTACAAGACATTTTCTTTCATCGTTTCCAGGGTTTCTTCCGGCGCAGTATCCAAAAGAACATGGTGTATACCTGCCACAGAGACAAGAACTGTCAGATCAACAAAGTCACCCGCAACCGCTGCCAATACTGTCGGCTGCAGAAGTGCTTTGAGGTTGGCATGTCCAAAGAAGGTGAGAGGAAAATTTGAACGTCAATAGTTTTTCTCAATTAAATAATAATTTCATGAAAAACCTAATGGGGAGTTTGGCTTTTTTTAGTGTGTCACCTTGTGCCTGTGTTTCCCTGTAGCGGTGCGCAACGACAGGAACAAAAAGAAAAAGGATGTGAAGGAGGAGGTGGTCCTGCCAGAGAACTATGAGTTGAGTGGAGAACTGGAGGAGCTGGTTAACAAAGTCAGCAAAGCTCACCAAGAGACCTTTCCATCTCTGTGCCAATTAGGAAAATACACCACAGTAAGTTTTAATTAATAGTTATCCACCCTTAAACACTCACACTCCACTCAAGCATTAGCTCACCGCTTTGCCAGAATGACAAACACAGTATGGACTTTGCACAGCCACACAGACAAGTGTCCCTCTTTCTCTCTCTCAGAATTCAAGTGCTGACCACAGAGTACAGCTGGACTTGGGCCTGTGGGATAAGTTCAGTGAGCTGTCCACTAAATGCATTATAAAGATTGTGGAGTTTGCCAAGCGGCTACCAGGCTTCACCACGCTCACCATCGCTGACCAGATCACCCTCCTCAAATCTGCATGCCTGGACATCCTGGTACCAATCACATGCTCCTATTACACTTTAACTGACTTCCCCTCCACCTCCCTAACGCTTTTCTCATCTGTCACGCTGCTTCAATTGTCATAAAAAAAAATCCTGAAAATGTAAATGTAATTCTGAACACATGCAATCCTCATTTTACTAACTGCCATTTTTTTTTCTTCTTTCATCTCTTGTAATTTCTTCCTCTTATAAGATGCTGAGGATATGTACTCGCTACACCCCAGAGCAGGACACCATGACATTCTCAGATGGCCTGACTCTCAACAGGACCCAGATGCATAACGCTGGCTTTGGTCCACTCACAGACCTGGTGTTTGCCTTTGCTGGTCAGCTGCTGCCTTTGGAGATGGACGACACAGAGACGGGCCTCCTCAGTGCAATCTGCCTCATCTGCGGAGGTAAGGTTGTCCTTTATAAGGCATTGTTTGAATCTTAGATCTGGAAGCTACAAAACCTTAACTGTTAATAAGTGGATAGTTATCTGCAAATAAATCCATAATAAAGTATGTATTGATTTTATTAAAGCAATAAAAAAAATATTACGAAATCATAGTTAAGTTAGCTAGAGATGTTATCAGTAACACCTTTATCTCACCGCTTCCATTGCATTCATGCCACAGCACCACTGTTGTTCAAATCATGATGTACCGCCTCAATTGGTTGCTTAACAAGTTTCTTATAATTGCTTATAAATGTCTTGTAATATAACAATTAAGGTGCTATTATTAACATTTATATAGTCTTAATAATGTTAATCATATCTTATACGGCATTATAAAGGCCTTAATACCCATTAACCAATGCTTAATACAGTGACCTTAATATAAAGTGTTACCCTTTGTTTCTCTTGTTATCATCTTACCAGCTGTTTTACAAAATGCTAACATTTCTGTACCTCTTCAAAATTGTGTCTTTCTGTAATTATTTTAGACCGAATGGACCTGGAAGAGCCACAGAAGGTAGACAAGCTGCAGGAGCCGCTGCTAGAGGCTCTGAAGATCTACACTCGTCGCAGACGCCCGAACAAGCCTCACATGTTTCCCCGCATGTTGATGAAAGTCACGGACCTCCGAGGAATCAGCACCAAAGGTCAGCCCAGGTTTAACATATCATTCCCAAAGATTCAGAGTAGAATCAATTCATAGAGTTTTAGGTAGCTGCCAAACTGGGTTAACAGTACAGGGTACCAACAATTTTAAAGTAGCATTTCAAAGTTAGCATCGAATGGATGGTCAGATCTGTATTGTTGTATACATTTTCCTTAAAACTGCAGTATGTAAGAATTGGCCACCTTTTGAATTCATACTCACTCTATAACTAGAGCCTGTGAATATTCTCATTCATCCAGGTCATAGTTAAGAGGAGGATGAAGCCTCTTGGATGAGAGGTGAAACGTCTTCAAAGACAAAAACCAAATCCAGTTGCGTTCGATTCAGTTTCCTTGAGATATCTAGAACTAGAGTAGGCTAACTGCTAACTCACAGTAAATGTAAATGTAAAGCAAGATAGAGAGTATTTTATAAAAGGCTTGATTGGTGAAAAACAAAAATGATTTAATATTATTGTATCTCAAGGCCCATGCATGCAAAATAGTTCTATCGGAAAAATTATACCATCATCTGCATATATGGAGAACATGGCAGTGAAGAGGCATTGATTGTGATTCTTGTAAAAAGTAAAAAATGGTAATTTTGTGAGAAGCTTCCTTCTCTCCTTTTTATACACTAAATATTTGATAAAATATACTTGCGTGCCTGTAGGTGCTGAAAGAGCCATCACACTGAAAACAGAGATCCCAGGCCCGATGCCTCCACTCATCAGGGAGATGCTTGAGAATCCTGAGGCCTTCGAAGACAGCAGTGACTCAGGGGACAGCGCTGCAGCCGCTCCCCCCGCCATTCAAGCCATCAAACAAGAGGAGAAGTCAACATATGAGTCGACCGTCGAGGAAGAAGAAGAAGAGGAAGAGGACGACTACTGGGATGAGGAGAAAGAACGAGGGGCGGACAGTGATGGGGAGGCGTGTGGCGAGGCGGCAGTGGGCTCACAAAAGAAAGGTGTGACTGGGAAAACGCAGTGATGTTGCTGCTTCCTCCTTCAGATCACTGAGCCCTCATCCAGCTCCCACAAACCTCACAGAATTAGGCTCTTATTCAACAGCAGTGTTGCATACAGCACATATTTACATATACTGTACATGTTGACTGAAAGGAAAATGTGTTAAGTTCAGTATAGGAATCAAAAAGCACTAAATGTAAGCAGGTTGAGGGGAAGGCCATGAAAAATCACTGTGCCAAAATGAGACTGTCAAAAAGATGTTTCAGAAGTGTCCATCCAGAGAGCAACGAAAGGTGGTGGACTGAAGAAAATGCACTCCTCCACTATCTATAAGGGCTATGCTGTGTATAAATTTGATGGTAAAAGATACATGTCAACAACAGAACTCTATGTGGTGTCCATTTGCCGCAAATGTATTCTCAGAATTCCTTTTATTCCTATTCAGAGATATGCTACTTATTTTTTTATTGTATTTTTTTTTCTAAGCATGAACATATTTCTGTTTTTTCTTCATGCCTGTTGTGTTTTTTTTTTTGGTATATTTCTCACCGATCACATTTGACCGGACATATGTGTGTTTTTGTTAAGCATCTCTTTAATTTTATGCATTTCAGCTTTCCCGGACACAGTGAAAAGCAATAGCAAAAGTAGTAATGAGAGCAATAGCAAAGAGCGAGCAGGACTCAAAACTTACAATGTGACAAGAGAATAAGGAGGAGACTTCAACTGTAAATTTCAGCTCTGGTGCTTGTGATCCAAATAATGCTAAAGAAATGCAGCAACATATCTCCGCCTCTCGCCAAAAATACACAATCATTTAAAAAAAATAGTAATACTTCGACTAAGGAATCTGCAGGGTAGATTTAATGTCATCATGCAATCTCAGGTTGATTCTATCAGGGCCGTGTCTCACCTGTCAATTCAGTATTTTAAGAAAGCTGATCCATCATAAGCCCCTCATCAACAAAAAAATTTTCTCATACCAGGGAGTAGGGATCATTAAAGCAACATTATGTAGTAATTCCTATTTTTTTGCGATTTGGTGCCCCCCACCATTTCTGAGTGCAACACAACTGTAAAGACAAGACAATAAATTGCATACAAATTCACAGTGAAAAATACTAATCATCAGTGTTTGGCAAATAAACAGCTGTACCAATGTCTCCACAACTGGGATTGGTAGTGTGTAGCGCTAAACCTTTGATGAACAGCTTGGAAAGTACTGACTCCTGCAGCAACGAACATCTTACTTGCACTATTCCATCAAGGAAAATTCTCAAGGCATTATTACAAGCTACTTGAAGATAACATTCTACCAGCTAAACTTCTGCCGAAATGGGCTGACGTGCCTTATCATCAAAAAGTAGGGAGTTGACAGCTTTGCTAGCACAGCCAAACGTCAAAGAAAGTGCAACAACACAAAACATATAACTTATCAAGCCGGCTAATGTTACTTCCTACTCAACAGCAACAAGTCCAGCTCTCCGTCTGTCTGTAGTCTTCTATTTTGCTTAACTGTCGCAAGAACTAAAGAACCCATCTGAGACTCTTGTCTCTTTTCTCTTCTTAATTTCCCCTGTCAACATCTTCTTCGGCCTCTTCACTGTCATGATGTCCCTAGAGGCTTCTGAGCCCAGTTCATTGCCCGCTCAGGCGGCTCCAGTTCTGGTGCTACTCTGATAGCGGTGTAAACACTACGACTCCCCGGCGGTCAGCCAGCTAGCACAGCTCATTTGTACCTATGGTATGCAGCAGTTACAGGTTGCTTTCAGGAAATGCCTTAAATCACTGAGAGTTGCTGCAGAGCAGCCAGAGGGAAAACAAGAGGAAATGGGTTTTTTTGCATAAAATATGATCCAGTTTCACCAAAATAAGTGATAGTTGGCGTTGTGTGTGATGTACTGTCGTAAAGCGTTAGACACTGTGATCCCACCCACTCAGCAGAGTTACATAGTACAGAAACATGCAATAGGGGGGCAGAGTGCCCGAGACCGAGACACCATTCACCCTATTACAAGTCACTGTAACGTGAAATGATTTTGACGCTGTTATTATCATGTAAAATAGTTACATAATGTTGCTTTAAAAATGTAAGTTGAGTATCCTGCACATGCCCTTAGTTCAGCAACGAGGTGCAGGCAAGCCATAATAATTTCATATTGTAAGTAAAGTGTCATCCAAACCGACATAAAAGTAGTTTACTTCACAGAAAACCTCAGGTGTGTATGAGTGTGTGCATGAGTGTGTATCTGAGAGCATTTACCAACACACAGACTGACGTTGCCGAGATGTGACGTTATTGCCATTACTGCCATGATCCACAGTAAAGCATTTATGTAGAAATCCAATTATTATCTCTTAAAAATGCACATAAATAGCTTTTGTAGCAGAAATATAAATGTTTTCACTCACCCAAAGACTTCAGGTGGACAGCGGGACAGACATGTTGTAAGGGAGATGGCAACCGTCCAACATAATTGACAACGAGACAAAAGCTTTAGATCGGGTGACCTGTCTGCTGAAGCACAGCACAGTACTTTGAAACGATGTGTGTTAATGTGTGCTGTATCTAATGAGTGATGCAAAAGATGGATTTTTTTTGTAAAATAAATACGTAATAATTTGTTTTTCATCGAGGCTATACAGCTTTTTGTTTTTTATGCAAGATGTATAAAATTGTCATTATGTGCGTAATGAAAGACAGTGCGAGTCTAACTAAGCTCCTTAATAGTTGTAAGGGAAAAGATTCTCATCAGCATGTTGTCCTTCATGGCATGAAACATATTTTTGATGTAGTTTTTTTGATATGAGGGATACAGCGAGTTTCACAGACGAATCTAGTGTATGATTTCTGAAAAAAAAAAGGTGTTTCTGGTTATCCTATGGAGACATTCACACCCTGAATGAAGCAGAGAAAGAGGAGGAAAACAGATACTACATGACCATTGTGGCAACACACCAGCATGTACAAAAGGTTTAATGCGTCTTTATCACTATAGATGTTAAGTCATCAAGGAAAAAGAAGTTGATTCTAGAAAAAAAATCTATATTGACGTCATAATGATGTTTTTGTTCAATTGTTGAATCGTGATTTGTGATATCATAGGATGGAAAAATCAAAACCATATGACTAAGGTAAAAGATAAGGCTTAACTTCAGTGTTTTTCTTCGCTCTGTTACTCTTCCTGTGTCTCACACACACACACACACACACACACACACACACACACACAGATGCACACGGTCAATATTTTGCACGTCGTCAGCCAATTCTATATACTATGTTGTTAAGTATTTAAAGATATTTCTGCATCACATAACCATGATATTTCAGAATAAAATGTCTTCCTGTTTCTTTTATCTATTTCTTTCTTTTCTTAAATTTGAGCTGGTGCAATAGTTAAGTCATGGGAGAGGTCACAAAGGCCTCGGCTCGATGTGTAAGCATGTGAGTAAAAAAAAGAAAAAAAAAACCAAAGACAGATTTTACGTCACATGTGAACAAAAACAAAACATTAATTATTAAAAAATAATTATTATTATTCTCTTAAGCTCTTCGATGTGAAATATATTCAGTCTGTATTGTGTGATCGATGAGATTTCATGATCTAGAAATTACTTTCGAAGCTGGAACCATCTTATCTCTGTTGAATTGTGTTGTTGTTGTTTTTAAACGGATGTCCTACTTTTTTTTATATACATATATATATATATAAAAAAACAAAAAAAACAATGTAGCATGCAAATAACTTGTCTTCAAGTTCAGGGATCCAGACACCTAATGAGTTTTATTTTGAATTGGACGTGTACCAAAATAACTCTGAAACACACACAGAAAAACAAAGACTGGGCTGATCTGCCCTTGTTTTTACATTTGACATTTTAGCTTGTTTGTTGCTTATTGTTTGCTTATTTGTTATTTGTTGTTGTCTTTCTTGTATTTTGATAAAGGTGCTTTCTGTTCTCAGATTTCGGTGTCCAGCTGTCTTCTTCTTTACCCCCTCACCTTACACACCTTTACACCTTTCCTCGAGACTGAAGTTGTACGCTTTTAATGTACAGTATTTATGCACCGTCCGGCGATAGAATCATACTAAATACTCCTGATGGTATTTTCACCAAAATACAAACAGCCATCGACATGTATTCATTGTCATATTTTATTAAGGAGCCCCACCTCTCCAACAGAAGCTCAGAAAAACAAATACACAAAAGTATCAGATAAAATTAACTCTCATGATCTTCCAGCCTGACAAAGTGCTCAACGAGCTGCAACAGAACATTTCACACTTGTCCGTCACACACACACCCACACCTTTGACACAGTTTTAGGATTCACACTCACATGCAGATGTTATGTTACCAAAGCGAAATGTTAAATTCAATCTCATCGTGGCAGCATTTTTCTCAAAACAGTTGCAACATATCCACATTTTAATCAGTTAAAAACGTGAGACACATATCGATTCTCATATTACAAACGGGGACTAGAACAAACTCAAAGACAGTCTTGGACGATGAGAAGCATATGAAGGAACAAAGTGTGACTTGCACTTTATGTTCATCCTGAATTTGATTCATTAAAAAACCATTATCACACTAATAAAACAAATGTAATTCTCAACACTTAAGACTTACAAAGTGTGCCGTGTTTTCTTTGAATACAGGCACTCATGAGGTGAAACCTCTACACTATACGTACTGTATATATATATGGACTTTTTGAAGACCATTTTCTACATAGAAAAAACACGATCATGACCCACATGATCATGAGCATTGCTGTGGTAAACAAGCAACATGCCATCCATCAACCTTCTTCATGTTACCACATAGGGGAGCCAGCCAGCTCACTGCAGGGAGACAGAGAAGTGAGAGGTTTACAGAAGGCAGCGCTGTGTATGAAAAAGTTAATTAAAGCCATGACTCTACTTCTGCTTTCGGAACATTAATGTATTTCATTACAGCTGCTATTCTTACTCTTATTATGATATCATTTAAACTTTTATTTTTTACTGTCTAGAGCCCACGCTGACTCCTCCCACGAGAAAAGAAAGTGGAACGACGTCTAAAATAAAACAACAACCGGTCTGCCAGGGAGGAGAGTGTCAATGACGTCACCACATAATATTTTTAGGAGAGGTGGTTTGCATTGTGGCTGGTAGAAAGCCAAAATTGTGACCTCAGAATGGGGTCGACAAGTCCTGGTACGTTCAGTCGCTTCCCTTCCTTGGCTCTGTTCTCACAGTCCTGCCTCGGCACGTCCTGGTCGAACAGACAGAAGCAGAGAGTGAGGTGAACTGCATTCAGTCATTTAATAATATACGTGCCACAAAATATTTGTTTGATCAGTGATTGTATTCAGTGTTTAATTTGTATGAGCTGTTACTGACAAAACAATAAACGAATAACAGTGTTCGGATGAATCTTGGCATCAAAAATATATCTTAGATGTGCATACTGCAAATCTGCAAATATCATTTGAATCAGATTTCAAAATAAAGTTAATTGTAACTGTTACAATTAACAATTAACTGTTCATTTTAAACATTTTACTGCAGAGTATCTGTAAAACAAGACATTATTACACATGGATGTGAAACCTTAACCTGCAGTGTATTACCCTGGTCTATAATCTGTGACCCTGATCACACATTAAAAGCCCTGATCTATGGTCAGTAACTCTGATCTTAGGTTTGTGACCCTTCTCTGTCGTCTATAGCCCTGTTAAGTTATGGCCAAAATAAATGACCACAGTAGCTTTCTTGAGATAACACAATAACATATTGCTTCTGTCGTCCCAGATGTTAACAGTGTGCAACTGTCTTAAGAAACTCTTTATCAAGTTAAGCTGCTGAGCGTTGTTCACATTGTTATGACTTCTTTCTACCAGTCAGCATTTTTAAACACCTTGGTTTTCGACAATTGCAGCTGGCGCAAAAAAACCCACAGGACAAGCAAGCTCCGGGACTCAAGTGGGAAACTAGTCAAATATTTGCCCACTCAGGTCGGTAAGCTCCGTGCGCAGGTGGTGTTAAACCCTGTTTGGTTTAGGTGTGAATGGGATGGCATACCTGTGTGTCAGAGGCTGGTGTGTCTCCTTTGTTCTGGACCGGTGTCTCAGCGGAGGTCTCGGCTCTGTCGGGCCGTTCCAGGTGAGTGGACGGGAAAAGAGTTGAATTGATCGATCTTGGGGAGGCGTCCTCGTCATCCTCAGAGGAAGAGCCAGGAGCTGTGCGAATCAGTGCAGACCCCTCACTTCAGTACTCATTACAGTGCAGTGAACTGGCAGAAGTGCTGTGCTCAGAGAAACTTCATTACTCACAGACACATGCGGGAATTTCTTCCTTTGATTTTGTTTCTGGCACACTGTCCAACCTCTGCTCTAAATGACGGATGTAGCTCAGCAGATCCTGCAGGTGTCACATTTCAAACCCACAGATTTTTAAGATGAAGAGGAGGAGGAACTGAATGATAAAATACCACATACTGTATAGGGTTGTTAATGAGATTTGTATTTTTTTTTTTTATCATGAAGCAGGTGTATGTGCTGTGTAAATACTCCGGTCTCTAGTCTAAAAACTGTGCCTTCAAACGAGCCATCGGGACTTCTGTAAGGTTGTGATGTCACAACTATACAGTCACCGCCCTCAGCCGCGTCCCCAACACGGCCGTGGTTGTACAAACCAGCAGAGCTGATGTGGAAACAGGATGAACGGTGCCTGCTCATGCCTTTCAGAACTGAATCGTAAGAGCAGACTGGACTTTTTGGAAGGGTGGCCTTAAAGAGACAGAGGACTGAATAGAGGTGCTGCAGCAATGGACAGTATTGTTAAAAAACATACGTGAATGTGCTTTTTGAACATTAAAACATGTAAAACAACTTTATTAGACACCTAAAATAAATGACCACAGTGTGGGCCCTTTCCGTTAATTTGAGTGATGTTTAAAGGTCCAGTACACAACATTCAGCCTCACTAGATGTCAGGAAACAGTTACACGTTACACTCCCTGACTGTGTTACTATAATTATTATTATGATTATTGTTGTTATCCAGCTGTTCTGTTTTTTGTTTTGCACCCGGTCTGGCCACACGTGCATGTTAGTGCATGTGAGCCCCCTCCTTCATATGTGTAGTCCTTGCCTGTCTGTCGGCCTGCTGCTCCTCTCTCTCTTTTTGGGCTTTCCTCAGACTGGCCTTCAGCTCCTGCAGCTCTTGCTTCGTGTCACTCAGCAGCACCTACAGGGGGCAGCATCATGACACTCAGACCGTCTGAACACCCACACGTCTGACCTGGCCTGTCCACTTGCTGCTGTTGTTGTTGACCACATGACGGTTAGAGGAAATGTTTACTCACTGTTAATGGAAGCCCGTCTATTTGTGCCTGTATGTGAGAACTTGCCTGAACTCTGGCACCGTTTCCAAATTGTGATCCGAGCAGCTGATGGTGCAGATTTTTTTGGCCCTTGGAGCGGTTATATTTAGACCTGAATGTGTTTGTGCGTTTAATAATGGTGATTGCGACACGGAGCACTTGACTTACTCGGCTGCCGTCTCTCACTCACCAGCTCTGCGTCGAGTTTCTCCCTCTCCGTCCTCTCCTCCTGGAGCCACTCCTCCTTCATCTGCACCTCACAGCTCAATTCTTGGAGTTTCTTCTTATCCATCTGCATGCAAAGAAAAGCAAAATAACAGAAAAGGCAATGTAGCAACTATATCAGGTGGAAATACAGGTCGTGCGTGTGCAGCGGCCTCACCTCCGCTGCGTGTCTGTATGCTTCTCTTTCTAGGGCCCAGTTGGCGCGCTCCTCCCTGAGGAGCAGGTTCTCCTCGGACAGCTGCAGGGTGAGCTGGGCCACCTGCAGCCGGGCTTGGTGCAGCTCGGTGTGGGTGCTGCTCTGACGGGAGCCCAGCTCCCTCAGCTCCCTGCGCAGGCTGTCAACTACATGTTCACTGACCTCCAGGCGCTCCTGCAGCCCTTGTACCTCCACCTGAGCAGCCTCGTTCTCCGCCTGCAGTGATAAAAGATGTACAGAAATGGTAAAAAAAAAAAAAAATGAAATAAGGGAGAAGGGGACTTCTGAGCTGTCACAGTTCTGGCTTAATTTAGCCACAAGAGGGAACAGGAGAGTGAAAACCTCTCAGGTTCTACTCTCAAGTAAATGCAATTACGGTGCTTTCACTTTCGCCGCTGACAAGATGACACCCACATCTGGCCTGGTTCCAGTGGGTTGTTGGGTTGGAGGACTGAACAGAGCCCAAACAGACTTTCTGACCAGCCTGTGTGTTCTTTACAAGAGAAGAAGAAGCTATTACCTGCAGAGACTTTCTCTTTTCCTCATCGTGTTTCATTTGACCGGACATTTTCTTCACTCTCTCCTTCAGCCTGTGGGACAAACAAGAAGGTTTGTTTTAGGCCCGAGGAACCAAATATATCCGGACAAATGTTCGATCTGTAACTCTCAAACACTCGCCTTTCCACTTCAATGTTTCCGCCTTTGTCCCTGTCATTCAGGATCTGGATTTCTTCCTCCAGGTCTTGGATTCGCTGCTGACTTTCATCTTTTTCAGCCATAAGTTTACTCAGTTCAGCGGTCAGACTTTCCTGACTGTATTTCACATCCTTTCAGTGTCGTGGAGAGAAGAACAATGATTACAGATTCTCTTTAACGCGTGTATTTTTTGTAATTTGGTCGGTTGCGTGGCCTGTCCGTACCTTGTGCTTTCCCTCCATCTTCTTCATCGTCTCGTAGGTCTGTCTCATGTTGTGTCTGAGCTCTGAGATCTCCTCCTTCATTGCTTCTCTCTCACGCTCCCACTCCATCCTCGCCGTGTCACGGTTCTCTTTCTCACTCTCCGTCTCCTTTTTCGTCAAATCCAGAGCCTGCTGTATCGCCGCTTGTTTTTTCAAGCACTCCTCCAGCTGACTCTGGTCGCAACATGGGGAGAGAGGACAGGGAGGTTCACATCATTTATTCTTCACATCAAGATATGTCTGTGAATATGTGAGCGCTCTATTGTTTTGAGGAGTAACTGTGTCAATGATATGGCTTCAGTGCAGTGCTGAAGCGTTTTTATCCCCACCTGCAGCAGCTGAGCTCTGGGGATGACGAGGAGCAGGTCGTCCTCCTCTCCGTCCTCCTCATCGCGCTCCTCCTTCATCGTCTCCAGCTCCTCCAGCGGCTTGGGAGCACAGAAAGTGAAGGGGCGACTACGAGCACACACCTCTCCCGTCTTATCCACGTATACAAACTCATACTCCACAGTGCTGGGGCGGGGCAGGTAGGATGCTGCATCGAGTAGAGACAACGACACAGAAATAAGACTTGAACAATGTAAAAATTGGAGCATAATTAGACTTCAATGACCATCAGAAATTGGGCACAAGAAGAATTCACATTTGGGATATTGTGATTTTGACCCAAAAAATGAAAAGTTAAAGGTATATTACATTACTGAATTCAAGGTGATGCATTCATGTGTACATGACACTTTAATACTTGATGTGTTGCTCCATATTTTGAATTATTGATCTGAAAAGCTACTAGTAACTTTAGTCGTTAAACATATGTAGTGGAGTACAATGTTTGCCTCTGAATAGTAGGGGAATAAAAGTATAAAGAGGCCGAAAACTAAAATACTCCAAGTAACTCAAGATAACAGCACCAGAGTACATGTCCTTTATTTCCTCCACTGCAAGAGAGCACACCTCCTGGCCACATCCCACCATCAGTGATGCCATTTCAGAGTTACTTCTTAAGGTAAGAATATCAGGATGATCTACCGAATTATTAGCTGCCTCAAATTCTTCATGAACTCTAGCGGAAATCGTACCGTGGAAATGTACACAGCAGTTGACAGCGGTGCCCTCAGTGTAGCCTTCAGGAACAAGAGCCCATGTGTACGTGTAATACTTTTTCACTGAAGACCAGCCCACCTACACCATGATAGGAAACACATGTTCAAACCACAAAACATATAAATGTGCGTCTCTGTCACTGCACAGAACTCGTCTTGCTGAAACAATTATGTTTTTTCTTTTCTGCATTAGTGTGGAGGAACGTGCGCTAAAGCGGGTGAATCTACCTCAAAAATCCCTATCCAGTCACTGCTGCTCCACTGATGCTCAGCGGTCAGACTGTAGTGGCAGTCCACTCTGGTCTGGGGGAAGTACAGTTGCCCCACATTTCGAAACACCACCGCGGGCTGTTTATCCATGGTAATACAGAGCTGTGCTGTTTAGGAAGAAAACATACATGGATCGAGTGAGAGGTGCTCCAGTTTCAGTCTGGAGGAGGACAGCTGAGGAAAGGTGATAGCTGAGTCAGTTCAGGAATGCAGCTTGGTCATGACACCAGTAGCCTATGGCCCCATAATACGTTTATAAACAACAAGCTCATATACCGACTGAGTACCGAAGTTATATTCCATTTAATCTGTGGAAAAAAACAGAGCTCAGAGGTCTGTTCGTAGCTCTGAACACTGTACTGTTTTTTTCACATTATTCTAACAATAAAGAAATCAATAAATCATATCAAAATCTTGCTGTAACAGTTAAATATTGACCACAGAAGATCATGTAATAGCTCTGATTTATATTCCAATGCTGAAACAAGATTTTTTTCCCCATGTCTTCATATTTCTGAACTGACATCATAACTGCATTCATAAATATACAGGCAGCACAAATTAAAGGGGCACTGTGTAGTTTTGTAGAAGCTTGGAATTTTTATATTTACAATATTAATGAGGTGATAATCTGTAGGAATGTTTAATTCTTCCGTAAGTGAATTAACAAATTGTTCTCAGAGGAAAAATAAGGTCACCAGAACACTGTTTGAAGCTAGAAAGGTGGCAGTGTCTGCCACATATAAACAAAGTAAAACAGTATGAAACTGTTTTGTCATTTAAGGTCAGTTTGTTTACTCAGTCATGAAAACAGAGTTTGTTTATTTAGTTTGTTTAGACATAAAGGAATGTATAAATAAAGATCTTTCTCGTCTGATTAAAACATATTCCCCAAAACTACTTCGTGCTCCTTTAAAAAGACTTATTTTATGCTATAATTGACATTAATTTTTAATGAACTGCTCTTAAATGTGTATAGAATATAAACACATATTCATCCCTGACGGGTAAGTCTTTGTTAATGGTCTGAATTGCAATCAAGAAATTATGGCTTTCTAAGCACAATATATAATTTTATTCTTCATAGATTACTCAAGTTTGTGCTGTTAATGTTTTCTTACCTTATTCTGCTGAGAAATTACGAAGAATGTCCTGTCTTTCCTGCTATCTCATGGAGGATAGAGCTGTGAATCAATCTTCAGAAAGTGATGAGCAGTCCTATCAGGTGCAGGAGTTTTACAACATCCCCTCAACCGCGTTGGCCTCCCGAGTCAAATGAGTGATGCTGAGGGAATCATGGGAGCTGCAGTTCACGAGCACACAGCACATCAAGGTGCAAAGTGTTGCTGCAGACTTCAACTCCCATTACGGGAGAGTGTTAAAGGATACAGGATCTGCTGCTGGGAGTCAATGCTGATTGCAATTCTCAGTAGTGGATAGGGGGGAGGGGGAGGGGGGCAACATTTCTCTGAATAACAACTTAAGTGAACCCACTGTCCCTTAATCAGGGACATGTATAAAAACAGCAGATCCCCAGTATGGTGAAAACTAATTTCTGGATCATGTGAGTCACTTACAAGGTTGAAATGTGTTGTATTTGTTTGAAATTGCTGTGAAAGTACTGAATAGACTTCATGGGTTTCAAACTGTGTTTTGTGACAAACTCATCAGGCATTTTCATGTTTTAATTTGGATACAGACCACAAATAAAATGTCCTGCGGTTTGATTTCATTCTCAAACTGTCTGATTGCGCAAGAATCGTGGTCCCACTTGTGAGCACTTGATGGCGCTGTAGTTTAGCACAAGCCCACGTTCAACAAGTGAGTGGTGGTTTGTGTGAGTTTGAGCATTCACTTAAAAGTATATTCAAGATCAGAGCCTGAAGATTATAATGGCAGACAGTTTGACACCTACAGTTTAACAATAGTGTGTTAACATTGTAAAGTAGATGAATGCAGGTGTGTTGAGTCAAGCAGAAGACGCTTCATCTCTGTTGTGTTATGACACAGCTCATTTACATGTTGTTATTTTCGAGTAAATGACATCTTCTGTCCCACTAACTTTACTGAATGACACCTCAGCCCCTCTGTGACCTCTGCCTCACTAGTGTTCCAAGTAAAACTCCCTGCACACCATGTGGCCTTAGTGGAAAAGATGATTTAAGTTCCTGCTTGCACTTGTTGGCAGGCGGTAACTACAGAGAGAGGAAAGTTTAAAGGTCTCCACTTGTTTTGTTCATATCGGTCAAATTCATTGTTGTTTTCAGCTCCAGGTTGATCAAAATCTGCTGGTGTTCCAGAAAAATTAGACATCATCGGCGTGTTTCGCAACAGACATTTTGACATGTCATGGTAGAGAAAGCACGGGTGTTATTAATAACACTCACTCTGTTCTAAGTTTCCCAACTAGCATGCACAAACCAGGAAGCAGCTAAATGGAACTCAGCCAGCGTTAATAGGGGCTTTTTTCTGCTGTGACATGTCAACAGGTGAACGGCATGTTTTTGTAACATGCTAATTGTAGCATATTACGCTACCTGGGGATGCACAATATTTATTAGACCGAAATTCATATCACTGGGTATTTATCAGGATCAGTAAAAATTCTAGCCGATAAATATAGCCAATAATATGAAGTCACATTGACTTTCATTGGCTTACAAGCACATTAACACAAGGAGTTAATTATCAGTTATTTGTATTGGCCGGAGAAAATCCATATCATGCATCACTGATATTACCATGTTAATATGCTAAATGAGCTTTAGTTGTCAGTATGTCTTCATCTTAGTCGCACCAGAGGAAAAAAAGTTGTTTTTATTATTTAATATCAAATCTTTATTGAAACATGAAAGTCTTCAATTCAGCAGCCCTGAGGCCAGAAGAACACAGAAATGGTAAAAATGTGGATAAAAACAGCGTGTAAAGAAATAAAACACAATTGACTTTTGTTAATGTGTTTTATTTCTTCACACGCTGTGTTCTCTAAAAGACATTTTAAACAACATTTTAAAAATAAAAGAATAGCCTTGTGCAGTATGAGCAATATTCGCAACAGTTCGCGAGTATTTTTACAAAATATTCTTTGTAATATCATTATGACATGTTGCTAAATGATCAACAGCTACAGTAAAGAGTTTGTTCTTCCTGAGAACGTCATTCTGTGAAATCGTGTTTGTTTCATGTATGCTGAAGAGTTAAAGTGACAGCTTGATGAATTATTACCGCTTGCATGTAAATTAAAATGTCTAATATGTCCAATCACTGTGCTGCGATTTTACATTTGTTTTTCGTGGTCATGTTTATGGGTCACCATGTGTCCCATTATGTATCATCTTTAGCTAATGCTTACAGGGACAGGCTGTAATGCCTGTTGTAAAGCTGCATTTAAAGTTTCAAGCCCAACTTGAAATATAGTGGTTCTGCACTAAACAAAACTAAGACAGACAGATCTTTAAAGGTGAAGACGACGTGCAGTTGCTGAGCAGACATGTTTACAGCATTAGTGATGACAGTAGTGAAAGGCATTAGTGTATTTCTCTGTGTCCTTGGAGCTGTGAGGAGAGGTGTGCGCATGTACTCTTTAGGAGTACACTGAACAGTTGATCACATTACACATATACTGAGTCTCTTTCTCAAACTCCTCACACCCTGATCCATGTCAGAGGGAGTGAACCTTATGCTGCTACTGATCAGACAAGTGTCAGAGAAGGCTGATTCGCTCACTTGTTGCTCAGTAGCGACATGACACCAAGTTCTTCCAGCTTGCGTTTAGCTACCTCCTCCCAGCCCTTATTGGCCAGCGGGTTCCTAGGCGACGGATGCATGATGCCCTCAACTCGCACACTGACATCTGCAGCAGACAGAGCTCGCCGCGCCCGCTGCTCTGCCACCTTTCCCACTCCTATCACCATAGAGACTCCCAGCGCTACCACCGCCTGGCACAGTGCAATGTCACAGAGGCCCAGGAGCTTCTCTCGTTCACCCGCGTGCAGCTCAGGAGGGGTTAAATTCTTCCCACTGGCGCTCATGAAGATGAGCGGGCACAGATTGTGCACAAAGCAGTGCCGGAAGAACTGCGCTGGTTCACCACAAACCTTCCTGAAGAAGCCCCAGAAACGTGCGCCACTCACTTCACTCTGTTTGCAGGCGAGTCCTGTGATCCGTCGCTTTGGGTGCTCGTCTGGAGGGTGGCCGACCTCTCCGGTGATCTGCAGCCAATCAACAACTGACTTCACTTCGCCAAAGGGGACCTGTGCCAAGGAAAAGTGGATATTTTTTAGCTTTTGTGAACACATCGTAGAGACAACATTGACAGCTACCAGTAAGGCAAGATAACATTGATTTAAACAAGTCAGGAATGTAAGTTTGTTTTAAGTAACCAGCAGAATGATGACCTCTGGTGAAAAGAAAGGGACAAAAAAGCTCAAACTGGGTGTGCAAGTAATAAGGCATGAACAAGAAAATAAACTTTAGTAGCAGGATAGGACTATATTCCTTACTAAATCAATGTATATTTCACCACCAAATTTACCCCTTATGTGGGTTCTGGGGCAAATGTGAGCTGTGTGCCTCTTTTGACAAGAGAAAACAGAGAATGATGGAGTATCCACTCTTAGTTTCGGATGATATTGTTCTTACATGGGCAAATTTCCAAATAAAGTTGTGTTTAATTACATCACAAACCAGCTGACACACAATCGATATGGGGCCACATGCGTGCACATCGTGCTGTGATCACACACAAAGAACCAAAAGAAAACCCACACCTTTTCTTTGAAAGTGCTGGCTTGCATATATGCATCAAAAAAGGAGGGCGAGTGGTCAAATATGTAGATGTCTCATGTTTTCAGGTAAGGCTGGCCCTGCTCAAAACAAGGCTTGTTGTTTTGGTTAGCTTCCGCATTCCCAGCCAATCAGAAAACACCATCGGTGCGTAATGCGTCACTAAATTTTCATGCTAAATGCAATACAATGTATGCAACTGCTGTGCTCACCCCGGTCTGTGCCATGCCGAAAGGTCCTGGATTCATCCCCAAGAACAGGACCCTTTGTCCGCCCTGACAGTACCTCTCCACGTAGCAGCGGTGGGTCTCCCAGGCGTACTCCAGCGGGTTGTAGATGTACCGGACGGGCTCGCTGAAGGTGAGCCCCCGGAGGTGAGTGTTCAGCTCCAGTTCAACCTGCAAAAACCTGGAGGAGGAGGTCAGGTTGACCTCCGGTGCTGCTGGTTTGCATCCCTGCTCCTCTGACTCACACAAAGGCTTCTCCGCAGCATCTCCACGAGCGAGCGCAGCCGTTTGACCCGCATTGTCATCCGACATCTTTTACGGTAACCGTGTTAAATGAGAGGACGTCTGTCAGATACAAGCCTGGCATTAACGTCACGTTTTGACAGCTTCTTCAAAGCGTTGACATCGCACCGTGCTGGAGGATTGTTGTGATAAATCTAAACTTCTTCCACCAGTGCTTTCTTCTTCTGCGCCTTTTTCGTGTGGCCGCATTCAAAGCGGCTGCTGCCCTCTACAGGAACACCGGCGTCGTTACAGCAAAGGCTGTGGGTGCGTTCATGTGCTGCCTGAATGTACGGAAAAAACGTATTACCGACTGGGACAATTCAAATGAACGCCTTCTCGAGTCAGGACAACGTCTCAGAAAGTTTTTGGTACACGAGTTGACACACATGGCGAGAGAAAGTAAGCACTGAGTTGACGGTAAGAAAACTGTTACCATAGTTATTGTATCGTTTCCTTTGCACTTCCTACTCAGTCAAATACTGAAAACTGCTGTCAGGGTGTTCTTTAAATGATCTGAGCGATAGGAAGGGGAAACCGCTGGGACCATCCGAGGAGTACCTGAATGCAGCATTGTTCAACAGCAATGGTGCGCTCAAATTGCCAGAGACCAGAAGGATAAAGGGACAGCAGATAAAAGTAACACCTGGGTGGCACCAAAGACACTAAACTAACCAGAGCATCTGCACTCTGTACTCTGATGTAATGTAACATTTAAAAAGGATACTCTACACTCACAGGATACTCTGAGGCGACCTTTTTTCGGCCAATTCTATGAAATTGGGAGTGAAAATCCCAATATCGATATATCGGCTGTAATATGTGTGTGTGTGTCTGTGTGTGTATGTATATTATATCATAGGTGTCATTAACACTAGGACATGTCCCCACCATTTTCAAATTTACCAATTTTGTCCCCATATATATACGCACAATTAGTTGAGAATGTGCCGATACACAAAAATAACTAGAACGTAATGTTTCAGAAAACAATTTGTTACAACCTGGCTGCACAAGTAATCCTTTTACAACCGAATTACACACAAAAATAGGTCAATAAAATATGCGTGACAAGGTTTTTTTTTAAATGTAGCTCAGATTAGTGTGAAACAAAAAATCTCACCTTTATCATGTTCTTGTGTGAAATAAAAACATGAAAAGGAAGTTAATACAGTGAGCATACAGAAATCCTTTACAAATTCTTTTATTTCAGCATAATAGTAAGAAGCCTCTCCTCTGATTTTCATATACTTGAAACTAATTGGATCACAAGGGTACATATTAGTTAGCCCATTTTACAATAATCATTGTAACATTTTTTTAGGAAGTTATTCTTATGCACTCATTTTCCTACACAAAATAATCAATATCAAGATCCTATCTTAACTGAGGACCATAACTCTGCATGCAAGACTAATAAAGAAAACAACTAATCTGTGATAGCTACTGTTGCTGTTGTTCATCTAATACCATTATCAATATAATTTACTACAAATACCAGGGACGTCGTATAAGAAAGAAAACATTTTCTTGTGGTACTACTGCCTCTAATGTCAAAATTACCGAACATACTGGGCTCTCAACTGTACTGATCCAAATTGTTCTGTCCACCTTCTGTCAAGTTGAGGAGAAATAGGCTTTGTCTAAAACCTAAAATCTAGTACAGTCTGAAGGAAAAAAAAAAAATATCCATCTCTTTTTTGTCTTTTTTTTTCCTTTCACTCCAGTGTTTACAATTTCATCAGAATAAAAAAAGGTCCTTGAAACAATCATCGAAACGTGATGAGAAAGTCTCAGACAAATAAACCCTTGGATCTGTCTGAAAACAAATTAAACCTCAATCTTATAAACAAAATGATCTGAGACTCAAGGATTCTATTGCATTTTTAACAATGAGATTGAGAATACTAAAAACAATAAATGACAAAAAGGTATTAACAAGTGACGTCAACTATATACTGTATTGCCCTTTAGCCACTTCACTATGTGCTCGTGCCAGCAGTATCCCTTCCACAGATTTGGAATAGTGTTTCAATCGCAAATCAAATGCATTTCTCAAACTTGGCCCCTTTGCCGACACTGGGTTCAACTTTATCTCATCAGAGCCATTTAAAACTGAATCCCACCTCTGTACACACTTGACCGTAACACAACTTTGCCTTGATATCCATGGACCATTTAAAAAGAAATCTTCCAAATAATACTCTTGGTAAAACATCACATAACTCAGTAATCAGCTTCTTATATGTATTAAACACAAACTGTTGAGATAAAGCACGCCAAGATTCCCTCTCCACATTCAGTCCGAAGCTTATCTGGAACTTTAAATAAAAAAACAATAAAAAGAAAATAATCGTACTCCACTCCAGTGTGATCCAAAGGACACTCAAGTCTTCGGAAATCACCCTTCATGGTTTCATCCATCTGTTACCTGCTGTAACATCAAAGAAGAGTTGATATGTACATGTATGTTCGTCCTTGCAGACTAATCCTTCCAAACCAGCACCGACATTTCTGGGTTAAACAGAAGAGTTAAGACCATGCTAGCTCTCCAGTAACAGTAAGGAGCAAGTTTGAGAAATGTTCCCAACAGGCAGCAGAGTGGACCTGCTGTCTGACCGTCAAAGACTTCCACACAGTACGATCAAAGTTCATCATAGGTAAAACAAATCGTTCGTTACAATATCATTTAGTACTACAATGATTATTTGTGTAACCGCACTTACTTAAGGCTAAACCCAATGACATGACAGACATCCATTATTACACACCAACCACATAATATTTGGATAAAAAGGCAATTGTTAGTGTGTAGTAGAGTCAAGCAAGTGTTGATTCTGCTATGGCCCGCGACCAGCCACAGCACTGCAGTGGGAAACAAGTTAGCACTACTGACTTCTCACAAGGATCGTCAAACTCCCAAGGGGGCTCCTTAAGTATTACAGACTGCGTTACACTGTAATCAGTAACAATGACCCAACATATTCATCATCATCATCATCAGAAGACAACTTCTCTCGACAGGAGAACAAATTAGTCTGTTTTAGCGCCACTGAGGCCATCACAAATCTGTAAATATGACAGCTTTAGGATAGAAAAAGAAAACATACCATGATGATGAAAGGCTGTCTCGTCTTAGTAAATACATCTGATCCACGATAATAAATGGTTGAGCAAAAGGCAATTTAAAAAAAAAAGAAAAGAAAAAGAAAAGAAACACACTAAGGCCACAAGATTTTGTATACCCCCGCTGATCTCACAATGTGAGAATCTGTACAAACAACATAATGGGACTTCTAGTGGCCAAGGATGTACGGACAGAGCGAGGAGAGACACTCTTCTGCCTAGCACTGGTGATCTCTGTATATATAAACAGTATATATACAGCTGAATGCACTATAGCGTGACCCTCAGTAAGTGTGCCAGGACGAATTGCTATGGCTGCCATTTCCTGAGTCACCAGCATGTCACAGACCATGAGATGACCAGGTGATACTCCTGTGACTCTTCATGTGTGACGCAGTGCCAGTCAACTGCAGGTTGCCCTGTCATCATCCACTTATCAACACTGTCTGATATTACTTCAATAGACACACTCAAGTTAATCATTTTTCCCCAGGATTTCACTGAAACCATATTTGAACCAGTTTCTAATTTTCAGTTTCTTTCTGGCCCATTTTGTGCATTAAAAACACTACTGAAGTCCCATAGTGAAATCATAATAAACATTTCAAATTATTTACACAAAATAATGATCGAAACTGCACCTCCCAAGTTGTTAAAGTCAGGAAAAACCTATAGTTTGAGTCATATTTAGACCAGATACTGCTTGTAGTGAAATGTTTAACACTATGTTAGCTGCAAAACCGAGCGAGATCTGCTCTATATGACAACCGAGTGGTCTTCCTGCTTTACATGGAAGGAGAGTTCAGTTTTACTAATTCTGACCAAAGTGATAATACAATTAAAGCAAAATGGGCCACATAAGAAAAAAATCAGAAAGAGGCTCAAATATGTTTCCTCACCACTTCATCCCATTTTGTTGCCAACACGTCAGGATAAACAATACCCACTGCCCTACCCGAGTACCACCAAAATGCAGATATATTTGAACAACAATAAAAACTTCTTTTTTTTTTTTGCAAAAATCAAATAGATTAAGTACAAAACAGGACCACTGTTCATCACAGAAAAGTCTCGTCTTTAAAAAAACGGGGGGAGGAAAGGAAACACAGTATAAAGTCAACAAAACAAAAACACAAATGTCCCTCTGTCATTAGTAATCCCCAAGACTGGAGCTGCAATGTCAGCCTGTGCTAGAGTGTGGCGTCACTCAGCGCAGAGCTGAGAAGAAGAAGAAACCCTGTGGCTTGTCCCGTCTCTGGCGGTGTGGTGGATATAGGGGAGGTGGAATGTCAGACCGCCAGTCGACCTGGAGGGGGATGAAGGGGACTCCAGGTTGGGGGCGCGGGCGGGGGTTCTTGGGGGTATGGGCGTGGTTCGCAGCATGGCTGGTTCTCTACTTTGGCTACGCTGCGACCCTGGCACAACCGCCGATGCCGCAACAGCCGGTCTGTCCTTGAAAAGTTCTTCAGAACACACAAATTGGACATGGTTAAAAATACAAGTAAATATGGAGGTAATTATATTTTATTGGTTGTAAAGACAAAGAAACTACGACAAACAAGTCTATTTTAAAAACATCAAGAATTCAATCATCATATTTCACACTGAGAGTCACAGAGTTAACTTAAAATTGTCTGGGCAATATCTCAACATTATATCCTGATATGAGACTTTATATAGTCTTAGATTTTGGACATCGTTATATCTTGGTATGGTAAAGTGTTGTCTTTCCTGGTTTTGAAGGCTGCATTACAGTGTTGGAATTTTCTGAACTTACCAGCCTGGTCTACTCATTTACATTTTTGCCTCTACCCACATTACTGGTGATTATTTACCAAACATTTCACAGAGTTATTATTTTGTGACAGTACCAATAATCATCCTTGTAACATTACAATCACAGTATTGGTAGAGGTATTTGGTCAAAAATATTTTGTTTTTATATCTTTATATTTGATTCAGTTGCCCGGTCCTACTATTTATGACTATTATATTCGGGTGCCTTTGCGTCATACATACCTGCTGGCACCGTTCACACTGGTAAGGCTTCTCCCCACTATGGACACGCTTGTGTCTCTCAAGGTGGTAGCGCTGGATAAACCTCATATCACACATGTCACAAGCAAATGGCTTCTCTCCTAAAAGAGCACACAAATACACAGTCAATGCATCAATTTTAGCGTCTCGTACCAACAAACAGCGTGCACTTACTAATCTTTATTTGCAAACTATATTTCCAACACTAACAAAAAGTTGGAAAACAAACTGCCCTGTCAGTAAATTTCAACAGTGTAGTTTCAGCATCTGACAATTAATCATCTAAAAAGGCCTCGTCATCAACTCATTATGTGTAGCTCAGAGTGGAATTTCTTGTTTTCGTGGCCCAGATCTACGCAACATAGTGGCCCCAAAAAAACTGGGGCAAGTATTTTGAGGCTGGTTCAACATCCCATCAAATGACTTGACAATCCAAACTCGAGTTTGTTGTGACCCCGTTCTGTTGCAAGCGCCAGAGCCTTTCTCAGTAATGAGGGTACGGTAAAGGAACGCATACCCGTATGAGTGAGGCTGTGTCTCTCCAGGTGGTTACGCTGAATAAACCTCATGTCACACATGGAACAAGCATACGGCTTCACCCCTACACACACAGAGCAATATATTAGCCCTACCACCCACAAGAACATGAAATACAACTTTCAAGCTGACACTAGGACTAAAACACTTGCAGAGATAATAGTGTGTAATGTGTTTGTGCTTTTTAAGACAATATGTTGAAATGTTCAGTCATGCAACTAAGACCACAAGTTTAACTGTGAATGAAGTTCAGTCAAATTTTAACAAAATGTGGAGCTAAACATTTCTGGTTTCAACATTAACATTTAATATTGTTTGTTTTGACTGAATAAATATCAGGAACATCCTCACTTATCACAACATCACCATCCTCTCACCTTCCATCCTGTATGCCTATATTTACGTCACAAAGATATTGACAAAAATCAATTTTTATTTTGGTTTTTTTTTCTTCTTTTTTAACATTCTGGAACCTGTTATTACTGAATATTAAACATAAGCATCATCTAAATTTTAATGTTACATGTTTTTTCCACTCAAAATGCTTTAGAAAAGATGAAGACTTTGTAAGATGCAATTTGTCAAGAGTCAAAGTCTATGTAATTGAATGCTATCATAGATGCAATATGAGGACAGCCTGGTGGAATTAGCAGATGAGTTCTGTGTCGGTGTCTCAAAATGAGTCCTTACAAACATGTTGGGTTTCAGGAACCCATTCTGATTTTATATTTAGAAGAACGATTGATTTGTTTAGTATTTTTCAGTTATTCTTACTGACATCTGAGAACACATTTTAGAGCTAATGCATTTCTGTGTGCATGATATTTTTATTTTTTACATTTAGACTACAAAGATTCACAAAATATTTTTTTTGCGTCTCTGGCTTGCATGCCTGCCAGGTATTAGCCTAACAGGGAGTGGTCAACACACGAGCATGAATGTATTATTTAGAAGTGGATACAGTGCAGCCACTCAGCCTTGCTTTCTACTTTGCTCAGTGGCCACTCACGATATTGCAGCACAATTTCCCCTACAGCCCAAAAAGCATATTCCCCAGAGAGACTGTTATGAGACCGTTGACAGTACATCTTGAACTACAAACAAGGTCAATAATACCTCTTTATATTAAGAATCTTTGATCCATGGAGGTTTTATATTTGTAGAACTTTCCTTAAGATGTAAGAAAACCCACGAACCAGAAATTTTTTTTGGCTTATGCACCAGTCAAGTAATTCTGTATGGACTGAAAAGGCACAATCTGGGTGTGGTATCCAGTTTATAACAAATCTCTGCACTCGAGAGATTAATACTATCTGCTAACAATTCTGGAGGGCAACAATTATTTTTTGCTTAAAAACGTCACCTAGTTTGAAGTAAAGGTGACAGAAATGTGAGCTAAAGAGTAAATTCTAGTCATTTACAAAACAGTAACTAATCTATAACTCATAGGACAATGAGCTAATGGTTATATTTATATATTTATAAATATAATGTGAGAAGGGCAGGTGCACGGACCCATACCCGTATGAGTGAGGCTGTGTCTCGCCAGGTGGTAACGCTGAACAAACCTCATGTCACACATGGTACAAGCAAAAGGTTTCACACCTAAACGCAGAGCATCAATACATTATTTTCAGGTATTTGGAATTTCTGTCACAATCCATCAATCAGTAATGTACTTTTAACATCTTTTCACAATTGATGGGTTGTTAACCACTTTTCACTCGCTATGTTAAATCTTCCTAAAAGGATGCATGTGGAGCTTTTTTTTCTCCAAATCCAATAAAGAATACATTAAACTGTGTTGATTGAATTTCAAATCCACAACTTAACACATCACATGAGCTGATGATGTCATAGTCCTGTTACCATTTACATGTAAAGACTTTAATGTTGCATTTACATACTTAATGCCTTGTTCAAGACAAATGTACAACTAGTTCCTTTTACAGAACAACAATGACTGTCTCAATTAGCAGATCCTGTATCCAAAATAATGTTTAAGTACAGGCTGATCTCAGTGTCAGGGGTAAGGTGGGCGGACGCATACCCATATGAGTGAGGCTGTGTCTCGCCAGGTGGTAGCGTTGAAAAAACCTCTTGTCACACATGGTGCAAGCATAAGGTTTCACACCTAAATGCAAAGTAGCAATATTATTTTACTTTACCTCCATGTCCATTCTTTACAAATGCATGCCTGAGCTAGTGATTATTAACCACACATTTGCCAATTCATGCACAGCAAAAAGAAATGTCAGATGTGTCCTTCATGTTACATTTGTTGGTACCAGCAAAAACAACTAAACATCGTTTTAGCTCTGTCACCAATCAAATGATTATTATTCTTCTAAGTAACAATGCAATCAAAACCCTTGTTTTTGTTTCTCTTGTATTAAAAGCCAATTGACTAAACTAGGATTAAAATCATGTCTGACCAGGTATTTTGCTCTCTCATTGTTTTTTCAATGTCAAGATAGACAAATTTAGTAACTGATCATCTCACCACTAGTTATCATGCCTATTAGAGAAGGGCTGCTGAAGTAAGATTTTCTGAAAAGCACTTTCTAAGAACTATGTTGATCAAAAATGCAGTAGTTTTATAGCACAAGATGAAGGCCAAATGTGTCGGTACTACTGGTTACTACCACACTTCTATTGTCATTTTCGTTAAAAAAAATGTGCTTAATGTTCTAAAGGGCATCAATCATTATCATTCTTAGTGAAATGCATTAACCTACTTGGAGTAAAGCTTACAGAAATTTGGCGCAAATACTTTAAAGGTTTACACACAGCTACTAATTTGGCTAACTCAAAAATAAGACATCTGTGTTGGAACTGTTTGTGCTGCATATATTAGCACAATAAAGATTATGTAGTAATGGCCTACAAAATGTGAGAAGGGCAGGTGCACTGACGCATACCCGTATGAGTGAGGCTGTGTCTCGCCAGGTGGTAACGCTGAACAAACCTCATGTCACACATGGTACAAGCAAAAGGTTTCACACCTAAACGCAGAGCATTATGGTATTATTTTCAGACTTTGTATATTTTGTGTTCACAATCCATCAATAAGCAATATAAGTTGAATATCTATTCAGAATTGATGGGTTGTTAACCGCTTTTTTCTTTTTAATTATTGTTTTGAAATTTCCATGTCAAGACAGTCATGTTTTTAATGGTTGTTTTTTTCTCCAATCCCAATAAAGAATACATCAAACTGTGTCATCCAATTCTCAAATCCACAACTTAACACATCACATGAGCTGATGATGTTGCAGTCCTGTATATCTTTAAACATTAAGACTTGCTTTAATGTTGCATTTACACACAAGATGTAGGGTAGGCTTGATCAAGAAATCACTTTACTGATCAGTTTAAGAGAGCACTGATGGCTGGCTCTGTATCTAACTTAATGTAATTACAGTCTGATCTCAGTGACATGGGTAAGGTGGGCGGACGCATACCCATATGAGTGAGGCTGTGTCTCGCCAGGTGGTAGCGCTGAAAAAACCTCTTGTCACACATGGTGCAAGCATAAGGTTTCACACCTAAATGCAAAGTAGCAATATTATATTACTTTGCCTCACTTTCCATTTTAATAATTTAGGACTTAAATTCTACGCTATTGGTTATTAACCACACAATTGCCAATTCATGCAAAAACACAAATCTCTTTTTTTTAAATGTTCTCTCCGTGATGTCTTTATCCTTTTCTCAGTGTTGTAGTTAGCAACAGACATTAAGGAGAACAAAATAATCTACAGTAATCCTGCTCAAATGATTAAGGCTAACATCAACAGACTACGAAACCTTGTTGAAACTTCCTACTTCATTCTGATATTTCCTCAAATATAACAGGCATATCAATGTGCACACTGATCTCTAATACTGAATGTCATGGGCACGGTGCACGGACCCATACCAGTATGAGTGAGGCTGTGTCTCGCCAGGTGGTAACGCTGAAAAAACTTCATGTCACACATGGTGCAAGCATAAGGTTTCACACCTAAACGCAGAGGATCAAGAGAATTATTTATGTCTCTCTGCCATCAAGAGAAAATAACTATATCTGCACTCCAATCTGGACTAAATTGATATCGGTGGTTAATAACCAATGACATACCCTAAAATTACTTACAAGGGCAAAATATGGTATCATAAGATGTTTGTTTCAATCTAAAATCCAGTTACACAACACAACACATGAGATGATGGTGTCTTCTATTTGCTATTACACTTAAATACTGTGTATAAATACAGATATTTCAGACTAGATCAAGCATACAGATGTTGCAGCATCCTAATCTTGTTACTGGGTTATGATTGGCTGACGCATACCCATATGAGTGAGGCTGTGTCTCGCCAGGTGGTAGCGCTGAAAAAACCTCTTGTCACACATGGTGCAAGCGTACGGCTTCACCCCTATGCACACAAAGTACCAACTTTAGCATAAAAACACTCAACTGCCAAAAATGATCGACATTAAACTTTACTAATTGCTTAGTAAAGTTTGGTTGCACTCATCAGCGCTTTGTTTCCACTGGAAATTCCAGCATGCTTCAGAAATCAGCCACTCCAATTGGAAATCACTTCTGTAACTGCTAAAGGTCTAAGGCCAAAGTTCGAATCCGAAAAATTGAGGGTTAAAGAGTAGAAAGCAAAATTAACTTAACTTCAAAACCTAAAAACCATATTGAATGACCTGACAATTAAACGGGGCTAAACCCGAGTCCCTAGTGGACACATTCCAACTAGTACAATAGAAAGTTTTTCACACTATGCCAATGGGTGGTTGTGTTCACATAATTTCAACATACTGCATACAGATTTTTGGAATAGATTGTGAACGTAAATACTTCAATTTTTGCGATGCTGAATGCAGAGAATAGACAATTTTAGGCAGTTGGCAAACAACTATGCACAACACATTAAGATTGGACATTCGTTTGCAGAGCTACTCATGTGATTTCAATTAAATACTGATTTTTATTCAAAGGTAACAGCTCTGAAAACCATTATACAGAATTAAACTTACGATTTTAGCAAAAACAAACCAGTAACCTTGTAATATAAAAGCAGACTGACATTATAAACAATAATTTTACAGAAAACCTGTATTAGATATGATAGACAATGTAAGCAAACTATTCATAAGGATTGTTATTTTCTCACCTTTACTTCAATTTGAAATGACACAATGACTAAGCTGTGCGAGCAGTCAGCTACAGATTTGCATGTGATTTTTTTTTCTTTTTTTTTTACAGGATTTGTTTCCTTCTGTGTAAATTTTAACCTAAATACAAAGTATAAAATCACATTCACATCAACTGAGACCCTACATAGTTTATTTTTTTTTTACCTACAGTCTCTGTCCTCCACCAGGCCATATTACCCAGACATACTCCTTCATTATGAATGTGTTAATCATTTCCACAATTGTTATATAATAATAATGAAAACAACAGCAACAGGACACAGACTCGTGTCTTTACATAAAAAATGCTGGAGTCTTTATATCAGGAGCTAAAGCCAATCTGTAGACAGGCACAATCACGCCTGCAGCTGCTTCACAGTAAACACCTTCTTTTACTCAGTTTTGGGTGAAGGAGAAATGGACTCTTTAAACTTTCCTACTTTATAAGCATGTCATGCATTTATGAGAATCTGGTTGTTTTTTTGTTTTTTCCAAATTTAGCCAAAAATAAGATTCATGTTTGTGCTACAAAACATATTTTTGCACTTTTGTTTTTCATAAGATGTGTTCATTGCAGTCAGCTTTTGGGCTGACTGCTCTATGCTGTTGTGTGACAAAGTATTATTTCTAGTTACAGCTGAGTTGATTCAAAAACAAAAAAAGTCAGAAAATGAAACTTTGTAATATAAATCATCTAAACATTAAAAACACATCTAACATCCAGAAATTGACCGTTTTAAGCAAAACAGCTAAATTAAACTGAAAGGAGTGGTGTTGGCATTTATGCCTCATGGTCATCATGTCATCTCATATACAAAGTTTGGGTGGAAGTATTGTTACGCAAGTGCTTATGAAGCTCCTTGCAGATGCTACATGAAACATTAGCACTTGTCAATATAGTGACAGAAAGCAGTACAAACTCGAGTTTGAAGCAGCCATGTAAACATTAATGTGGAGCGCATGCGTGACCGAAGTCAAGGAAAGAGGTAAAAGGGTAAAAAAAAACAAAAGAGGACGTACCCGTATGAGTTAGACTGTGTCTCTCCAGTTGATAACGTTGTATAAACCTCATGTCACACATGGTGCAAGCATACGGCTTTACCCCTAAACAGAGCACAATAATGTTAGACGTATTTCAACACACAGATGAAGTTCATGAACACTAAGATTTTAAAAGATATATTGAAAAGCTTTCACGTTGTTTATTATTGCATGCTTTAAGACAACCAAATTTCTTTTAGAGACATTACACAAAAAGGAGTCTAAGATCCTGCAGATGTCAAGAGTAAAGGTGCATCGTTGATTAGGCAGAAAAAGGGCTTACATGCTGCAGTTTGGACCAGCTTGAGTAATATTCAGTCATCCTGCAAACAAACTGTTGGTGCCAGGAACCAATTTTAATTTAATTTCAGTGCTTTTTCAAGATATCCCTGGTTTAAGATGCACCACTTTACTTAGGTTTAGAGAGAAATATCATCTTTTTCTTGACATTCTAGACTAGTGAAGCCTGCATTTAAACCCTTTTTTAGTGTAATGTGCCTTTCAATTGATATGTAATACAGTACTCAACAATACACATGCAACAGTACCATTGAAATGTTCACAAAAACTGACAGAGTCACTTTTTCAGTGGACAGTTTTCCAACAAAGCCTAAAAATTCTATTAAACATGTTTTGAAGGGGAAATTAATTTACCAACAATGGCATAGTTAAGGTATTGTATATAAATCATGTGTAGGTTGTTTATATAAAAGGTTTCATAGTGAAAGGGGAACAATTAATTCAAGCATACCAGTATGAGTGAGGCTGTGTCTTGCCAAATGGTAACGCTGGAAGAACCTCATGTCACACATGGAGCAAGCGTATGGCTTCACCCCTAAACGCACACAGTACCAAACTTTAGAAAATGTTCTCATGAACTATGTACACAGAATGTCATTTTACATACAGTAGTCAGTGTTATGTCATTACAAAGTCTCTAGTATAATCATGGCCAACTAGTACGAAACATAAAACACATAAAATGAGTACTGTCAACCCTTAAAGCAGTTATTAAATACAATGAGTACAGCATTAAAAGAAACAGATCTACTCGATCTTACAACTCAAACCTTTCAAAATCAAGAGCATGGACTGAGTATGACAAATTAGTTTGCTTTGTATCAGTGTACTCTCACAGGTAGGCACACATGGGCAAATATCTACAACCCCTGATACTGTCAAGTGAGAGGGATATATAAAATGTATACCCGTATGGGTGAGAGTGTGTCTTGCCAGGTGGTATCTCTGGAAAAATCTCATGTCACACATGGAGCAAGCATATGGCTTCACCCCTGCACACACAGAGCAAAATATTTTGTAAAAACAACACAATGAACTGAACAGGACACACTCACTTATATAATGTATCCAGACATGCTAAAAGCAATGGCACCAGTATGATGTAATACTAAATGCATTTCATTAACATTTTCTAATCTGTCAATATGCCTGAAATAAGGACCTAAATATAACAGGTTTTTTTGGTACTGTTTAATGTCAACAAGTATTGCAAAGGTCTAAGAAGTCAAGGTGTAATTTAGGGCTGCATTGAAATGCCAATGGAGGTAACCTGGGAAATGCTGTCCAAAATACTGACTTAGGGGGTTACAGCAAAAACTGAAAGACACTCCTCCAACATACCCTAACAGTTGAAACTGCTTGATGCCTATTATGAATATTTTAAACCTGACAAAAACTCTTTCTATAAACATTGGAAACTTCAGCAAACTGGGTATTTGGGCTCTAAAAGTAGCAAAGAAGGGTGAACCCATACCCGTGTGAGTGAGGCTGTGTCTTGCCAAGTGGTAGCGTTGGAAAAATCTCATGTCACACATGGAGCAAGCGTATGGCTTCACCCCTACGCACATAAAAAGTATGTAAATATAAAGCTAGAAACAGAAAGGTAAGTGTCAACACATAACCATCAACTCCCTTAGAATAGCTCTTCTTTGCCTCTACACAGTATGCCATCAGCTTGAGAAACAAGTGCTTTTTATGCAGTATATAAGTGTATTGTTACCATGAGCGGGTCATTTCAGTCAAAGAAAATGTATCTTGCAAAATTAGAAGTAACATAGAAATAATTGCAGAAAAAAAACGTAGAGCATTCTGCAGGGTCAAAGCTGAAGTTGTGAACATTCAGGTGTCCCATTATAAGCGTGTATGCATTTACATCCAGAGCTAAAAATTGTATGTTTTTGTACTTTACTAACCTTATACATGTCTGGATACATCTTTATGTTTCTGAATATAAGAATATTTGAAGCTGGTGGTCATTTTAGACAGGCTACACCTCTGTTTACACTGCTGTGAGTTGAAAAGTTAAGGCACTAAATCCCAACTACCCAATGAGCTAGGGTAAGCAGACGCATACCAGTATGAGTGAGGCTGTGTCTTGCCAGATGGTAACGTTGGAAGAACCTCATGTCACACATGGAGCAAGCGTACGGCTTCACCCCTACATACACAAAGTATCAACATATTAGCTATGACGTTCCTTCAGCATCAAAGGAAAGCATCATTCACAGGCATTAAATCACTTGGACCTAGCAGACATTATACATTCCAGTCAAGCTTCATGCGAAGGGGTGAACTGTTTTACTTCTAATTAGTAAGGGTGTCTTCAGTTATGGGGAGCATTCATTTTCAAATTATCTGTATCTATAGGACATTGTGAAACAAAAGCAGTGACAGGATATACCGTGAGCCAAGCAGGTTTAAACAAGACATACTGTACATGTCAGCTGCAAGGTAGCAAAGAAACGTCTAAGACGGTGATCACACTGGCCAGCTAAAACATTAGCAAACGTCTCCACTGTCCACTATTACGAGTGTCGACAGGATTTTGGTGAGCGTTTGTTGCAACTTAGGGCAAGGCAAAATTGGTTTAGTCTGTATAGAGCACATTGGTTCAATTTATGGTAGCATGGTGTGTTTTACTTTCAAGTGTTACAAATGTGCTTGTTACTAGCACTCCACAGTGATGTGTCCCAACTTTTAAAAGCTTCCAATCTGATCTCCGCCATAAACTCACAGCAGAAGTACCTGCATGAGCAACTGTGCAAATATAAAACATTGATATTGATTTAAAAAGCCAGACAATTACAGCTAAGAAACATGAGCTGTGCAGCCATTAATATGCATGTATAATAGGTGTGGACATCAAAGGACTGTTCCCATAATATACCATGGCCCAAGTTGATCAGCTACTTCATTATGGGTGGATAATTATTTATAATTAATTTAGAAGTTTTAACACACTATTAAAGCCATGCACGATTTGTGTCTGTGAAATTAAATGTAACATACGTAAAACATGTAGAACTAATGTGCCCTATAATGTGTTAGCTAACAAATAGCTTTCTCACTTTAGCTCTTCTACGATGATAAAGCCCCATTGACAATATCTTCAGAAAATAGCAAATACATTGTAAAATAAATTAAGAGTAACTACTGTTGAACAGCAATGGTACAAGAGGGATAATACACTTTGAGGGGTCCACAGGAAGGCTAGGCTTTGTATAGATCTTGTGTTGATCTTTGATTCTATGTGCTGTAATTTTGGCTTTGTATAGCACTTTGGTCAGGTGAAGCTGTTTTTTTCTTTTTTATTTAATTTAAATTAAAAAAACAAACACATCAATCACTGGTGGGTTTTTGTACATTTTGAACAGATCTAACAGTTAGGACCCCTAATTATGGGATTTGTACATTTTATGATTTGCAAAATTAAATACTACAAGACTGATTGACCAATTGATTTTTTCAAGATTTTTTTGATACAGGGTTGTTTTGGGCGTGCATGTTTGCTTGATTACCATTTATTTGGTTTTTCATATTGTGCATTTTTTTGTTTTCAACCCTCTCTTGAACTCTTGGTCTCAGTGAGACTACCCGATTAAATAAAGTTTCTTAACTTGAACTGGGTACGGTAAATGGACGCATACCCGTATGAGTGAGTCTGTGTCTCTCCAGGTGGTAACGCTGGAAAAACCTCATGTCACACATGGAACAAGCGTACGGCTTCACCCCTACACACACAGAGCATACAATTATTAGCTATTCAGCCTATCAAATAGGTGAAAATGTGGAGAGAGAAAAAAACAAAACACAAAATTCATAATGTGGAGAACACAAAGAACAGATGCAGTTTTTTTTTTTTACAAAGAACTACTGCTTTCTCAAGCCACTGAGATATTGGAATAAAATTAGATATTTTATATACATTACCCATGCCAACTGAGTGGGGTAGATTTGGTCAACATTAGTTTAGTATTAATGCATTTCCTTTGGTGAATACTGGGGCAGTAGTCAATGACTGAAAAGTGATTAGATTGGAAGTTGACTTACCCACAGCATACTTCTTAAACGATGAAAAACAAAGAATTGTGTAAAAGGGTGCAACGTAAATACTGACACTATGCAAATGTTATCAAGTCCTAAATGTTCATTTAATGTAACATTTAAGAACATAGTCCTTTGATGTCCATGCAGTTGTTTTCACTGATAAAGTAATAATTACATACCAAATGATTCAAAATAAATCTTGCATGTTTTTTGTGGCCTGTGCTTGGAGGCTTTCACATACATACACTGGGGTCCACAAGCTTGAGTCCACTATCAAAAAGTCTTGTTTACAGATCTGTTTGTTGTCATCATTTAGCGAAGCATATAAACTGATGAATGTCTTATTCAGTACCATTACAAACCAACTTGACCATTCCAATAAGCAGCACAGTTATCCTTTGCAATAAATGGTGACAATTATTGTGGTCTTTTAATGAATATGTTCGCTCATGTGTAATTATTGCTAGTGCTTTAATGCTGAGTTTCTAACTTTAACATACTCTCAATTGGTCTGTTAACATTGAGGTCTCAATTATGTGGAGCCGAGTGGTTCTCTTTAGTAAAAAGTTCCCCAACATAAATGTGCTTTCAAAGCAAGAGTTCTACAAGTCCATTCTGAGTGATTTTCTGAGGTCAAATCATCCAGACATGGCAGACTGTTAGAATAAAGTGGCTAGCATGCTTCAAAAGAAGTGCTTGTCAGATGGTGGAGCAGTGTGGGTGGTCAGATGTGGTCTGTTGCACTTGTGACAAGAACCAGCTGTGACACATCACTGCCCAATAGTACATTGTGAAGTGTTGTACTGCATAATGTTTACAGAGCATGCAGCAACTGCTAGATGGCAAAACACACAGGTTTATTAGTCTGGGTGTGGTTAATCTTTAAGGTGACCACACCATTAGCTCTTGGCTTGACTTGGTTTGACTGAGAACAGCAGCCAAGCACAGCAGGGATTTGCATCTCCATTACATCAAGGCTACCTGCTCGAAGGTGTGTCTTTTAACTGATGACATGCTAGTCTTACGTTAATGACATTTAATAGCATCTTCACTCACTGTGGCACTCTGCAACAGATTTTGGGAGCCAGCTACTTATCATCATGGGTTTTTCAGGCTATTGTTACAATTTTGCTTGGCATCAACCGCTTATTGCTTGAGGACAGGACGAAGAAATCGATTGAGAAGAGGACGCTACCATTCATCCCTTGAAGATGACAAACCCAATTTGAAGTCAATTTGGTGCTTTTAGACTGGTAATGGAAGTGCAAATCAAGGTGCCGTGTTTTGTTTAGTGCACAAACAGAAGCAACGATGGATAAGCCCACGTGTAAAGACCAGTGTGTCAAGCTGACATCTTAGAAGGACCCAACAGCATTTCCATGAGCACAAATTCAAATGAACAAAAGACCTTCCAACAAGTCAAAAGGATGGACAGAAAGTGGGCTAGGGCAAAACATATTTAGGCATCACAGTCGAACACAGTAAGAAAGTTGTTTTTACAGATGAATCAAAGTTTAAATTAACAATACAAGTTGATGACTGGCACCAGAGCTCACCCCACCTAACATTCTAGGGACAGGGAATCTCAAATCCTTCAACAATTCTATAACTGATGCTGGTCAAAATGTAAAGCTGTGATGAAGGAAAATAATGACCATTAAAAAACTGAAAGAAAAAAAACAAAAACAATTTTAGCATGAATGTTACAACAGTTTTTAATAGTGGACTCGGGACCATTGGACCACACTGTATGATATCGCCTTCTGTAAATTTTTCATGGTGTTGGGGGACCAATATTCATAAGACAAATACTGTGTTTTATATTTTAGGCTGAACAGATTTTGGGGGGTGGCTTTGTTGGAAATTACTGTCCACAGACAAAATGAACCCTGAGCATCTGTCCATTGATTCAAGTGACAGACTACAGATGTAGTCCAATTTATGTAATATGGGTACGGTTGAAGGACGCATACCCGTGTGAATGAGGCTGTGTCTCTCCAGGTGGTAACGCTGAATAAACCTCATGTCACATACGGCACAAGCATACGGCTTCTCCCCTAAACCGAAGAGCACCAGTTTTAGTTAAAGTCCCCACAGATACCACCAATTAGCTGTGAGGCAAAAGCTATTACCAAACAAGGCTTTTAAGCAGGCCATTGCAAAACCTTACAGTTGCTGCACACTCCTATATTCAGTCCAACTCAAGCTTTCAGGGCCTCTTTCAACAAATGATTCATGTAATCAGGCATTAAAAGCTGTTTTGGCTTAACTGATACGTTGTTCCAAGCATGACCCATACCTGTATGAATGAGGATATGTCTCTTCAGGTGGTATCCACTCCTAAATGCGCCGTAACAGTGATCACAAATAAAGTTTTTCTGCACTTTGGATGATGGACCATTCTCATCTCCTGTGCCCTATTGAGGACAGTAAAGAATAATTGTTTAATGTTTGTTTCAAATGCCTGCTCAACAGTCCCCCCTTATGACCTAAACTGAGATACACTACATTTTACCACAAACATAACAGCACAATCATACATACACACCCACAACTGCTCAGAACCTGAAAACAATCTAAAACTCGTGTGAAAATGTCAGTAAATTGAAGGCATGTGATTGATATTACACTCTGACATTTCACACATTCTAATTTTCGTCTACACTTTTAATGTTCATCTTTTCTTAAACCCAAACGATCAAGACAGGAAAGTTTTTTTTGTTGTTTTTACTACTTGTAATTAACATGTGAATTGAGAAATACCCCACAGTCCCTTCCAATGGCCTAATGCCCTCATGTTACTGCTGCCCCTGTTATGCACACAACTGCAGTTATTGTGCTCCGCTTCGCTCTGCTCCCCTCCCCCTCTTTCCTCTCTAGAGATCCTCCACCCCCTCCACATCTTCCCTGAACTCCTCCCCCCACCCCCACACAGACACACGAACCACACATGCACACATGAAGGCTTGAGTAAAGTTAAATGCTTAAACAAAAAGGTGTGGAAGCTGCTAACGGCAAATTTTATGTAATGAGGAAAAAATAAACATGCACAGACCATTCCCTATTTAGCAACCACAGCCACTGACCTTCCCACCCCTTCCCTCTTGTTCTCTCACTTTACAGGGCGTAACTGATTTCCTGTTCTTTTTTTTTCTGCTGCATGTCCTCGTTGGCCCTCATCTCCTTCTCGTCCAGCAGGCGGGGAGCTTGGAATTCACCTTCCTTCCGGATAAGCTACAGAGGCAGAAAAAGTCAATTATTTCCTAATTTTAAACCTGTTTGCTTTAAAACTAAAAACAGAAGATCTGAACAGAACTCAAAAGTAGTGATAAATGTGAAGCTATAATGTCAATGTTTTTGCGTCGGATAGAAGAAGCCAGTTTTAAATAGTGTAGACTTTTAAATTTAATTTGAGTAAAACCAACACGAATCCAAAACAGTTTGAATAATTCCTAATTGAGGAGGAATACTGTGGTAGTTAAGGCAAAGTTTTGTCCATCTGAAACAAATATCAATTTGAATAAACAAGAAAACTGTCAAAGCCCAATCAAATATGTGTGGCCTCTGAAACTGTATCCTTTCGCCTTTGCAGATAACTTGGCAGTAGTTATGTCAATGGGTTTTCTACCCATAAAGCATGAATACCATTAGCTCATATTCCAATCTATAAGTTTAAACAACACTAAAACAAGAAGTGGGGGTTGTTTTAAAATAGAATAAATCATAAAGAGTGCATTTAGAGGGAAAAAAATCCTCCCACAGTGAAAGCTACAATTCCATAAAGCCAATTGGTTCACACCCTCCACAATAATAAAAGCATAGCATGTAACAGCCCCATTTCCACAGTGAATTTCCCAAGTGGGTCCTAACCAGGGGGGGACAGCTCATTCCAGATGGGAGGATCATGTGGCTCTGGGGACCACGGTCAGGTCCATCCCGCTGCGGTGGTGCATGGCCAAGTGGAGCCATCATTTTTTTGGGCGGAGCGGCCATGGAGCTGGCCTGCATCAGGGCCATACTGGAGAGGACAGCCTCGCAGCCAAGCAGCCCCGCCTGAGAAGAAAAAGAAAGAAAAGCAACTCTTTAAAAACCATTTGGAAAATGTTCAAAACAATTTGAAAGTATCTGCATCTCACACAATCCTGCCAGTCACATGGCATTTGCCAAGCTAGTCATCAACGACAACATCCTGAGTGACACAAGTATTCAAGTAAAAGTTATTTGTAACCACTTTGGTGTTCTCAAAACAAACCCATTTCATATGGTCGCGGACTGAGCTGCTGGGCAGATGTGACATTGCTGTGGTGTATGTGAGCGCAGGGACAGGGGTGGGGACAAGGTCATCCAGAGATCCGTCAGTCAGGATGGTCGGGCTGGTGGGAAGCCACACCCACCTCACTCATCTAGCATTAAAACTGAGGAAGAGGAGGATGTGGATGAAACAGACACAAACATTAAATTACTGCATCACCCCTCTGTTTATCATTACATATTCCACTAAGTCCAGTTAGATGGTCATTACACAATATAACAAATATTTTTCAATTGTACAAATAAACTATGTTGATAGATTTAGCTTTATTTTTGTTTATGGACATTAGTCAGTATACTTACCATTAAAAAAAATGACCATAAACAGAGTTTACTGGTTGTGGCCAAAAATTCTATTCAGCATACTGCATGTTTCACTTATAGCAAAGTTTGGGTTTTTTTGGAGCCCCCTTGGCTGACTTTGGTATGCAATTTCCACAATTATTTGCTTCTGAATAAGCCCTACATATGATAATCATCCCGTAACCAAGCTGTGGTTTGTGGTACACCTTTAACATTCAACCTATTTTACTGTGGTGACACACGGAGAGAGTAAAGAATAAAAACCACTGACGGTCTATTTTCAAAGCAACAGGAATAACATTTTCCTGCTAGGAATTGATCGCCTCTCTAGCCGATGTTGAATACACTGGACTGGAGGGTAATTCAAGTCATCTTGTCTGGTATTCTCAAATGTTTAAGACGTTCAGGGAGAAATCTGTGACATATTTCTTGGTCTGCGCAACAAAAAAACTGTGACTTCAAATGCTGTTTTTAAAGTGATGCTACTAAAGTAAATGACTAGGTATTTTCTGATCAGTTTTACTTTATAAAACAACACTTTTATACCATTCACAAGTTCAATGTGTTAGCGACAACTGATTTGAGGGCATTACAATCATCTTACACATTGTTTGCACAGTGATTACATTTTGCTCTATCACTACTGTGTTTTGTTGACATCACCAAAAGATTACAGTGGTAACACCCTCTTGCTGAATGCACAACCACTAAAGCACAAGGAAGTACAATCAAACTTTGCTTTCAGTAATCAATAAGTGTTATCAAAAAGCAATTTCTTCTTGTAAATCTGCCACTTATTTGGATTCAAAATCAGTTATCAATGTATAAGATTAAATAATGGCTTCATAAAATACAGAACACATTTTTTTTAAAAAAAAGAACAAAGACCAACTGTTGTACAGTAAAAGCCAGATCCTTTTTTTATATCCAGGTGTATGAGCAGTGTAAAGCTAAACAAAAACTCACAATAGTTCAGAGTAAACAGCTTTTAGTACTTTGCATGCTGCCATTAAATAAATAAAGGCTCATATGCAAATAAGCACATGACCAATATATAAGAAATGATTGATTCAAATGTCTCATTTGCAGTGAATTGAATTTTAACTCTAATAGAGCAATGGGTTCTGTAGTATAAAGACATTTTTAGATTACATGGAGGTCATAAGAATAGAAAAAATGGTCAAGAATATACAGAAAGAACCAGTAAATGAAGTGGGAAAAAATAAATAAGTGGGGGGAGCAGAGTTAATTAGTTTAGGCTGCCAGTCTGTGTCTGTTGTTTTCATGCGTTAAAGAAAACCCACATTTCGGATTAAAATAAATACTTTCGCCTGGTACAGCTCCAATTTAAAATTGATTTTACAAAACAATTGAAATTCCCCATATATCACTGTTCTGTTTCACAAATATCGAAAGGCTTTGTAAAATTCAGTTAGTAAGTGGTTGTATTTATACACTACTTTTGAGGGGGGGTGCAAACGCTTTTACCAACTAGGCTGTAAAACTCATGCAGTAAAATATATTTCAGTAAACTAAAGCTCTCCAGCCATTCTTATCTTTTTCACTAAATCGTACGTTTTTTCATTCTGACATGCCACTCATCAAGTAACAGTTACATTACGAGGAGGCCATGATTTTACCTGAAGAAACATTGCGTGTGCAGTGTTGCAGTTTTTGTTCTTTATTTCCAACTGTGGCACAAGTAAATCATTACGCTTGCATGCCATTATAAAAGGTTAACGGTGGCCAGATGGATTCAGAGATATGCTTTAACGCTACAGTGCTTTCGCCATTGGCGTTGTTGGCTAGCTAACGTTGCTAGGAATACAGACAGCTAGCGTAAATCATTGGCTAATGCTAAATAAAAGACTACAGCGCCGCGACGTATGGTTAGTTTTAAGACTGCCTTTGTGTTAGTAGCCAACAGAGAAAATGCCACAACTCGAACATTATGTAGTTTTGAAAATAAATATGCGCTTTTTCTGCACTGACTGAGTTGGCCTTCGCACTACCACCCAACCTAACGTTAGTTTTGCTGATGTTGTACAAGCTGGCTAACATCAGCTAGCCAGCAGCTAGCTGCTCGCTGGCGCCCTCGCCCACTGAAATGTTAGTAATCGAACATTTTTCAGCCCACCTGGTTATCAGTTCGATACAGTAGCTTTAAGAGGGTATCTATCTCGCAGACTGGGCCAATGAACGTATCCACCATGATAACGCAATAAGACACAAGCTCAACTCGCTCAAGACAAGATTGAGCGATAAAGACATTCGTGATGGCCGTCGCTGCGAGTGCCTCCCCCTCTCGATGATTAAGCTAACGTTTGTTAGCGGGCTAGCAATGGCTAACATTGACGCTGTAATATTAAGGAAAAACCTGCTGCTGCCATTTCCGAGCATGCATATCTCCACACGAAACAGCGGGGCACTGTATGCACAGTCAAAAGGCACCAAGCATCGAAGAAAAATCACAAGATATGTATCTACCTTTGAGCTTCAGTCGCCCGTCGTTTTCAAGACCGTCTAGTTTACAAACACAGGAAACGCCACAGGATGTAACCCACTCCCCCACACAGCAGCAGCACAGCCTCCTCAAGCGAAGAGAAAAGGGTCATCTTCTTCTACCAGCTCCCCGGGAACAGAGAGCTTTGCCTCGAAGTGCGAGCAAAAGCTGTGCCTTAATCCATTTTTTACACCGACGTGGACATTTTACGCCCCCAGACTGTTACATCGACATATGTTGTTGTGGTGATGGATGTGCCCCTCTCTCAGTTTGTAGCGGATGGATTCAGACGACGACTGAAAAGACGCAGATGAAAAGAAGGAGTGGACACTAAAATGACTGAAAACAGGGACGAGCTTTCCACAGATATCGGTGGCTCTAGTGGCTCAATCCGATGTCCGTCTGTCCTGTCTGAACTGCCCCTCAGGCCAAACACATAATAATAATTATTATTATTAATATATGAGCGCTATAACTGAAGTCATTACATGTTGTATTGTTACAGAGCAATTAATGATGTCAGATAGCGCCTCCCCAGCTGCCATTTAACAGGCGGTGGCGTCATCGTCAATTGTGTGAGGATTGATTTGTTTTGAGGCACTTTGCTCCTTTGTGTTTTGTGCTTACATGAAACTAAACTAGGTACATTTCATTAAATGGGTAAATCACATCAGACATACATTTTTTCCCCCCACTGTTTGCCATGGATTTTGACAAAATCATTGGATGAATGTACATCTCCTCTAAATACTGTGTGGCTTCTTAAATTCTGAGGAATTTAACTCGAGTCTTTTCTTTTCGCGCCTCATTTAAATCCTTTGAATCTCAGGGGGAAATACTGCCCTCAACACCGCAAAGACTTTTGTTCACAAAACTAGAGCCCCACCGATTCTTGATTTTTGGGGCAGAAGACATTATTAGGGCGTAAAATAATTCTGATGTCGACATATCGGCCAATATTCTTACAGAATAAAAACATAAACACACATTTTTCTGCAATTAGCTGATAACCAAACATAGGCTACATAATGGAGGCAGGATAATTTGTAGGTAAACAATACACTTTTTACATTGTGTGCATTAATGTCATTTGTAAATGACATTAATGCACACAATGTAAAAAGTGTATTGTTACTGTTTGAGTGCATTAATGTCATTTGCAAATGACATTAATGCACTCAAACAGTAAGTCTCACTGGGAATTTAGTCATTGTGAACTACATACAGCATCTTTTTCTGCAAGTTTTATATTGGCACATATCAGATAACATACGCCAATACCGATATATCTGTGATCAGCCATTATCGGCCAACCAATATATCGGTCAGGCTCTCCACAAAACATGTCAAAAGATCATAAAATATATGTTTTGTTATCAATTACACTACTTAACAGTATACTTGTAATACAAATTAATTAACCCATGAGTAGATTGACCGAAAAGTAATTTAGCAAGTATTCTGATAATTGTTTAAGTCATTTTTCAAGCAAAAGCATTTCACCGGTAACACCCTGCTCTTATGAATGCATGAGTAATGGCCTAATAATCTAATGATAAAATAATATACCAGTCACAAGGAACATTTGTCTGTATTGAGAACTTTATTTTCCTACATTAAGAACATTTTCTACTTACATACTTACTTGTATTGTTGTTTTTACAGTGTGGTTTTAGCATATCTGCTGTATATTAAAGGTGCACTAAGCAGTTTTGTGGAAGAAATCTTAAAAAAGATCTTAATTGACTGTTTTTTTTTTTTAATGCCTGAACGAACTAACTAAACAAACACCCTTCGTTATCATGACTGAATAAACAAACTGAGCTTAAAGGACAACACAATTTCATACTGTTTTACTTTGTTTATATGTGGCGGACCCTGCCACCTTTCTAGCTTCAAACAGTGTTCTGGGACCTTATTTTCCTCTGAGAACAGCTCATTAATTCAGTTATGGAAAAAAAAATCTGAGTTTGTATTACCTCATTCAAAGTGTAAATATTACAACTGAGTTTGAATTCCTCCTCCAAAACTACAGTGCATCTTTAAAACTCCTCCTACCTTAGCAAAGGGTCTCAATACTTCCTCCGGCACTGTGTAATATACAGTATATCACATTTGGTGAAATCATCATTTGTGTGATTACTGAACTGGTCTGTTCTTCATACCCATTCAGGTACATCACATTGTGGCTCATATCCTTTACGATATAATCGACTATGTATTTTTAATGCCGTACGTGACATTAAATTGTGTCTGTGTCTAAAAACACACCCCGTCTACTCTTCTCTACAGAATAAACACTCCATAGGGTCTGTCCAGTAAGAAGTCAAATGAGATCTGGACTCATGAGTCATCTATCAGACTTTATATGACAGCATTTCAACATGGAGACACTCCATTGGTTATATATTTCAGCACACTGTTGCTAGGCAACTAACAACAACAACAGAAAAAAGCTGGCTCATTCCCGTTGAATGATTTAACATCATTTTTAGGAACAAGAAAAGAGGAAACAAACACTGATTTATATCTGGCCAATGAGAGATAATAATGTCTCATTCTGAGTTGGACATCTTCAGTTCATATCCCATATTTAATGTGTGTGTGATGTCTTTAAAATAAATACAGTAGCTGATATGTGGTCATCTGTGGTGCTTAAATGCCGCTAAAATTGTGTTGAGACTTAAGTGGACACATTATAATTATATTTTGATGAGTTTGAAAATCATAGAACTTCAATGAATTTTAAGGTAAAAGGAAATGTGTTTATTCCCCTTTTTCTCAGAGTTAAGGTGTGAAACACTGTTTCATTTCATCAGGTGAAGACAAACTGGACAGATGTGTGTCCTTTTGGTTGGCTGGGTTATATAGTATCAGTGAAACCTTGAATTAAAAAAACTTAGTGTTATTAAACCACTCTTTCACTGACTTGGCCGAAGCCAAGTGATCAGTCTGCTTCACTGGAACAGCCTGGGGATAAAGGATTCAAGGATTCTTGCTCAAGGACTTTTGAGCAGACTGCATGTTGCCAACACTGGAGCGTCAAGGAAGATCTTCAAATTACCCCAACATCCAGCTGGCCTTATTTAGAAGGCAAATACAATGCAATGCAAACATCCAATAAACCACGCACAAAAACAACAACAACCTACTTTTATTCACATTTACAAGTACTGATGCAAGAACTCACAAAGGTGCTATTGTTGGAATTTTTCTATCGTTCTGCAGGCACTAAGATACAATTATGTAATGATGTAGGCTAAAATAACACTTGTTGTCACCTTTGAATCTGACTTCTCTTTATAAATGTATTACTGTCAATGGATTTCTTCCATTGCTTTTTGTTAAATACCTTGAGTGGCATTTTGTACATTAATTGTTATTACATATTCATATTTATCATAATATGATGATTATTGATTATTATTATTATTATCATCAACAGTAGTAATATCATTACTATTTTGGCATAGGGCAGCAAGGCTAATGTAATCTATTTTAATCCAAGCATTGTTATTATCATCACATTGAATAAGGCAATTTCTAATAATATTTTAGCTTAAAGGATAACTTCAGTGAGTCAAATATGAAAATTCAGTCATCATCTACCCACTCCCAATGCCGATGAAAAGTCGGGTGAGGTTTTGAAGTCCACAAAACATTTCTGGAGTTGTAGCAGCAGAATTTTGGGGGGCTGAACTTGTCTTTTAACCTGTTTAATTACGAGCAGTGCTCAGCCAAACTCACTGTCTGTGGTCTAGCACTGCACTGTCAGTCCCTGGAGCATCAATCAGCCTGTCCCACGAACTGTAAACCTGAGTTGTCCAACATGTCTGCTTGCTTTCTTTCTCTCTTTCGTTTCGTTTCTCTCCACGTGTTTTTTTTTTTTTTCCTTGAGTTTGCATGAGAGGCAGTGCATCTCATTGTTCTCAGGAATCTTTGGTGGGTGGTATGCAAGCGCGCCCACACAGACTTAAACGCACCAGGTAGGGGTAATGCAATACCCAAGGTCATTGGCGCGTGAAGTCACGTGACCCGGCTCTTCCATTCCCATGACACCTTTGCGTTCACCCCACCTCTGGCGGCTCCGCACACCGGGCGGTGACGCAGCGACAGCAGGACGTGTCAGGTGTCTCGAGGCTTCGCCAAAGCAGCGAGTCAACGGAAGTCCGCACAGGTAAGACACGGCTCACAGCAAGGACGTGGAGACAGGTGGGAATAACTCGAGCGACGGGCTGCTTTAGAGATAACAGAAAGTGTGTACTTTTAGAAGTTGAGTGAGTGTTTAGGTGTAGGAGTCGATTTTTGTAATACGGTTCGTGTACATGCTCAGTCTGTCGAGATAATCGATACCAAGCTAAGTCCAGCTGCTGAGGCTGTGTTGTAGGCGTAGCTTTTCACGTTATGCTCCTCACTGAACAGAACGTACCTGTACAAAGGTGTAGCAGCCTATGGGACAGTATATATTCCCTGTTTGTATTACCAGACGTCTAGATGTAACGCACCTGGCATTCAAGTACTGTTAATGACATGTTTAGGTCAACCAGTCCTCAACACCTGATCATGTCATGTTTGTGACATCTCGTCGGCACTGGTTCGTCAGGTCCAACCCAGTTATTTACACGTAAACAGCATGTTTGGTGCTTTTGTCTTACAACAACACTAATTGCCTCTGAGGCCATTCATGTATGAGGCAATGCCAACTCCTCCTTATCACCCCATGAGTCATACTGTTGCCAACCTGACTGTTTGGTGGTGGCTTGGCTTAAAGCGAGGGGTAAAAGGTCAGTATCCACCTTTCACTGATAACAAGTGATGGAGACAAAGCTGAACGAGGGTGTTTAGGTTATCAGATTTCAAAAGCTCATATATCAGACAGCCTGTAATGGTTTCAAGGCTCCTCTTGCAGTGTATACCTGCTGAAACAGGGGCCGTCTTTGTTAAGGCCTTGTTTACATTCTGTTGCCTTTTGTTTCTTCTGATTAATGATGATTTCGTCAATGTGAAATTCAGAGATGTAATAGGCCTACAAGAAATGAATGATGTAATGCCAGGAGACATGCAAAGCAAAAAACAAACAAAAGTTGTCTATTATGTAATAGTTTTCTTTTATTGCTAATTAATAATACTGCAGACTGCTCCTTTAGCTTTTATGTCTAACCTATGAGGTCAGACTTCCGGTAGAGGGGCTACATGTACCAATTTGTAACAATATACATTTATTAATCACTTTTTATTGGCCATATGTAAGTGGATTGTAATGTGACATGAAAAATGAAACCTTCATCGTCTCTCTCAGTTCCCTTTACAAGCCTGTGGTTCATTTGTTTAAGTTCTTTAATGCTGATGGACTGTGGATTTCTTTCTGAAAGACTCAGGTCAGGTTTTCCTTGACAGTCCAAAGGATGTGACTTTATTCATGTTCTCGAGTGCTTCGTCTCAGTGCCTCTCTCCGCTCTGCTAACAGAGAGCAACAGGGGCTAATGTTCGCTAATGCACAATACAGAAGTCCCACAGATTCAATACTCAAATCTGTATTATCTGGTGGACCTGCACAGGTTTGTGCACATGTGGCATATGCAAACGTGAATGAGTTTAACTCACATTTACTGATGTGTGCATTGTCTTCAGTGTCTAAATTGAATAGCAGCTCCTTAAACAATACTTTGTGGAGAATCTAGTGTCTGTACTCTTGGGCTTTCAAACCAGGTAACGTGAAAGGAGGTCAGAATATAGAGCAGGTTTGGACATACAGGAAAAACATGCCATGACCCCACCCTATTTCTTTATTCAAATCAGTAACATTTCCTGCTGTGTATTGATTTTCAAACGACAGCTCTGCTCAGCTTTGCTGTTCTCTTTGTGCGCTTCAATTATCAAGAACTTGATTCTCAACCCTCATCATTTTTGTGGGGAGTTTATGCATACGCTCTTCTTGGTTTCTTCAGTTGCTTTGGCTTCCTTCAACAGTTAAAGGATATGCAAAAGAAGTGGATTGACAACTCTAAACTTAGTCCACCGGTGTTTGTTAATATCCCTGTGACGGGCCTGTGAGCTGACCAGGGCGTGTCCCTGGTTTTCGATCTACGCACCAACCTCAAGAGATCCTGCAAGAGGACTAACAGGATAGAAAGGAGAGGTTAACTTATGAGGAGCAACCTTTTCAGCAACGGCATCAAGTCACATTGTTTTACCCATTCAGCAGTGACTGTTCATAGCACAACGTAAACGAACTTGTCTGTCAGGCCTTGAAACCGGTAGCAACAGTAAACAACCCTGAGCTATTCAAGAGGTAAGAGACCTAATAAAAGTGGACTGTCCTTCATATCATTACATTTTATCTAATTCTTTGTTAATTTTGTTAAGCTTGGTAGTAAATAAAAGTAGTTTTAATTAGATTCAATTCCATATCGTTAATATGTAATGTATAAAATTAAATTGCATTTGTCTTATGTTGATGCATTCAGAAGTTGCTGCATCTGACTGTTTTCAATGTTTTATGTCGGGCCTGGTGTTGAAATTCACTTCAGTCCAAAGTCCTCACACCAGTATCGCTTTGCATCTGAGTGGTGATGTAATGGCTGCACTTGGGTGAAAAGGCCCAGACGGTAGGAGAAATGTAATGATTGAGTCATGATCAGCTGTGGTGATTTAAACACGCTGTCTGAGCTCTAACAGAGGGATTCATTGGCTGACAGTAGGATATCTCTCCATGCACAGAAAGTGTATCAGAGGCTCGTCATCCATCTGCAGCACTTTATGTAAGTGTGGGTTTGTTGGAGTTAAAGAAAGATTGCGTGTGCCCTCGGCGAGTTCTCCTCTCATAATGACAATGTTCTCATAGTTTGTAGTTTGTGTTTCCATCTTGACGTGCAGTCAAGCGGTATGAGATTGACTGCAAGTTTGAACACGTTGACTGTTTGAGTACATGTATGTGTGAGCACTCTTTGGTATGTATGTCAGGCAGTGGAGTGTAACGAGGAAAACTGATGTAGAGCATCTTGTAAATCAGTGATCTCACACAGAAGATAGTTCCTCTACATGCATAAACCTGGACTCTGGCACCAACACTTTGAACAGTCTGAACACGTCCAGGAAGATTTTAGCCTTGTTTTTCCATTTAAAACAAGGCTGTTTTGTAATGATGTAAATCGTGTTTGATGTTGACATGTAGTATTGTAAAAATGGTGGTTTCATTTGCCTAAAACACCAAATTTGTAGATGGTACACTGGTGACAAATTCACCAAAGAGGATGGAGATGAGTATTTTATTTTCTTGTTAAAATAAGGTAGAATTTGTCGGGACAGTGAGGCCTTGCTGGCGTGTTTTTAATTGAAATCTATTATCCAGCTCAGCCTATGGAGATGGTTGATGGTATAACTGAAGTTAAGTTTTCTTTGGTAAACTTTTGTGAAATTATTTAGAGGTAAAGAAACACAGTTAGAGATGTTCTGATACTTATTTCCCTTCCTGATACCAATTGTGGTACCTGAACTTCATCCAGTTCAGAGTGCAGATCCAATATCAGTTCATTCATTCATTCATTTATTGTCAACCGCTTATCCGGAGTCGGGTCGCGGGGTCCACAGCCGCTTTATCCCTTTTTGAAGGGATCGCAGAGGTTACTGGAGCCAATCCCAGCTGTCTCTGGGCGAAGGCAGGGTACAATATCAGTTCATAAAAACTATAATTATATTATTATTGTTTTTAACAGCTTTATACCACTTACCCTGTATAGATATGATATGATTGCTACCATTGTTGTATGGTCTGACCCACTAACACTTTGTAAAATATAGATAAAAACACAGACAATGAACGTTAGAAACTTTTATTTTACTATCGAGTTTTACAGTAAGTCATAGTAAAAAAAAAAAAGAACACAAATGTCAACAAGTTGCTTGCCGTTTATGAGTATTGACTACTCTTCCTGCTTGGAAGTAGCCATGTCCCCTCTCTGGTCTAGTAATTCTCATAGTATTGGATCAAGAGTCACATACTTGCCGATATACCACATTCAGCATTTTAGGCGGTATCGGAGGCATTTCAGAAACTGTTATAAGTATCGTGAACATGGCTAATTGTGGTTGTGTTTGCATTACAGGTGTTCAGATAACTGCCAGAGATGGAAAGTGGCCCATTCAGTCGACGGTCCTGGGCGACGCAGTCATTGCGCGTCACAGCGAAGGAGCTATCACTGAGTGGACGAGGAAGAAACAATGCCATAGCTGAACGCTTCTCCAAGTGAGTAATGCCTGGCTTGGTTTGGCCCACATGACTACATCAGCCGCAACAACACCAACTGGTAATGTTTATCTGGTGTGTCATAATTGCAAAATGTACTCCTGGGGACACCTATTGGAAGTTGTCTATCCAGATTTGCCAGTGTGATAGCGTCACAACCCTGTAAAATACAGTCACAGTCTTCTCAGTTGTGTAGTCCAGATCAAAATGAAGGCCAATGTTGAAAATGGGTATGGTCAGACCCATTAGTACTGAGTACTACTGCAATAATGTAGTAATGGTTACTTAGTAGTCGTGGGGCAGATCATGAACATGTTGATGGGCGTTGCAGCTGGTGTGATCCCATCACAAGATGGTCTCTAGTTATTTATGATGTATGTATGAACTATTCTGTCAATGCTTTTCACTTATTTTATGCTAAAGTACAAAATGTAAGCGCTCCATTTAGAAATACAATAAACTAGTTCAGACTGTTGTTGAGTCTGCTTGTGCATTTCATTTCTGCAGTCTTAAAACAAGTGATTACCATTTTCACTAATTTGATGATGATGTATTGAAAATTTATGCAAAAACAATTATTATTTTGTCTCACAGAATGCCAGTTTAAATCAATTTGTCATTTACTTAAAAAATATCATCCCCTAAAAATATAACTTAACAAAAATCAAATACCAAATCATTTAAAATCAAACGAGAGACAATCCAGCCACAATGCCTGCCATCATGTTCGTGTTCTAACCCGCAAGTACTGAGTAGTCATTATAACATTATTACATAATGAGTCAAATCACACTTTTCTTCAAACTGGCCTTTCATTTTGATCTCAGCAACACACCTGTACAACTTTTATGACTGCATTAAAATGAATGTGGGCCAGGAGTAAAGTATGGTGGCCCTCTTGCTTAGACTATGCGTGTCTGCAATCTTACCTTCATTTTGATCTTAACTACACACTTGTCAAATTTCCTGAGTATTTTGTACAGTTGTGATGCTATCGCGCTGGAAAGAATCTCTCCATAGACAGATGGAAAGAAACAAACATAAAAAAACCTGACAAAAACACTCTCTTTGGCACTTGCTCACACACACACACACACACAGACTCACACAGATTCACAAGGTGAAAGCATTTCAACAACCTCTAAAAATTCTACACTATTAAAAATGTTATCACAGTGTTCTGTTGCTGAACATTTTGCAAGGCTCTTTAACGAAGAAATGTCACTGATATGAGAAAAGTATTGTGTTCTTGTTTTGAGTCAGCAGAGGTCAGCGTTGTTTTCTGTCTCTCTCAGGTACCAGAAAGCTGCTGAGGAGTCAAGTGCAGAAAAGAAAAAGGTAGTACATATTTCAAATATTTGTATTTTTCATTTAGAGACAATTCATTCAGTTAATGAAATAAAAGTATACAGCTTCATTTGTTAAACACAATCTTAAATCAATGATCGATGCATCTTGTTTACATTGTTTTGATAAGCATCTCCAAGATGTAAATGAAATGTGTGTGTACACTTGCTTGATTTGCTCAGTAGCTGCTGGTGGGGCTGAACTAATTGCTGCATGTTGAGATGAGGACTGCACGCATACACACACACACGCTCACCATGCCAACACACCGTCTGGGCCAAATGTCTTGTTTAGCTGACCTCTCATTGGCCACTTGTTGCGATGGGCAGGCTATCAAACCCATAATCCTTCTCCAGTGTAATCCCCCTCGCAATGCTCTGTGTGTAGCTGCTTTGTCAGTGTGAAAGACAGATAAACAAAGCAGGACTGAGATTAAATGAGTTAACTGATCGGCTAATACAATGAAGAACTACAAGGTAATGTGGCTGTGCATGTTGCTGCTAGAGGAAATGTGGTGGCTGTTTACCTGTGTGAGTGTGTAAAGCAGGTGCTTTAAACGTGTGAGCTTCTATAGTGTGTGTTTATTGATCTGATTGGTAATGACAGTGACAAGAAGGCTTTGTTCTTTTTTACTTCTGAACAAATGGGATAAGCTGCTCTCCTGCATCTTTTCACTACATGCAGTGAACAGGCGATGCTCTGAAGGCTCATTTCTGTCAAACACACAGCTCCAGATTGTCCGTTTTCTTCTTTACACTAATTTATATTTCTGGTGTGATTCATCATCGCTTATTATAATTTTTCCGGAATCAATTAAATGTGTAGATATAAACTGGTGTCACTATTACAGGGTTGTAGAGGTCTAGTCAAAACATTTAAGGATAACGCTCGTATCCTGATGTGTTTTAGACAAGTTTGAATGCGCGGGGTAAATGACCATCTGTCTGTCTCCGCGTGTGTGTGAGTGTGTGTGTGTGTGTGTGTGTGTGTGTGTGTGTGTGTGTGGGGGGGGGGGGGGGAGGGGGACAGGGAGCACCATTAGATAAATTAAACGAATGTGTGTGTTTTGGTTACAGCTTCTCAGATATGAAGACTTGCTGCTTTTCTGTTTATTGTTATTTTTGTATTCATTTATTTAACCTTTATTTATACTCAAGAGATCTTTTAGGGGCAAACCTCAATGCAATGATGAGAAAGAGATAAACTAACAGAGAAAATTAATACAAGTATAAAAATGATTAAAAGGCCTTAAAGGTTTCCGACCATGGAAAAAAGGTAGATGGATTAGAATAATTATATCAATATAGGAGCTCAGGTATTATTTTTCATCCACCAAGCAGGTAATGTTTTCACCCATGTCTGTTGGTTGGATTGTTAACTGGATTACACAAAAACTACTGAACTGATTTCTACGAAACTTGGATATAGGATGGGTCGCAGCCCAGAACTGATCCCATTAACTTTTGGTGCGAATCTTGATAAAGGAACGGATCCAGGAATTTTTCTCACTATAACATTGCGAAGCATTTTTCAACATTTTCATTAATTTCTCAGGGATGCTTGGATCTTGATGGAAAGAAACAGGCGTATTGAGGTGTCTATGACTGACTGAGCCGTTTTGGGCCTTGCTGTAGGAATGCCTTCTAGTGACGTTCTTGTTAGTTGTTAAATTACTCATCAGAATATAATTGGATCCACTGTTAGAATCTGTGAAATTTGTTCACATCATTGACCAATATTTTCCTTTTATGTAGTAAATTATGTAGTTTGTTACCACCGCAGAATATCTATAAGCTGTCTTAACATCGGAGAAATTATGTTTTCGTGGTGAATGTTCCTCCGTCAGAATCTGCAAACGGGTTTGACTGTCGCAGGATTCACTTGATGGTATCAGCGGGTGCAGCTGTACTCGTTGGCCTCATGAACAGTGGAACTAATAACTGTACTCATTCTTCCAAAGTCCAGTTCAATGAGGAATATGTAAAAAAAAAAAAAAGATCATTATCCATTAATGATTTGTAGAGGAGGATTCAGACTTTTACAGTGTATAATATACTGTTTAGGCTGATATGCCTGCCTTACCACATACAGCAGTCAAGTTAGTTTCATTTCCAGTTTAAACAGGATGCAGTGGCATGAATGTGAGAAGCACAGAGACTCAATTTTAGTCAGTTTTATAGTAACTATAAAAAAAAATTCTACTTATATTTGCAAAGCTCAGAAAGAAAGGAATTGCTAACGTAATGTTTGACATTGTGTGCTGTGTCTCTCTTGACGCTTCCCTTATCAGGACTCGAGCCCAGAACTGACCGATTGTCTGTCATAAGATGTATTTTATTTATGGAATAACCTCCAGAGTATCTTGTTTTCCATATTTTCTGTCATTTTTTGCTTTACCAAGAACTGTTCAGTCTATGGAGACAGATTTTTTGGCAGTGTTATCTTCACATAGTTTTTTCTTTAGGAAAGTCTTATTGAGATACAGGATCTCTTGACCAGGCAGCCCCGGTCAAGATTACAGCATAAGAATTTTAAAAAACAATCACATAAAAAAACAAATTCACATGATGGAACAGATTCAACATAAGGTTAAGTAAAAGAATAGAGGCATACACATTCCACCTCAAGTCAGAGATTATGTTAAACAGCAAAAGGGTTTCCCTCAGGGCCGTCTGTAAAAGACCTTTAAAGGTGTTCAATGAAGACAATGCTTCTAAGATAATGGTAATTTGCAGCTCATTCCTTGCCCAGGGTGCATAGAAGGAAAAAGCGGTCTTTCCAAGCTGCACCCTGGGGACATTTAAAAGAATCCCATGTGTAGACCTTGTTCTTTAGTTGCTGTGATAGAAGGCTGGAGATATAAGTACGTAGTTGAACTAATAATGTCTCTGCCATCACTGAGGATGGAAAAATGTCAGAGCCGACACAGTGAACAAAGAGTTAACTTTTCCCTGAATGTATCATTTCCTGCTCTGGTTTCCTGGCTATTCTGACTCTCTCTCCCTCTCTCGGTCACTTTGCTGGTGTTAAAGGGGTTGGACTAACTCTTAGGAGCAGATTTCGTCTCGCTGCTAACATCTGGGAGAGCTGCGCCTCTGGCTGTCTCTCAGCACGCTGACCGGTAAAGAAGGACCAACTAAAGGACTCTCACTTTCCTTGCTGTTTGGTTTTTCTTACAACTCCAGCAAATTCAGGTTTTTTGGGGGGAGTTTTCTGTCTTTTTGCTTAAAAAAGGGGAACAATCCTGTCACTGTCCGGTTCTTCCTGTTCACTCTGGATTTGCCTCACAAAGACAGTAATTGTATGTCTGTTTTTTGTCCACTTTGGGGGGGTTTGTCCCTTTTGTTTTAGTCCTTATTCTCATGTTTTATTTCTCTCTACTTTCCTTTCTTTCTTCATGTGTGCGCATGTTCATATAACTTTTTTGTCGTTGTACCAGTTTCATTTGATGTACTTATAAAGTACGCTAAAGCAGATAAGTCTTTTGGGATTTAATAACGTGTTTTGTTTGCTTGTCATTTCTAATGATCCCTGATTTAAGGTGCAAATTTGAATTTAATTTGTAACTTGTGGTTTCATAATATAAGAGTGTTTAAATGTTTCCTACTGACCCAACCTCAGCTGGGAAGCTCGCACATAAAAGCTCACATAGTTTTTTTTTAAGATTTATTAGTTGATTAGTTAACTTATATGAGCGTGATTTATTCACTCGTCCACGTCCTCTTTCTTCAACGTGTCATTCCTCTTTTATAATTAAGGAAGTTCCCGGAGGTCACACTGCAGTAGTCTGCCTCCTGTTGTTCTGTTGTGCTGTTTGCTGCTGGACATGTTTTGTTGACATGAATGACCCGAGTAGTGAACAAAGCTCTTCTTAGTGTTGTTTTTTGGAAAGGTGAAGTTGTAGTGTGGAAGGGAATGCAGCTCTCCATCTTGAGCCAATTGTTGCCTTGAGCAGCCGCAGCAAAACATCTATTTCCTGGATCAGCTTTGAACAGCTGTTCTCCTCCTCTGTCAGTGAAGCCAATTTCAGAATCCGGCATTTCCTTTATCCCATTGTGCTGAATGAGGGTTTAAGCTATATGTTTATGCTGCATATGCTCTTGAGTGCGTGAGAAAAACAGACTTCCTCCTGATGGTTTTGTTGATCGGCATTTTCTCTTTCTTTTTCTCTTTCTCACAGACGTCTGAGAGTGCAGCACCCTCCCTGCGGTCAGCCAACCTGAGTGCTCTAAAGAAGCGCTGGGAGCAGACAGGCAGCGCTGATCAGGCAAAAAAGTCGTCCGTGCCACCTCCCAGCCAGTCCAGCTCTCGCTTTCGACCTCCTGCTCTGTCCAGGCCCGCTCCTATCGCCGAGCACCCTCCTGCATCAAAGAGCCCCGGCCCGCTGACCACTCAGGGAGGTCAACTTACAGCCAGTCGTGTCCGGAAGTCCTCAAACACATCCCAAGGAGAAGAACAGAGAGGGATGGAGAGGGATGAGCTGACACACAGTGAAAGACCTGAAAAGCTAGAAGAGCAAGTTCCAACCAGCCCCTGTGCCTCTTATGAAAAACCCCGAGTGCCACTGAACAACCTGAAGATGAAGTTTGAGAGGGGAGAGGACGCCATCGGCAAGGTAGGTATCGACAGGTTCACTGGAGAGGAACACATGCACGATACATTTGCGACACAATCTTTTTTCACTGCATGGTACGACTCGACTCGACTCGACTCGACTAGTAAGAAAAGTCATATCTCATTGTCATGTCTTGTTATTTCATGCCCTCAATGTTTTGTCAATTTTCGATCAAAAATGGTATAAAAAATATCAGTGCTTCTTCAGGTATCGTATTGAGTTACTCAGTAATTTCAGACTTGTAACATCACTATAGATTGCAGTGTGTCAGTGAATACATGCTGCAGCTTCAAAAGACTAAAGTAGAGCTCCCGTCTACTGTTTTCCGACTGCCGTTCTTTTTGAGGTGGGAATGGAAGTAGAGAAAAGTACCTGGCACAGAAAGTGAGAAGGGTCAAGTCGAGCTGTACCCTACACTCGAAAAGCAGTACTGGACTCTTGAACAAGCACTGACACCCCCTCAATACATAAATGCTTACATCATTTAAGTTTCTACAGAACTGAAATGCAAGTTGTCAGTTTGGGCATACTTCCCACATTAATTGAGATCATATTTGTTGCATGAACGAGGCGTAGCTGTCTCTCATTGACAGCTGTGACAGCTGTGCATCTATTGGCCATGTTTCTCAGGCAATAACTGGAACCACAGTGTTGATGATTGGCTGTACCGATGGAGGTCAAAAGGCAGAATGTTTTCACACGTAGCCAACTGTATGTTGCCTGAAGCTGCAAAGAGCCCAGAATTTATTTGCATCTTTTTGAGGAACTCTTAACCACTAAGATCCTAATTCACAAGGCTTGTTTCTGCACCACCAACCAACCGTTACATTTACTAAACAAAACAGAAAGGAATATGTAGTAGCAATATTTATATTGTGAGTATTGGACTGTGTCATTTGTGTATGCATGCAAAAGAGAGATAAGAAGTAACAGTTACTGACCACAGTGATAACTTCTCCATGCACAATACCACCTACCACTTAAAACATGTTGCTGTCCGTGCAGAAATACTCAGTGCTAAGCATTGTTGTGTTTCTTCCTTGTATTTTCTGAAGTAGTCTCATTCCACCTGGATTTTCTTCCCCACCCTGTTTCTGTCCTTCCCCTCACTCTCCCCCTCTGAGCTCAAAACAACAAGCCCTCCACTCTTCACCTTCCAGCAGAGGAATGCAGGGACATTCCTGACCCAGGGCTGTTTCATACTTCAGAGAATCACCTCTGAGGAGTCTTTATCTCACTTTACATTAACCACACTTTGTATCCTGGATTTCAAACAGTCCCAATCTTAAGTTTTAGGTCTTAAGTTTTCCCGTTTACGTCATATATTGTGCAGGTCCGTGACCTCGCAGCAGTCGTCGCATAAACTGCACAAATCAATTAGTTGTCTTTTACATTTTACTTGACTTGCACTCTGTCACGCTCAACACCGTGTCATGACTCTCCAGCTCTGAAAGCTGTAGCCTCTTAAAAATACTTCATAGTATGACTAAGAGCATGACGTCACCATTAGGAAAGAAGAAGTAACACAAATTAGGACACGTATTCTGCCAATACTGGTCAGAAAAGGTTGATTATCTTCTTACTGTAGGTTAAAGCAGGCGTGCCCTCCTAGAGTTTTACAATCCACTTGGTGTTTGGATTTACGTGGCTGAGGACGACGGTGGCACAACAGGACTCCTCAGTGAAGCAGGCTGAAGAAAGGAGCTATTTTAATTGGCTAAAGCTCTTTTTCCATTCGTGTGTGTGTGTGTGTGTGTGTGTGTGTGTGTGTGTGTGTGTGCGTGTGCGTGTGCGTGTGCGTGTGTGTGTGTTAACTGCTGAGAGAAAACTGTCTGGTTTACACATTAGTATTGGTGACACGTGGACACACACACACAAAGCTCATTCTTTTAGTTAAGTGCAATAGAGTATCTCTTTGGTTCTCTGTGCTGCATTTCAAAGGCACGTTGGTGGCTGTCCTTGCAGATTCCTGTCATTTTTCTGTCTTTGGTGCAGTGTTGCTGAGACGGAGCCTGTAATTTAGTTTTAGTTCAGCGTTTGTAGTTATGAAACTGTGTCAAAGTCATTGAGGTAGAATATGGAGCCAGGATTCAGGTATATTGTCCCTGAAGGCTATATATTTAAAGCTGCACATGGGTCACACACAACTCAGGACAATATCTGAAACACACAACATATTTCACGTCAATTAGTGAATCTGGTTTATCTATATTTTTATACTGTTACGAGGACACAAACACTTCATATCTTCTACCTGTTTTACACTGAGGAGTCAAAGTGCTGACCTGTGTGGGATGTGTGTACAACAGTCCTGATGATTAGTGATGTCCATCTGTGATTCGGGCAAGTGAACAGACTGGCTGGCTGTGAAACTTGTATTTAACAGTAATCTTTGTCTCAGAAATAATTTCAGACTCTCTCTCTCACTCTTTGCACAAGTTGACAGAGTCTAAAATAGTAGCCCACAGTATTAAATCTCACACAACCTTAAGCACTTTTACAATGTAAAGGTTCTGTACATCACGGGAAAATTCGAAGCCCTTGAAATAAACACTGACGAGTAAACAAGCCCGCTTTATTGCATCAGAAATCTCTTATGGTATTCTGGTTAAAACGTGTTCACCAAAAAAAACCTGATACAGAAACCTAAATCCAAAGGGTCTGTGTTTTCTGAGAACGCCAGATGTAAAGTAGTCTTTGTTTGGCTGAAAGAGAGGAAAGTAGTAAAGATGAAGAGTTAGTAAACAACCAAAGTCAGGAGAGCAAACAGGTAGAACAGCAGATTGTGTTGACTGGACCTCTGAATCCTTGAATCCTTTTACTTCTACAGGGTGGCAGGACAAAACTGCGCAGTACTTCATCAGAAGACATGGACCAACATGGGGGTAAAGGCAAAACACACACTCACATACACACGACCCTTTGAATAATTCATCAAGGTTCTGTACATATCAGTGGAGTTGATACCATAGAAATAATAAAAGTGTCATCTCTAAATCTTTAAGCCCAAAACTGTTACCAAATCTTTACCTTAAAACGCACTAATTATTTTCATTTCGCACCTTAGTGCTATGCATGTGTGTGGGTGGGTAATGTTGTTTCAGAGGAGACAGTAGTTTGTGCAACAACTACATCATGAATAGTACTTTTAAACTGAAGAGTGATCCTGTGTTGTTTAGGTGAAATGCAACCACAATTTTCATGCGAGTTTACTGTCAAAACAAATAAATATGTTTATCTCCTCTGCCGTAGGTCCTTCAGTGTCTGACAGAGTGTTGGAGTCGACATCCATGAAGGAGAAGATGGCCAAGTACCAGGCTGCTGCTTCCAAACAAGGCAAAGCTCACGCTGTGAGTTCATGCGATAGGAGCTGAATCAATAACATGATCAAATCAGACAACTCGAAATATATAATTTCTCTGAAATAGGAATGAAATGCAAAACCTTTCTGTGGTGAAACATTTCTACATCTACTTATTTATTTGTGTGTTTCTGTGTGTCTGAGAATCGTGAAAACCCAAAACAGATTTTTGATGTATAAATAATTAGATAGGTGATTATATAGGGGCATTTAATCATGCACAAATTTAACAATCATCAGTCTTTCCCAGATTAGTTTTCCCTGACACTTATAACAGTCACCCTGTTGATACCTTCAGACAATTAAAAGTGGTCTGAATTAAGTCATTTAATTTAAGATAACTGAACTGTGACCGTAATTGTTGACAAGCCAGTAGCTTAGTTCACATGTAGTCGTGAGGGAGGCAACATTGTGTTTGAGTCCTTATGGTGATTTATGAGCCTTTGTCTCGACTCACAAATGTTACTGTACATACATTGTTTTCTGCCTTCCTGTTTCTTAAATTTATTTCTTCCTACCTTCATCAGAAAGAGGGGAAATACTCAGCTGTTCATGAGTGTTTAAACTTTGAGTGTTTGTTTTCATTTTATCTTTCACTTTGTGTTTCCTTCAGGGTCTGACCTCAGATGTGCCCGCTGCAAAAACATCTGCACCCGAGTGCAATGGTGAGTCTGAGTGGCGAGGACACATTCACACATTAATGTTATTGATACAGTATTACCTGTAATATAAAATGTGAAAGAGAACACTGGCATCCAGAATTAGACACTGGTCTGACACTGGTCTGATTTGCCTTTTCAACTGGCTTCTTCTGTGTTTTGTCTGTTTCAGGGGAGAACGGCGAGCAGCCCAAAGCAACGAGGGTGAGTCAGTCATCACAACAAGCAGGAGACATGCATGAATCACCAAAAGAAATCCAATTTCAACCCTCGTTGATTATGGATATATGTGACTGTTATTGTGTGTTTCAGAAGTTCTGCCCACCGGTGAGGGAGACGTGCATCGCCTGTCTGAAGACCGTGTACCCGCTGGAGAGACTGGTGGCTCTTAAACACGTCTACCACAAAAGCTGCTTCCGCTGTGTTCACTGCAGCACAAATCTCAGGTTAGAGTCACACTGTTGCATATTTCCTGAATTTTCTTTTCTGGTTTTCCAACCTGTCTTTGAATGTCACCAGTAAATATGATTTAGATTTCCTCCATGGCTGACTGTTCAGCAAAAGCACGCAAGTAAAATATAATCTTTGCTGCTCTCTGTTTCCAGTCTGGGGAACTACGCCTCTCTGCATGGTAACGTCTACTGCAAGCCCCATTTCAGCCAGCTGTTTAAGTCTAAAGGCAACTATGATGAGGGATTCGGCCATCGCCCTCATAAGGAACTTTGGGAGCCACGAGCCGACGAAGAGGAAGGTGAGGAAGCGGTGAAGCCAAAAGAACAACCAGCAGCAGTGACACGTCCAGCTGAGAGTATCACAGAGAAACAGCCAACCCCAACTGAGGAAACATCCCCACAGGTGAAGGTCACAGATATGACCGCCTTGCTGGAGACTCGTGTGCAGACGAAAACAAGCTCCGGTGAGAAACTCCAGTCTACAGAGAGGCCGGCTGAGACGCGCAGGCTGAGGGTGGCCTGGCCTCCTCCTGGTGGTGAGGGCCGCTCTGAGACAGCAGCGCTCAGTCCGGTCACAGAGGGAGCTCCTTCAAGCCGACCCTGGAGAGCCAAGTGGCCCCCAGAGGATGATGCACCATCAGCCTTCCAGAGCTCAGACCGGGCTGAACTGGTGAGCCTGAGGAGGAGCTCTTCTCTCAAGGAACGCATTCGGCCTTTTACAATCGCAGCTAAACCCAGCCCCGCAACCAGTCAGGAACCCAGAGGACCTCGTCGCCCTCTCAAAGCCCTGATGGATTGGAGAAAATCGTTCGAGGAAAAGAACCCATCGGAAGAGTCGCCTAAGGAAAACAAGCCAGAGCCTCAGCAGGTGAAACAAGAAAAGAAAGAGCCTCAAATACCAAGTGAGGCCATCTCAGAGGAAGACGGGGAGACTCAGGAAGAACGAGATGAGCAAGCACGGAGAGGAGAGGCAGCAGCAGACAAGACGGCAGCAGAAGAGGGCTCCCTCAGAAGCATCTCCCCGGATATCTCACCGTCACCATCACCACCTTTACAGCCAAAACAGAACCGCTCTTCTCAGGATGTGGGCTTCTGGGAGGAGGAGAAAGAAGGAAGTGATGCAGAGGAGCTGAGCGCAGAGGATATCATCAAGAGGAACCGCTACTATGAGGAGGAGGAGGAGGACTCTGACTCATAGAAACATGTCAAATTGTCACGTCTGTCCACCTTTTAACAACTTTGAGTTGGTTTTGTTTTCTCAGTTTAAAGGTAAATCACAAATATAGCTTTGCCAGATTTTATAGTGTTATAGGAGAGATGCACAGATGCATAATAGATATGCAATAACTGCCTTTAAGTTTTTGAAATGTTTGATTTTTTTTTTTTTTTTTTTACATTTTAATTATATACTGTAAAAATATCTAATACAGCTTTTATATGACTCGTGATTATACTAGAAGACGGGCCTCTATTAAATTGAATCATCGCATCTCTGGACATCATCTCTTTCTAATTATATGCAGCAACAGTGGCATATCAGATAACCATTTTACTTTATGCAGCACTTTAACTGCTTTCTAATGACAGGCAGTGCTCTTGTGCATCAAGCGAAATAATCATTATGTGTATTTTTGCCGAATAGACCAAAATATCTCATACCTGAATGCGTACACCAGCCGAATATTTTAAGATGCGGGTGGAGAATCCATTGTGTTTTATATAGTTCATATTTTTACACATTGCCGCAATTTAAATGGTAAATTAAAAAAAAACAGAACCCAAGTGAGAATACTCTGGAACTTACATTCATCGCACAGGTGTCGTCTTCTCTCAGGGATGGAAACATCATCAGTGTACTGCGCTACGTTATCACAGGTATCACAATAACTGGAAAGTCCCCTGCTGTTAAAATACTACAGTTATTAGGACAATATGCAGTTTACTACTTTGACCTTTACTGAGTCTTTAGCTCATCACTACACCTGAATAGTCTTAAGGAAGTGAAGGTCCCTAAATATAAATGTCTTCTGAACCTTTATTATTACTATCCTGCAGGAGGCGCTGTGGTTCAGTTAAAAATAAAACTGGAGTTGTACACTAATGGCAAATTGCAAAAAGGATTATTTTTCTCACAGGAGAAGCCGTGTGGAGCAGCCTTTATATATTTTCTTACGACAGTCTGAACTTCTCCACTGAGTCAGAACAACTTGCAGATTTTCAACCCGGTTCTGCTCCCCAGCTGCTCTAAAACATAACTAATTACATTTTTTCTTTCCTACTGAGATACGTCCTTTCAGTCTAATAGCAGAGTATATGTTATCTCTCTGGGCCTTCTGGATTTGTGTTTTTTCAACTGGATCCAGTTTATATGGTATGTAAAACATTGTATTTTATAATGTGCTGTTGAATATATGTTTGCACTGTGGAGGATTTTTTTTTTAAATAATTTGTATAATGACACATTGGGCATTTCAGTCTTTACTGTTGCTAAAACACAATTAAAATGTATCAACATGGAAATCCAGAGTTTGAACAAATCTGACTTTTTTTTCATTATTGTACCTTTTGCACAACCTTACACACCAAACTTAACACGGTCATCAACATCCATCTGGACTTTTACATGAATCCACAAATTAATATAAAATACTTTGTGCACGTTTTCACATGAGAACATTGTTTTAAATTAAGTCAGAGGTCTTTACTTGCAGGCTTTCCTAAGAATATTATATTTCTTCTTACATACGCATAGATACTATCTCCTTCAGAGAAGTTGGTTAAATTGGTATTTTAGATTCTCAAGTTTTAATGCTCACTGGTGCCTTATGTAGCAGTACTGTTGAGCTATAAATGGCACTGTTGATACTTAAATACCATACATTTTTTAAACGTTTTAAGACATCAGACACATGTCCATCACATTAGACCAAATAGTTACAATTATTAAGCTCCTCTAAACAGCCTCTTTAGATCATCACTTCTGTGAAAACACCGCAACCTTTACAAAGGGGTACAACACACTGGGAAGTGGAGAAAATAATCATTATACAGAAATAACTCGAGGATTGAAATATGAGGTCTGCATTAAAACAAAAAAGCTGATCTCATTTGCATGTGAAGTCAGCAAACAGCACTAAATGTTACTCTTTTTAAACATGACCCAACAAAAGTGAGACGAAGCAGCCCGTGGTGCAGTGAATGTAAATAGTCTTTATTTTTTTAAACATTATTTTTGGCATGTTTTTCTGATTGCTTCAAGTGAAAAGAGACCAAAGTAAACAAGATAAAAGAAACAAACACACACAGTACATGACAGGATGTACACAGAGATACACTGGACAGAGACAGCTGCTGTAATTGTGTTGAACTTCATGATTAATGACACAAAAGATAAAATACGGCTAAATGTTAAAGCGTGTGGCAGAGGGCCAACAGCAGCAGAAGAAGAACATTATCAGCTCCTGTGAACTCAGATGCTGACTCACCAATACTGGACAATGACAAAACCAAACAGGAGTACACCCCGTCTACAGTACAGGCTGATACGATGATGTGAGAGTGTTTCCTCAGCACACAATTAGCAGCAGTTGAGCATCTCATGAGCATCTCTCAAATCTTTACACTTCATGGACGCAATTAATCCTTATTCCAATGATAGACCTGCAGGAGAAGGACTCCAACATGGATACAATAAGGTGTTTTTCAGTGACCTGCAGAGTCCACAGACATGCAACACCTTTGGGACGAGGTGTCAACGCCCATTTCTAACACCTCCCACATGATCCTACAAACAGGCGTATTATTTAATAAAGGACCCAAACTGGATGTTTTCACACAGGCACTTTGCCCGTTAAAAGCAGTCTGGTTGTAAAGCCTACTTACAACATAAATCAAGTTCCTATATCTATTCATGACAGATAAAGGTAAGGTAAGGTAAAAGATCAAACTCTGGAAGTTGTTGTTGTTGTCCGTACTGTTCCATATTTATGAATAACTCAGTTGCCCAACAGTTTTGGTAAAAAGTCGGTGTTTGGCAGCACATAAAGAAAACAACCCCTTCCCTCCTTGACACATGAATCTGACAGGATAACAGTCAAAGTCTTCTACCTTAACAGTCTGCAATTGCCCAAAAAATGGATTCCTTAGGAAAACAATGACTCGCATCAAAAATGCATTACAGGTTTGTGGCAATCAATGGTTGACTTCAACATTCAGCACAGTCATTAAAAAATAACCATAGAAAAGACAAGGTATTTGATTTTCAAATATACCTGAGTGCAGCAAACAGTTACAGTATGGCTTCATTTTAAACATTCAGATCTTAAGTAAAAAGTAGAGCAGAAATATTATACCATGTTTAGTCTTTAATTATTCTTGTTCTGACATGGTTTGATACACAAGAGAATTGCTCTTCAGAATTTTCCCTTTTTGAGACACTTATGATCTATTTCATTCCAAATACCTTGTGATCCACAGGAAATACACCGAATATCACGACTTCAAATGTGTCTTTTTTTTCTGTGAAGCTCAGTTTAAGGCTCCACTGGGTTTGTCATTAACTTAGAGATTAGTATTTAATTAAAATTTTCTCGGTTTGATTGTTTGACTAAAAAAATACAGGCTCCAATATGTGTATGGTGACACCTGGACACCAAATACCTCACTACTGGAGAACCCAAACTTTAACCCAAGCAATCTGTTGGGAGTTCTCCCTCTGACATAATTGGTTTTACTGTCACAAATATTTATCCCAAAGACTTTGGACTGATTATGACTGTATTTAATGACAGTATGTTGTCTACAATTAGGTGAAAAAAAATCATACCTGCTTAAAAAAAGGAGTCATAAAAACTAACCTGGATTTTAAAAACAATTAAAAATCATCAAACTATTATTATTACATTTAATTATCCCATAATTCCTAATGCGTGTGGTTCGCACTTCATGTCAGAACCACAGCCACAGAGCAGCTGGTTTCACTGACTGATTTACTGTTTTTTGGAAGACTTTCCAAACACCAGCACTCTCACCACTGAGTGTCAGCAACACACCATCAGTGAGCTCAGTGTGGCTGCAGGCTGTGAGAGTGACGCTGACATATCTGCTGACATAGATTATAGCTGATGAGAAGGTTGCCTTGGTAGATGTGGTCTGCTCTGATCGATTCGTTATTCTGGTGAGATCCTTTCTGGCATTTGATCTTATTTTATTAACTTTACTTTGTCTGATGGAACAATAATAGTATTTTACCCTCATAAACGACTGGTTTAACAATTGTCTGTATAACCATTTCATTATAAAGCACTTCTTTGAGGCTCACCTCTTTTTCGAACCAGTTCCCAGTGAATTACTGGTCTAAACTTTCAGGCACAGATTGTGATTCATGATTCACACATGAAGCTACATTCAAGAGAATGTCATCGAATTTGCGATCTTTACGCGTTTGATACATTAAAAGGAACATTAAAAGAACGTGGGATACCGAGGACTAATTTGAAGACGATAGGCACATGGGACTAAGGCACTATAGGAGACCAAGAGCTGCAGCAGAGTTTTGTGATTGGTTTGCTCTCTTTTGTCAGTTGGACGTTACCCTTTATCGCATTTTCCCTCAAATTTAACTTGAGATGCGGTACAGATTTTCCTGAATGACCCCATGCAGGAAATGTTCCTGAAAGGGCCTGAATAACATACATTATTTTGATCATTCCTACAGCATGAGGGCGCCACAGTCCCCTCCTTCACTGGAGTGACTTTTTCAAGTAACGCCGTTGATTTGGAGGTAATATTTATCCGATCTCCAAAATGTTCCAGAGCTCGATCATTCGTATCCTGCTCTGATTTCACCGCTCAGATTGTACTTCCTACACTCAGCTCAGCCGCTGAGCGGGTGCAGGTCCACTCTGACCTTCTCCCCAGTGCTCATCATGCCAATCGTGGGATACAAGCCTCCTACAGGTAAGGCCACTTCCCTGCGGCCCACCACCTGTCCATTTCTGGTGAAGAAGACCTGTTTAAACACAAGGGCACAGCAAAGGGATAGTAAGAATATTTGTACTAAAAGCTTTAGGAGACCCTTGATTTGATATTCCAAAGTTTTGACAGCATCTCACCGCAACCTTCTTCCCCTCCACATCTTCTACCTCGTCCTCCTCATCTTCATTGTTTGCATACAAGTCATTCTGAACCTCGCTGGGTTTGGGAAACACCTCGAGGTCCCAGTCATCTACGTCATCTGAAAGACACACAAAAAAAGAAGGAAATACAGTAAAGGACTGAACAAGATGAGAAACAGGGCTTTGTAGACCACATAAAAGATGTTCACCTCCACCATCAAGGCTGTAGTCACGTGGGAACATGATCCCACAGCCCATTAAGTCCCCTTCAAAGCAGCGTGGTCCAAACGGGTCTCCGACCCCGCTGCCCTGGAACAGCTTTCCATCATCTACAAAGAACAACTGATTAGATTCATGTCACATATATTAAAAAAATACAATCAAGACAAAGCTGCCATGACACAACACAACATCTGCTATTGTTAACCTCTCCAAAAGCTGTTTGTTTGGTTGAGCAGTGTAAAATATCCACCTATTCATTTTCTGAACCACTGATCCTGCTCAGCCTACACACACTGCACAGACAGACTAATTCCCAATCACTCCCACAGTTTCCAGTTTACCTAGCCTGCATGGTTTGAACTGTGGGAGGAAACCAGAGCAACCAGAACAACCAGAGGAAACCCACGCAGACACAGGAGAGAACATGTATCAAATATTAACTTGGGACAATGATAAAGTAGTTCAGTGGGAATTGTTTTCAGCAATGCACTGTTCTGTTTGTTCCAACAGGCTGAAGCCAAATTAAGCTGCATAGAAATCAATTATAACTGTTAAATATTTCATTATTATTGATATCAATATTAATAAAATACTGACAAACTCCTCTCTCTACTGTTGTCAGAAACATGAGTGACAGTTTGGTGCAGTTACCAATGTGACTGTGGGTGACAAAATTAAATAGATGTCAGAATTCAAGACTGGCCACAACTGATATAATCCAAGTGTTATGTGGATTTAATTTGAATGCAAAAGCTCACAGAGAAAACACATGCAACATCAGCGCTCACCTGCATGATAGGCTATGGACCCTCTGCTCCAACCTGGGTGTCTGTTTTTGGGGTAGTCCTGCAAAATAAAAGACAAAGTCAAATCTTATGATTCATCAACATAACTAGTCTGAACAATGTCCCCATCCACTTCATTACCAGGGCCAAGGGAGATATGTTTTCACCTGTGTCTGTCTACTTGTTGTTTGGTTTGTCAGATGGATTACGCAAAAAAAAAAACCCTGCTGAAACGGATTCACATTCATGACTGATCTCACAAAAGGTAAAGAAAGGACATAAAAACTCTACTGTGAGGTGACACCCATCCAGGTGGTGGGATTTTCTTTTCAATAAATCAAAACACAAACAAACAAACAAAAAAAGATTAATACATCAAGATCAAGATATCGAGAAAGAAGAGTGAACAAGTTTCCCTTCATGACCCTTCATGCCAAAGATAGATACAAGATGTCTGCAGTTCCAATAGAACTGCAGACATCTTGTATCTATCTTTGGCCATCCTGAAGGTTTGTGGTCCCAAACCACCATCATCTGTGACACTGATCAGCTAAACCACCTCTTGAATACGGTGACTATGCAGGGAGATATTCATGAAATGTATTTCCTGTGATAAAACCTGATCTAATATTGACTTTACAGCGAAGTGTTACGTGTAATCCTAGGACGTCTAAGTAGCCGTTTATGCTCCTGTAATCAGAGCACTGATGTGATGATGGTCTCAGCAACAGGTAAAAAAACACATTAGGCGTTAGAAGGAGAAAGCACGAGACAATAAAAAGGCCGTTATAACAGAGAATAAAGGAGATAAGTAATGACTGTTGCGTAGAAAACAGGACTTTCCCTGAAGCAACAAGAGAAAAAGGAATGCACCATCAACAATAGTTCCTTTATCCAATACAAGCAATCATTGAGTAACTGGTGATGGTTAAGCATGAGTTACCCTGAGACAGAGAGAGAGAGATTGAGAGACACCTTTGTTTTGCTTTTTGCAGCGAGGTAATACTTCCCATCAGCAGGCTGATGCGTATTGCAGAAGATGACAGGGGACGGAAAGAAAAACCTCAGGAATGACCGTTTGATGGATTTATAATGCTCCACCGAGAACCGCAGACACATCGAGAAAAACAATTCCTGGAAAACAATCAGCAAAATGACAGAGCTCCATTCTCCACAACGTCTGACCCGAGGGCGCGACATGCCCACACACAGTATCTACCGAGAGGAGTCGGGGGAGCTGAATAGTAAGGGTGAGTGAAACGGTGATCCACCACCTCCCAGGCTGTGAGCACCATCACACCTGGCAAAACAGCAGCGTGATTAGCAAGACTGACACTTGAGCAATTAGTGTCCAATAATCAAACGACGCAATGGCGACATCCAAAGCAGTTATTACGCAGTTTTTTTAACACAATATGCACAAGTTCATGATGATTTCATGTGAGGCTTAAGGCCGCTGATTGTATCTCTGATGTGTAAACATTCAACAAGTCTTCTCTCAGACTTATTTCCAAAACATGGATCGTCAACCGCTGTCATCAGCACACATTACAACCACCTAATGGAGCCAAACAAATTAGGATATCCTCCTTTAAATGCTTAGCCTGAGGAACTCCTGCATACTTTCAATTCTCTTCTATTCTTTGATTGTTGTGTATGGTAGTGCTGACTGATAATTCCCATTTTCATTGTGTGAACTGAATATGAATTAGCATCATTGCGAATACCATTTTTGGGGCTTCGAGCTTCAGAGAGAATGTCCCACTAACATTTGAAGCTTCACATAAAAAAAATAAATAAATCTAATATTGGTTCGGGTAGAAAGGGTTGTGACTGGTTTCAATTATTTTTTTTATTATTTATACAAGTGTTGCTCCTGGCTTTGCATGCGTACACTGGCATCTAAACATGACTGGTCCTCGGACCAACGCTGCTTTGATTTGGCGTCCACGATGACAATCTTTTGTTTATTCTCCCGTGGATCAGTCAGAACACACTACACTAGCTCTGCTTTTTTAAACAGTGGTCAGAAGTGGTTGTGTTTTTCACGATAACCTCGCCCCCAGGCCCTGACGCAAGTGGTTCTTTGTTCTAGACCAGCAAGTGTTGGTGCCACTCTGAAACCAGCTTTCCAAAGCCGAAGAACTGGTTTTTGCCGGTATCAAAGGGTGTGCAAGATTACATTTTATCAATATGATCTCTTCCTTGGATTGTTGTAAGGCACATCTTTATGCTGATGATTCCACTGTATTGCAGACTCTGTACAACTGGTCATTAAGAACCTGCAGCTTTCTTTTCATGCTTTCCAGAAAACTTCTCAAGCTGGTACACGATGCAATACAATTAAATGTATGGTTTCTCAAGATTAAAAACATAGATTACTGTAATCTCTGCAGTTAATGGAGAAAATATTAAAGTCAGTCAGTGATCATCAAAAAAAAAATCATCAAAAAAAATGTTTTTCTTTTGAAATACATCCAGCAGATTGTTGAATTGGCTATTGTAGCCATTTTGGATTACGGTGAGGTAATTTACAGACATGCTGTTTCCTCCGCACTTACTGTAGGCCCTTGGATTCTGTCTACCACTCAGCCCTGAGGTTTATTTCTGGTGACAGCTACAATACTCATCACTGCATCCTCTATGATAAGATCGGTTGGCCTCCTCTGTCTGAGAGACTTCGTACTCAGCAGATAATTACCATTATACAACATCTTTGTTACGTTGGTCATCTTTTAACTCGCTCCAGTGACTGGCTGGTTATTGGGAAGACTGCTTTTAGAGTTAGTGCAAGAGTTGCTTAGAATCTCTTGCAACTTGAACTAAAACTGAACTTTAGGTCTTTGCAAAATCACCATCCTCTATCAAGCTTGTAACTACTGTTATTTTGAAGATTTGTATTTCTATTTAAATCTTGTTTGCTTTTCATATGTTTGCTTGATGTCTCTGTTCATGATCAGTATCATGGAAAATTAGGTCCTCACTCAACCGATTCTCTGAGTCTTAAATAAAAGTTTGAACAAATTAATTGCAGATTTTCCTCATATCGTGACAGCATGGAAATAGGAGGTGAAATAAGGCAGAAACACAAGAAACTGAGACAAAAGAACAATCTGATCTTATCTCATAAGTAACCTTTCACACACGTGACTGCAGTACTCTAGTTAACATGGCAGATTAGCATCTAAATGGAAAAACCTGCTTTCTATGGAAAACCAGATGTGGGGATGAAATGAGACAATATTTATTCTGTTGTTAGCTTTTCCTCTTTCGATCATCCATCACTCAGACTGGAAACAGTGAGAGCAGTGGTGCATATGAGGAGTGCGATGACGATGTTTGAGAGGGGGGAAAAGAACTTTTCTTACCCGACAGACAACAACAGTGTGTGTACAGAGTGTGTACAGTAAGTAACACGGCCAATGAAACTGACACGTGATCACTGTGGTGAAAATGAGGAGCCTCTCACCCTGCGTGCCAGCCCCAGGGCGATATAACACTTCTCTCCAGCATCTGTGATCTCCAGTTCATAGTAGTGGAAGCGTGTGTTGAGAGGCCGACGGGCCTGAGCCAAGCCCACGTCCACGATGCTCTTCCCTTTACCCACGTACTCCAGCAGCTGTGGAAATACAGCACAAACATTCAGGTTATGACTGAGTTACTGTTTCTAATAACTTGTTATCATCTTAGCATGAGAACACTGATTTAAAACAGCATCATGCTGTACCCTCTGGAGTCTTAGGTCATTTTTTAATTTTGCTTTATGTTGATCGTAGAACAAATCCCTTTATCTTATATTTAGTAATGTGCCTAGACGAAGTCAACTAAACTTGAATAAACAAAACTTAAACGTTCATGATGCTCCTCAGTCTGCTGTTACCTTAATGACTAAACACTTACTTTAAGATACAGCTAAACCAATCAACAATTTTATACAATAACAATGGATCAAAAGTGCCATTATGTGCCACATTTAGCTAATGGTTTTCGATTTTCCAGTCTGCAAACTCCACTCTGATAAGCCGACTGAATGCTGCCCAGCACCGAACATCAGACAGACACAGTAAGCAACTAGCTAGCCGGTGAACATAGTGGAGCACCTGAAGGGTGAAGAGACATATTTCTCTCAGCAGTTCATCGAGACAAACAGAGGGACGATATTGGATTGACATTTGTGGTGTGAACAAAAAAACTTGACTCCAAATGAGTGCTCATGGTGCTTCATGGCTGCTCAATGTGTAAACAGACTGATCTGCGGAAGATGTTGCCACAGCGTTTTAAGGTGATAATACGGTATTGTTGCCATGTATTCCTCTTGTTCTGCTGCCCCCTAGTGGCAAATAAATAAAATGTAAAAAATAAATGTAAAAAAAAAAAAATCAATGAATGCAGCTTTTAAGCAAGTCTATATGTCTTTTGAAAGGTGTAATAACATATTAGTCGTAGAGATTCAAAGTTTAATTCGTAAGCAATACGAACCCTCGTTTTGCTTCTACACCCTTTCCTGGGCTAGCATGACCAGTAGTTGCTGGTTCCTAATGTTAGTTAATCTTAATATATGTGGTTGAGATGACTTAATGATCCCTCTCTACTTGTGTTATTGTTAAATGTTGTTTTAGCATATAACATCACCCTGGTTAGCATGGTTACTGTTAGGATTTATTTTTCACCTCTCTGCACCTCATGCACCTCACGCTTTAAAATTAATCTAATTGATTTACATTGTTTGATTTAAGTCTAATACATTAATACACTTGATTCTAATACATTAATACACTTGATTACATTGAAAAATAATTACTGTGATTACCTGTTTTTACTAAAAGAATTCCATGATCAATACTAAATAGTTAGATAATGTTTGGCGGCCATGCCCTGTTGATAAATGAGAGGGTTAAATGAGGGTCCCCCACATGGGGATAATGAGGAACTTGCTTTGGTATTCAATGAAAATTCATCAAAAACTTTGCTTTTAGATTTAATCCTCATGATAATTTGTGTCTTTAATCACTTGAATAAATAAATGCAAACACTACTTAGCTGTTGTCAAGAAATATATTTTATATGTATAAAATTCCTGAGTTTGCCCAAGACCAGATTGGGTCTGATTCTGTCTGATTCTGGCCTGGCTGCTGCTGCCCTGACAAGCTGGTAGAGACACGAGTTGAACAAGAGGAGCGAGCATGTTTTATTCACACATTATCCTATTAGGGATGTTAGATGGTGAGATGAAAAAAATAGGTCGCAACGTCATGCAATTCTTTCTTTCCTGGAAAAATAGGGCAGGGTCTGGATATGTAATCGCTGCGCCGTATTGTTCCTGTGCTAAAAGCAAAGCTACTGCAACAGAGATAACATAACTGTTCACTACAAGCAGCAGAGGAGATCAACACCACCAAAAGCTGGATCCTTTTGCTGAGCGGCATTCATAAATGTCATGAACACACCGTCTGGAGATAACAGGGAAAACAAAAGACTATAACACTAGAGTCTACGCCTAACACCTCTTTATAGTACGGCTGCCCATTTTCTCAGTTAAATTCACACATCTCTCATTAACAAACAGTCGGCTGGATGAGAAGTCAAGGAAACAGAGTAGTGATGAAAATGTGTAAACTAATTAAGATCTTCCTTTAGCACCAATAACAACACGAGGAGGGTTTAAATTGTACACTTACTTAAATAAATAAGATATATTTTAGTCTCATTTATCAGCATTATCTGACTGATTACTTTCTGGAGAACTTGTGTTTTCTTAGCACACCTCGTACTCACTATATTCTATAAGCACAATCTCGAGAGGTAAACGGCAACTCCAGTCTTGTAACTTTGGCTGACCACATTTGGAGCTGAAATTAAATTACTCACTAATCTTTAAACAGCTCTGCCGGTTTCAGTTTATTTGTAGGCAATATCGGAGTTTGTGTGTCTTAATAAACAGTTTTTAAACACACCTGCGTGTCCAAAGCATTCACAACTATCAGCAAAATTAAACAGAACAACACTTGCAGTTACCGTTTGGACAATAATAGAGAAGAAAATGCAAATGAGAAACAGAAACCAAGAAGCATATTCCCAAACTTAAGTATGAGCCTTGAAATCCTGCATCCGGCTTTGTTACCGACTTGTTTTTCTGTCCTGACAGCTCTCAAGTAGTGTTACGACGTGCACATGTGTAATTGCTGATTTGCAGGGAGATCAGACTGTGGTTTATGGGCCCTGCATTCATACAGGACAGGGCCAAATTTGTCGAACTGAAGGATAATTAAATGTGAGGGTGGCATAAGGTTACTTGTTCCTGCCTCGGGGCTATTCAGCTGTCATCCCCTCCCATCCTTTTCAATTCAGGTTTTATGCGTATCAACGGCTGAGTCAAACACAAACACCGCAGCACTGCCGTCACAGGGAGGGGTGGACGGTATTCACTCCAGGATTTCTGTATTGACTATGTGGGATAAATATAAATATATATATACATTTTTTTTTTAATTTTCTATTTTCAGGACTTACTGTGCCAGTCACTCTGACGTCATGAAGACGGCCCCAGTCCTCTTCATGACTATCCACTATCATCTGCCCATCATCCTCCTCTGTGCCCCATTCAGCATTCAGGTCCAGCTGCACTTCTTCCCCAAGAGAGTGCATTCCCACGGCAGGGTAGAGACCGTCAGGAGCTGCTGGGATCTCCACGCTGCCGACCTAGGCACACATTCAAATTCCGTATTTTTGAGGAAAAGTAGCTGGGAGGAAAAGTAGCTGGGAACACTCACGTGTAAAACTGCACTGGTTAAATAAATTCTGTCTAAGTTAAAGAAATATGATGGTAATGGAGCACTTACTTCTTTGCCATTCTTGGTAAAAAACACTGTTAACTGTCCATCATCAGAGTCCAGGGATATTCCACAGCCGATTCTGTCACCTCTACAGCATTTTGGACCAAACTGCTGACCTACGGTGTTGCCATTATACAGCCTGTGGAAAGACAAGTAGGAGAGGTTCAACGGCTGATCATTAATCATTTTCAGTTGTTTAATGTTTCAGTTGTTAGGTTAATGTTTGAACTTGAGCTCTTACTAATGTGTTTTTATTGTAGTGTCTGGTTAGATGCAGTGGTTAACAACACATATTTCTGCTATGGGAGAAAATAAGGTTACCTAAATTTCTGCAGAAACAGAGAGAAACATCAGAAGACACAAGTAACAGAAAATGAAGGTGGAAAAGGGTTAACAATCAGCAGCTCATTTGTGTAATCTCCCTCTGTTTAAGCTATATTTTCTACTGTAAATGTTTACTCAACTTGGTGTTTGTACTGATAATTGCATTGCATGCTCACTTGGATTTTTATTGCTCAGCCATGAAGTGGAACAAATCCAGCTGGAGACCTTTGCTGCATGTCGTCAGCTCTGGATTATAGACAGATAACTCTAGGCCCCATATACGCACTATTTGATATTTGGTAAACAAACAAAACTACTTAAATGCCACATGATTATTATTGTACTGATTAATTTAGTTGGGTAGTTTATCTATTTATATTTTGGTATTCACACGCAATTGCTTTGTTATGCACTTAAAAGTATAGCTAGCATACAGTTACAGATACAGTTTTAGACTGGACATCCTTGTAGATTTTTATATTTATACAAAATATTCTAAAATGTCTGTTAAACGTTATTTTAACTAGGCAGTTCTTTTCTCCTCTCTCTGGGCTCCCTTGTTGTAATAAGGCCTGAGGCATGTGCGTAGAATGCCTAAATCCTGCCCAGCCTGTTGTTGCCGAATTCCCTCTCCCATCATCTCATTTTATCGCTCTACTGTCAAAGCTCTGATGTGTGCATACAATTTTAATAACTTCCCTGTAATGGAGCAAGTAGCGTTGGTGTGCTCTCAGTCTGACTGTAACAAGTGTTGTATTGTGTCCCCATCCATTAATATTTTGTTATTGTAAACACCAGAAAAAAGAGAGAAAACAATCACAAGGTAGATAACCAAATGTGTACATGAAATCCTGGTGTTTGTTGTATCACTACTGATACTCCAAGAGTCAGTCTGACATAAATGTGTAATGTTCTCTAACCTTTGTCCAGTTTCTGAAACATGACCAAATATTGTTTTGTAACACTGACTGACGAAGCTCTTTCTAAAAGTAGTCACAGTTTCTGAGAACTGAACATGAATTATGCACGTTTCCTCAGTCAAGACTTTCCCAAATTCATCTCAGTCTCATTTACAGACCCTGAAGACACATAAAAAGCTTCTCTTGATGATGAGTATGGACAGGAGGAATAATTACAGAAAAAAAACCTGTTTCAACGTTCATATCTATACCAGGCTAGTGTTTATAGACAAACTCACATAAGATGTAGTATATTCCTACATTATTTGGCTGCATCTCCACGTCAAATTTCATTATAAACACGTTAAGTCTACAGTATGTTTGAAGAAAATCAACATCGTCACATACTTGCCATCATCAGCATGAAAAGCCACAGAGTTTGGGAGCCAGCCCGGCTGATGGTCCAGTTTGTACATCTGAGGCACCAAACCAACAGCAATCATTCCCCTCACTCCTGTATCGATGATGGTCACCTGCAAAGGCAACACGTTAAATTATCATTGGCTTAATTGGCCGGCTACATACAGAAGGACTCTGACTCATGTTTGTCTTTGCTCCCACAGGAACCGATATACAGTTAAAAAGGAAAACAAAGCCTAACAAATAAAGGTAAAACAATGGTTAAAGCTACATTATGTTATCTTTTTTCCCCTTAGAATAACAGCTTCAAAATCATGTTGATGGTAAAGTGTCTTGTAACAGGGTGAATGGTGTCTCTGTCTCAGCCACTTTGCCCCCCATCACTTGTTTCTGCTCTATGTAACTTCAGTGAGAGGGTCGGATCACAGCCTTACATACATGTTTACTTCAACATACAAGTTTTCAACACATTACAGTGTTATGATGTAACGAGTTTTGTTTGAAGTCAGCACCTACATTATGTCTGAAACATTGTTACAGACCTGGGATTTGTAATTACGTCAGTGGTGTTGCGATCAGAAACTGTGGGGGGCGCCATATCACACAAAATGCCAATTTCTACATTATGTTGCTTTAATAGTGAAGAATGTACAGGACTGTAATGTACACAAGTAAATGGAAAAAAAGGTGTTTAAATCTAAATACTCACCACTGATCAAAAACATAATAAAAATCTGTAAACAAGTCAAGTGTCCTTTAAATCGTAAACAGTAGAAATAGTGCAAAGATATAAATAGTGATTATGTAGAGACAGGCTGTCATTACATTCTATAAACGTTGGAGGCGTGAGCATCAAATCACAGCCAGTAGCTTCAGATATTAATGTTTCTTCTAAATGATGTGGTGAGTCATTTTATTCTTCCTCTGACACATCTTAGGACGCCAACCGTGAATGTAAAAGACGCTGGTGTCACATCCACATCCGATGAGTCATGAACTCCTCTAACAACACACTGCTATCTGTGTTGAGACTGAGGAAGAGAAGGTGTAGTTTATCAGAACTTCTTTCATTTCCTTTTGGTGGATGTTGTCATGTGAGGGTGATACAGCCAGTGTGATAAATTGCATAATATGTGCAGTTCTAATGTTATGTTTACAAAGAAAAAGGTTTTTTAGCAAACAAGTCATTAATTTCATGCTAATGCTATGCTAGCAGGGCAAGATGCTCAACATGACAATGCTACTGCACTAATGTTTATCAGGTATTTTGTTTGTTTGCCACCTTAGAGTTTGGCATGTTAGCATGCTAATATTTGACAATTAGCACAGTACAGCTAAGGCTAATGGGAATGTCATTAGTTATTTTGTGACCAACTGAAAAATAACAAAATTGTTTTGATGCTAGTGATAGTGTCAGGAGATCACCAAAGTCAGAGAGATTCATCCCCTGGGTGCCATGAATGGTTGTACAACATTTCACAGCAATCCATCCAATAGCTGAGATAGTCCAGTCAAAGTAGTGAAGCACAGTTTTTACAGACACTGCTCCTGTTTTCACTTCACGAAAATTCCAAACCAACCTGAAACTATATCGTATCTGTTTGTACAACATGTTGGTTCAATGTGAAAACCCTCCAGTAAAGAGCTGGCTTTCACCACTGTTATCATAACTGAATGCTGACCATATGACATCATCCCTAGGGAGCCCAACATGGACACACTGCAATCGGAGCACTGCTGGCAAATCCAGGGCGAGGAGAAGAGGAAACTTTTTAAGTTCTTTCCCATGACCTCAGTAGTGGTCTCCAGAGAGTGAGTAGTAAGTAATACGTGTCAGTGTAAAACATGCAGAAGACAAAAATCTACAATCAGCACCCACTTTACAGTCAGTTATTTACTCATATGCCCATTTACGTAAATGGCTTCTAAATCTCCTCCTTCGTGACTCTCACAAAGTGAGTCACAACAATGAAACACATGTGAGTTTAAAAGGTTGAACGGGTAAGTTAGTGTTTCACTTCACGTCAGAACGGGGGCAGGATGTGTGTGTTAGGCAAGCTTGAACACGGTTTACTCTGAGTAACAGTCACGGTCTCAGGATGTTTGTGCACTATGGTGTCTATTAGAAAGAGCAGTGAAATAAACAAACCAGCACATGGTTTGTAAATGAGCCGCAACTTATTTGGCTCCGTGAAACTGATTTGTCAGGGCTGCGGGAAGAAAGCCTGCATCAGATCAGGGTTAAAGTGAAAAGCACCACTGAAACTCGGATATGCTGTATCTGTGTATGCAGCAGTAAATGTTCTTTATTGTTACAGTATGAAGTACAGTATGGACCCTTCATACCAGTTTTAATAGTTGTTAGTTGAGGCTGTGTGAGCAAAGAGAGTGAAAATCTGACTCCACTGGTGTCAACAGCACAGTAGTACATATTTTAGCCACCCAAGCATCAACTAAGACTTGTTAGTGATGTTTTAGCAGAAGCAATTGTATTTATAAGACCCCATTTTACAGAAATAGTTTCCACCAGCTACAGCTGATAAAACCTGCTCAAAACTGCTTTAATTTCAGCCAGCAAAATTATTGGTTTCCAGCTAGAGATGTAATTCCTCCTTTTGTCTGCCTTTGTCTTAAAACAAGGACTCATTGTTGTAAAACGTATTGCCTTCGTTATCATTGTAGACTGAATGAGTTTGGTGCTAAAATGGAGGGCTTCACATGCATAGCAACAGTAGCTAAGGGAGGCAGGGCTTAGTTACAACACACTTTGTATGAAGTGAATCTATGTTAAAACTGCAGGAAATGTTTATGACCCTGGTGACAAAATGTACTGAGTGTCTTGAAGAATAAAGCTTATCCTACTTCCCCTCTGATCCAAAAATATATTCCTCTCAGTCACAGGCTTTACGATAAAAATGATTCAATCAAAAGACATCAAGACATGTTTTCATAACCTGTGTCAACATCAGAGATGTTATGGAGGAGGTTCAAACTGGCAAACCGGCTCAGCATGCAAAAGTGAATCTGTTTCTATCATAAAAATTATAGTCGCTGTTATTTGTGCTGAGACTTAACACCTGAACCTGCTTCTGACATTTTGTCATACATGATTTTGACAAATGTGACATGAAGAATTGGTGTTAACTTCAGTAACTACTGTACACCCAGTCCCAACACACAACGTAAAGGGAGCTGCCAAGTATGTACAAATCTATTTGCAAGCTTACAGATCTTTAGTCTCTCAAAGAAGTGTCAGATCTTCTTTTTCATTGTGGCTCAACAACATGAAGGCAAACAATCAGACATGGTGGCCCATCAAGTCTGCTCTCATCGACAGAACAAGGGTTGTGTCCTAAAGCTACAAATAAATGCTAGAAAGTGAATGTCACCATTATAATCTACATAGTGTAAAAGACATGAATGTTCTTTATCACTTTCATTTTCCAAAATGTATCTCAGCTGAATCCTCAGCTAGTAGAAAACCAATGCTTTCAGTCGAAAATTGCTTTGGTTACTTTCAGAGGAGCTCCTCCATTTCTGTGCACTGCATTGTGGGACAATAAGTTTCCATCAATACCTCAAACAAAAATGTATTTATGAATATGAATACTAACTGCATTGATTACATATTATTCCTTTAGAAGCTCAAAACCTCTGCTGAATTTTCTATGCAGTGTGGAAATGAGGACATGGGTCATTTGTTAGTACTTCACTATCAAAACACCCCATTACATGCTGATATTTACGTTGTAATACAGTAGTATAGTAGTAAGTATAGCTTAACTTCTCTTGATTAACTCCCAGAATGTTTCACTTGTATCTTCATTTGGAATAAAGTGACATATGTATAAACAAGTCTGAGAAATTCGGTCATTTTATCATCCCACATGCTTAATAAGGTTCATAATTAAAAGCATCCTGAATACATTGTATAGCTGGCGAGAATTCAAGAAACCTTGTGGGACTTAGGCTGATAATTACAACAATAAAGCTGCTACAAACTGTGGTGCATAATAAAAAACAGCTCAGCTTAGAGAGTTAAATTGGGGTTCTTCACTGAATATCACACTGAAACTCATAAAGACACAAAGTAAAGAATTATTGTGAATCAGGCAAATTTACAAGTAAAATTAAGTCACTAAATAACAAGTCTGGCTGTATTTTTTCCTGACAAAGTGTCATTTTTTAAATGGTCACTGCTACACTATACACAGACTGAAAAGAAAAAGATAATCTCTTACTTCATAGTAGCGATTTCTTCTTGACAACGGCCTGGCCGCCACAAAACAGCCAACTTCATCTGAATTCCCATGATACCTACAGAGAGATCCAAAAAGTAAAACTAAATATTACAATAATCATCACTTCTGCTGAAGGCAACCAAAGTGCTGACTCAGCAAGTGAAGGAAAGGCTTTGGTGTATAATGAGGGACTAAACCTCATGAGTTTCAGACTCCCATGATGGCATCGCTCATCACTGTTACCTGAGTATGTCTCCATCTCTCAGCATCCTTTTGAGCCTCTCCCGGTATCGCACCGCTCGTACTTCACGAATTTCTCGAATTCGCCTCCTCCAGTTCAGAAAGCGATAATGAAGGTTTATGTCGTCCATGTCTTAAAATCATTACAATCTGGGACAAAAGAAAAAGATGTATTACTGCTTTAGAGAATCACATAAATCATCTGACACTGATTTGAAGACAAAGGGCTGTTTACGTGTATATAATTTGTTCCTGATGAATTATTTGACTGAAATATCAAACTAATGACTCAAATGTTTCTTCACTCAATCATCATAGCCATAGAAGCTGTTGGGGAAAACCTTCAGAAAACAAGAGCACTAGGAACAGCACAGGTCCTCCTTACAAACACAGCAAACATCTTTCACACAACATGATTACCACTGTTGCCTGACAACAAGAAGGACCTGGGTTTGAACCTCAGGCCGAACCCTTCCCGTGAGGAGTTTGTGCATTCGTGTTTTTCCATTTATGTTTAATCCCACATTCCAAAGACAAGCAAAGGCCTGGACAGTGACTGTACACTGCCAACAGGCATGAACGTGAGTCCCCTGTTCGTGTTAGTCCCAGGATGGTCAGGTGTGGGTGTCTTCCACCCATTGTCAACTGTGACTGACTGACTCAAGTATCGACTGACTCGTCCGTTACTAACAGATACCCTGACTCAGTGATGTGTTTCCGGTCTTTCTGTGCCTGAAACGGTGCAACATTTGAACCTAATATCTCACTGGTGTAGGGGGCAAGTAATGATCATTTCGTTTACTGACTAATGAGTTGACTTTTTTCAAGAATCATTTGATCCATCAATCAATCTTTTAGTTTATTAAATGACCAAAAAACACTAAACCTAAAACAAATCAAGCTAGCTATAGACAAACGCAAGGGCTTTAACTATAATCATTTGGTTAATCTGTTGATTATTTTCTAGATTAATTGATTTGCTTTTGAAATTTCGGAAATTGGTAAAAAGTGACGATCACTGATTCCAAGCGCCCAAGATGACGTCCTCAAATGTCTCTATTCGTCCAAAACTCAACAACATTCAGTTTATTACCAAGTAAGAGAAAATAAACCAGAAAATCACACATTTAAGGAATCAGAGAATTTCAACCTTATTTCTTAAAAAAATCCTCAAACCAATTTATCCATTATCAAAACATCTGGCAATGGATTTAATAGTTGACAACTAATCCATTAATTGGTAAATTGTTGCGGCCCTAAGATAAAGTAAAATTGGCGATGACTTGATATACAGGAACTAAGAATATTTGACATTTTTGCTTAAAACATATCAATGTCAGATTATTTTTCCGTTAATCAACTGATCATGGATCGTTTCAGTCAAACACTGGTCAACTATATAATTCATCATGCTTTCTCCTGTCAGGTCATGTAATCCAAGCCAAGATTAATCAGGTGAAATGAACTTTATCAGACAGTCAGGTTTTATTTTTCCATTCACAGTCATAACATAGAACAAAAGTATTTTACTGTGTGGATTTTGACTGCTTGGTAACATGTTTCATCTCGAGACGTCGGAAAATCTGATCCTTTCAAAACATAAGAAAGTGAAAGTAAATAAAGGGCAATTTTTTCCAAAATGGTGACAAAACCAACTTCCCAGCCCAAATACGACTAAATAAAAATAGTTAAGGCTGTAACTGCAATGTGTTTTGATAGAGTTAACAAATATTCAACCTCATATGATCATTTGATGTGGGTTAACTCCGATGTAGCCATTTCCGAGCCTGCCCTAAACGCAGCATCGCATTTCCCAAACTACGGGCAGGACTGTGTTGGCCGGCTAGCTGCTTTCAGCGACACAACATTATCGCGCTGTGCGGCCAATAATGTCCCGTAAACATGACTAAACATCAGGTTTCACACAAACTACTAAAAACCTATTCGTCTCATGTTGGTTCCTTACTGTTTTTAAACTTGTAACGCGTCGTCCTTCGGTTTTTCTTCCAATTTTAAGGAGGTGAAGTCTGTCACTTTATGTCCAACCTGCGCTGCCGGAAGTCCCGCCCTCTCAACCAATCACAGCGCAGGGCGAGGGCAGCGTCGTTAACCTGTGCAGTGCCGTGTGTGCGCGCGCGCGCCTGCGTGCGTGCGTGTGTTTGGTTTTACAGTTGGCGTTTTACATATTCTTTTACATATATTTTACATGGAGAGTAACATATAGACTGATATAAAAGTGAAGCATTGTTACCGCAATGTTTTTATGAACACTTTTAAAGTTTATCTGTATGGGATAAGCCTTGTACTCTTGAACAACACACGTTTACAGTCATATTTAATGTATCATTGGTTTAATTTTCGGAAGGTGAGAATCACAGAATGGCTAACGTTATGCTTTTTAGTCACAATAAGGAAGATATTCCATTGAGGCTGGGTTCTCTTTGAGGAAGTAATCTATGAGAGACACATTGTTTGGTACCTTAACTTTCACTGATGCAATGGCCCTTTCATGGTGAACATATGCTACCATAAGTAAAGGGTATAAAGGGTGGGCAATATGGATAAAATCTTCTATCACTGTGTAATTGTATGTTTTGAGATTCATATAATTCATTATATAGGCTAGTACAATGTCTAGAAATTAATTAAATTGATGTTGAATGTAAAATCATACATAAAATGCGTAAAGGAAAGATCAAATGGGAGTGTTTTTGTCAAAAAATCAAGATATCTCATTACATTCATGCAAATAAATCCTATTAATTCAGCATCGCCCACAGAGGACTAATACATCCTGCGGTATTAAGGGATGATAAATCATTCAGATCAAGTAGTCTTACTTGGACTTAAGAGATATCATTTTGTTCTATCCCTGGGTAACTAAGTTACATTTGTATTTGAGATTTAGTGGTCACAAGCTGGAAAAATAATACATCAAGTTGGAAGACTATCAGATTTTTTAAGATCGCGTCCTCTAATTTAATCTGTTGTGACTCACAGAGAGTGGAATTTGCAGGGTGGGACTCGTTGCTCGTGGCTATTAATGTCTTAGTCATGCAACCTTGAGTGGCACTCCTTCAGCCTCTCAGTGTCGGCCGTTTCCTCCAAATCTTTAGCCCTGGAGTTACAGCCACTGTAAACACGCTCGGCGAACAAAGTGTTTGTTTAGTGGTTGCTATTTAAAGACAACGCTGAAAACAAGGACGATGGCTGGAAGTTACTAAATACTTTTACTCCTGTTAGTGTACCTTGGTATTTTATCACAGTACTTGTACTTCATAAAAATATTTCATAACTTTATTTGTACATTTTTTTGTTACAGTCTGTAATTGAATATGTGTTTAACCGCATTTCAAATCATGCTCAAAGTGCTGTGTTGGGGGCTGACTATAATCACCATAAACTACACAGTACTGTAACAAAACAACTGACCATAGAGAAGAAAAAACATCTTAACTGGTTTAATTGGTACTCGGTGGAGTGACACTAAGTTTAACTGTTTGCATTACATTTAAAGGAGCACAAAGTGGTTTTTGGAAAACAAATTCAAAGTCTGGATTTTAATATCTACAACATTAATGAGGTTATAACAGAAACTTTCCTTTAAGGTCAGTATGTTTATTCAGTTGATTCAGTCACGAAAACAAAGAGAGTTTGTTTATTTAGTTTAAAAGAAAATCAGTCAGTGAATGTCTTAGAGATTTTGTATGTGAAATCTGTACAGTTAGTAAGTACAAGTAAAACTAAAGTAAATTATAATAGCTGTAAAATAAAGTAAATACACAACTTCAATATATGTACTTAGTCACATTCCACTACTGCTGATGGCTTCACTTTTACATGTGCTTTTTTACTTAAACTTGTGTTGTTCATTCCAGTTTTCAGCTACAACTCATTATAAGACACACAATCTAATCAATACATCAATTCTGTATAGATAGATTTCAAATTGATGTTTCTCTGTCATGATAAACAGCAGTCATTTTAAAACTTGCATGCTGAATTTCTTGTCTGCTGAGCCATGATTGGCTGCTTACACCGAAGCATCACTTCTGTTAATAAATCACCCTCTCAGTGGGGAAAAGGCAGAGCAACCGAGGAGCGTACGCAGCGATCACTCTGTGATTTATGTCGGTGTAGAAAACATTACTATCCTGCAAGATGACAGGCAAGAAATGGTATGAGCATGCGTGAGAGTGTGTGTCAGAGACAAGGGGAAATGGGGTGTGCTCGGCTCTGTGGAAATGAGAGGGAAAACTAACATTCTCCATCACGTACCCTCCCATACCTTTCCCCACTGCTCTTTAAAAGCTGCTGCCAGTGGCGTCTGTCAGCCTCATTATCACTCTGTCTTGGCTTGAGGGAATTACCGTCCTGGTTGCGACACACAGACAAACTGCAGGCGGCGGATCTGAGATCAGAAGTCCTCACAGAAACCAACAACCACGAAGTCAGTTGTAGGGGAGTGTTACCATCGCTTAGTGGACCTCTTCCAGACCTCCAGTGTGAGATGCTCCTGTGTCTGAACCTCCTGGTGCTGCTCCTCCTGCAGCCGGCTCTGTCACTGCCGCTGACCACCCCGTCCAGAGGATGTCCCACCTGTAAATCGAGGTCCACAGAGAGTCAGCCATCTGTAGATACGAACACCACCTCTCTGGCTGTGGGAGAACCGTGTGGGGTCTACACTCTGAGCTGTGCCCAAGGTCTACGCTGCGCACCACAGGAGGATGAGCCGAGGCCCCTCCGCGCCCTGCTGGAGGGCAGGGGAGTCTGTACCAACGCCAGCAGCATCGGCCCGACTGAAGCTGTCCAAACGGCAGGTAAGAGTCACACGTTGTGCCTGAAGATGATGACAATGATGTTCATGTTGTGTTGATTTTTAAAACTGACACTCATCATTTCCTTATTTATCAGTTTTTGACAGTTTCACCTCCGTACAATTTACATTAAATCAACAAATGAGTGTTGATCAGTCTTCCTGTAGCCCGAACATGTGTTTGTGAAAGTCAACAAAATATTTGGCCACAAGAACACACCTGTGTTTACACGCCGAGTTTATTTTTTCCATTGCCAACAGCTCCCGGGCACGTTGTTACATAAAAACAACCGCATAACCAGATGTAGCAAAATATGACAGCAGTTTGCAAGAAAAATGTTTTTATGGCTCAGTGATTGTGGTATAAACTTTTATTTGTTTTCCAAGATGGGTGTTACAAACCATCTATTAGTGCTTTTAGTTTTATTAGTGCTGTTAGTTGACTTAGTGCATTACAAAGACGACAACAACAGGCATACATACAGTAATAAGTGACCAATGATGAATGTTTTTGTCTTTATCTCATCCTAGCGACAGCACCTACTGAGGATCCAAATGAGGTAAAAATCCTTTTTGTCTAATGGGCTCAATAACTCAGAGAAAGAGAACATTAGACTCGCACTTACACGGATCTGCTGTCTCTTCCTACAGGCTCCATGTCGTAAACTGCTAACTACACTCATCGAAGGTCTTGACGCCCATCTATTCGACCCACACCACGACATCTACATGCCTAACTGTGACAAGCGCGGCTTCTTCAGAAAGAAGCAGGTGGGTTTACAAACAAGACGAAATTACAGGAAACTGTTGAAAACTTTTCTGTAGACACGTGGTTCGTGTTTCCAGCTGCATAAACAGATTCATGTGTTTGTTGTGTTGGTGCAGTGCTGGTCGTCTCGAGGTAAGCGGCGTGGTAAGTGCTGGTGTGTGGATCAGAACGGCATGCCGGTGTCCTCAAAGATTAAACCGAAGGGCGGACTGAGCTGTTGAGATGGACCGAAGCAGAGGAGGCTGAAGCTTTCGATACGAGATAAAGATGAAGGAACACCACACAGAGTTTAAAGGAGCTCTGCACAGTCTCACATTTCACTCTCCAGCAGCCGGAAGCAGCTCTCCACCAATGAGAAAGCTGCTTCGAAAACAGGTGTAACTTTGTCTCCTTGCGCCCTCTACTGAACATATTAGGCCTGTATTAATAAAACATACCTATAACACCTACTTACATTAGATGTCAAATTTGATCAATATTTGAAAGTGTCACATGGAAAGAGACTCTAATGAGATCATTTGTTCTAACCTGGACCCTCTCCTGCCCAAAAACTAACCCAATAACACTACCTTCAACATTAATATATTCAATGAAATCAACCAAGTTTCAGGAACATCATGATTTGATCAATCTATTTATAGCCGACATATATTTTCAGTATTTTATTTTACATTGAAACCACTGTAAGTGTTTTACTGTAACTGCTGTACAAAATCTCAAGATGTAACCCTATTTATGTCACTCTGAATGTGATATTCTATTTATGTTAATATTGCTAATGATTAAATAATTTATCAGTGGTTGCCTATAAGAACAGATACCTGAGGTGTTATTTTAAAAGCCTGATTTTTTTTTAACGTAGAATTGAATGGGGGCATTATACGGGGGCGTTTGTATTTTTCTTACTGCTTTTTTACTTATTTATTATTACTGTTTTAACTGATGCTCTCTATTTTTGCTATCCCCTTTGCTGCTGTAATAATGCAAATTTCCCCATTGTGGGACAAATAAAGGATTACATTATCTAATCTTATCTTGTTATTATTGTGAGTTTCTTTTCTTGCAATTCATTAAGAAAATTTGCTTGTCCAAAAGGGACTTAACTGAACATCTGTGGATTTTGTGCACAGTTTCAAGATCATTTTGATGCTACAGTGTCTTGTAACAGGGTGAATGGTGTCTCTGTCTCAGCTATCACTTGTTTCTGCACTATGTAACTTCAGTGAGAGGGGAGGATCACAGCGTTACATACATGTTCACTTCAACACACAAGCTTTTAACACATAACATTGTTATGATGTAAGAAGCTTTCTTTGCAGTCAGCACCTACATTACATCCTACAAACTATTACAGATCTGGTATTTCTATTTACGACAGTGGTGTTGCACTCAGAAACTGCATGGGGCTCTCAGGGTAGAGGCTGTACAGACTGTGAAGCCCCTAGAGACAAATTTATGTGCAATATAAACAATACTGACTGGACTCTTCAGGCTTAATGGTCCTTTAAATTAAGCAGCATGAGAAGGAAAGTGACTGTTTGCTTGACCTGCTCACAACTGAAGTCCACATTGAGGTGATAACCTGTGATGTAAGCCCGGCTGATGCTCACTTTCTTAACCTGAATATTGTTATATCATGTGTTAAATGACGTCCAGCATATACACTGAAATAGTACACTTCGCTCACAATGTAATAATCACAAATTACCCCAAGCATCTTTGTCTGCATCATAATCTCTCAAAAAAGTGCTTTTTGCCGTTTTATGGCTTTATTTGGATAGGACAGCTTAGAGATGACAGGAAACAGGATAACAGGTCAGACTCAAACCCTGGGCTGCTGCAGCGAGGACAAAGCCTCTGTATGTGGGTCGCACGCTCTACCAACTGAGTTGCTTGGGTGACCCCCCCAAAAAAGTGCTTCTATATTAGCGAGAACAACATACGCGCCAATGCCAATATATCTGTGATGGGACAATAGTCAGGCTCTACACATACTGCTTCATCACGAGCCAAAAAGGTTGGTAAACAAGGCATTGAATATTTTTAATTTAGTCATTATCTACTCACCGCCATGCCGATGGAAAGTCAGGTGAAGTTTCTTAGTCCACAAAACATTTCTGGAGTGTCACAGCAAAACAGCGTTCCAGCATTCTACAAAACAACTGAAGTAGATGGGGACTAGTTCTAAAACATTCCCAAATTCATTTGAAATGATGTGATTTACACCCCTTTTAAAATCTTAAGTCTTCACTGTTGCTGCTGAGCTAAAAGCCTGCACCCTGAATTGGGTGCACAAGCTTGGCCATGCATGTGTAAATAACATCTTTTTTGGTTTTTTTTAATCAATTTGGGATCTCTTGGCCTCCAGACACTTCCATTACTTCGGCCGATCTGTATGGAGCTATTTTGTTGTTGTTGTTGTTGTTGTTTGCCCCTTAGTTTTTCCGGTTTTAAAAACAAGTCCCCATCTGCATCAGTTGTTTAGCAGAGTGCTGCCACGCTGTTTTGCTTTGAAGCTCCAGAAAATGTTTTGTGGACTGCGAAACTTTATCGTTCCGCCTGACTTTCCATCGGCATGGGGGTGAGTAGAAAATGACTGAGTGTTTATTTTAGGGTGAACTTGTCCTTTAACACAAAACCACTAACTACAGTTCTACAAAGTTATAATTCATCTATAGGGGAAATATTATTATTGTCATTATCATTATTATCATTGTCATTATGATTATAATAATAATATAATTATTATAATTATTCAAATTGGCAAATAACATGTTAACACACTCTCTCCAGTTGAAAGTAAGCTCCATCACATGCCTGAGATGAGTCAAGATGACCAGGGAGCGTGTTGTTCACTGACTCCAGAGCTGCTGTTGTCCCGGTGTTCCTCTCAGCACTGTGCACCTGTTGGACTTCCCTGTTGCAGCGCTGTGACTCCATGTAAACCCCACAGCGTGTGCAGCAGGAGGTGTCACGGCGACATGCAGGTTGCTGCTGCTGCTGCTGCTGCAGAGACTCCAGACGAGGCGGACTTCAGGCTACTTTACATAAACAGGACGCCACAGATTACAAACCCGGCTCACACTCACTCGCCGAGACGCGGACACACGGCTGCGAAAAGTCCGCGATGTCTTCCCCCAGCGCCACCTCCAACCCCCTGAGCACCCTGGCGCCCAAAAGGAAGACGAAGAAGAAACACTTCGTGCAGCAGAAAGTGGAGGTTTTCCGAGCCAGTGACCCCGCGCTGAGCGTCCTGATGTGGGGAGTCAATCACTCGGTAGGTACGTGCGCTGCTTCGTGACTCTCTCTCTCTCTCTCTATTGGCCTGTGTGTGTGGATGCGTTCATTAACTGTACGCTCTCTGATCATGCGCAGATTAATGACCTGAGCCAGGTGCCTGTACCTGTCATGCTGCTTCCAGACGACTTCAAAGCCAGCACCAAGATCAAAGTGAACAACCACCTCTTCAACAAGTACTGTGCTCCTCTGGAGAAACCTTCACGCTGCTTCCTGCGATTTGCACCGATCTCTGTGGCTCTTGTGATTGATTTTGCCTGCATGTGCTTATCAGAAATTACAGACCCCTTCAGAGAACAGCAAAGCCTTTTTACTCCAACAATACCTTCTAAAACCACCACAGCCACAGCTCCTGCCGCTGACAATCAGAGTGAAAGCAGCCAGAGCGATGACAGAAATAATCATTTGGCTTCTCTGTGGTGTGCTATATGTTGTGAAGACGACATGTAAAGGAAATGATATGCCACAGTTGGAAATGAGGCATCATTTATACCCAGCAGGACATTAATAACTTTCAAATTGAGTTGATGAATTCATCGGAAAAATGTAGATGGTCTCGCAGAGGATGAGCATCGTTCAGGCAAAGTGTTTCAAAATATTATTATGATTCGTGAAAACTGAGCTATACGCTCTCCCTGTCTGCTGCGAGGGTCACTTTCTATACGGATGGAGTCTTGAGTGGCTTTCAGTAATCCTTTAATCCATTCAGGAATCCAGGTCGTGTAAAGACTTATAAACAGAGGTGGGAAGAACAATAAAATATGTTTTCTCCAGTTCGGGTGCTGTTACCTCGATGAGATTTCATTCGAGTGATTTATTTTTAATTGCTTGATGTGCAAACAGCATGACGCTAAAGAAGAATTCAACCCATGTTATAATGTCATTTGGACGTTTAGAAAGCTGGACTTGACACCACTGTATCATTAAACAGACGCACAGACATGGATATGGGAACTTTGGGTGCTGAGGGGGCTAACATATGCCAAACTTACAAGAAGGCCCAAATAATTAAGAATTTGTCAATTGTTTTGCGCCTCACAAAGTTTATAAAGCTTCTCCTAACTCAACAACTCACAAAATTGAGTGATTTTATAGGGGAGTCTGGGGAATTTTTCTCCCTCTTCATGTCCTTGCTGCTGTTATTAGTTGACTATAGTTGATGTGGCTACTGCCGTCGGCAGTAGTGCAAACCCTTCTCAAAAAGTATTTGTTAATAACGATTCAATGTTATCCTGACCATTCAAACTAATACAAAACACATGAAACGAACACACACTTGTATATTGTTAGTTAACATAAACAGGACTGGTGATTAGTTACTATCTCTGCATATATATTTTTTTCAATTTGAGTATAACAGTATGTAAAAAGCAGGCTTTTATTCAACAGAAACCTTCAGTGGCTATTTCAAAATAAACTTATCTTAGGTTATGACTTTTTTTTTTAGTAGGCTATTCAAATAATGAAGTTGTAGTCGCTGCCAATGAGATGCTGTTCCAAGCTGCATTATTTTTACTTTATGTATTAAAACATCTTTGTTGTTCCTCAGAGAGAATCTTCCGGGACTGTTCAAATTCAAAGAGTACTGTCCGCAGGTGTTCAGAAACCTGCGAGAGCGCTTCGGCATCGAGGACCAAGATTACCAGGTATGATTATAAACTCAACACTTAATGTGCAAACGACAACGTTGGCAAAAGCGCTTATTTGACAGGACGAGGGAGGTAACAAGGTGTTGAAAAACAGACACCGACTCTCACAAACACAGAATGTCCGGGGTTTTTCAGTGTTTTTTCATGTATACAACACCAGACACCTGCCTGTATGCATTGATCTGCTCCCTTCTAAATTTGCATTTCTTTGTGTGACATTTGCATGAGCCAGGTGGCACACAGTCGTCATTCAGTCTGCACACAACACATTTGTTTAGCACACAATTGCTGTATGTGTAATTAAAATATGTGCTGGTAAAAGTTTCATTTCTGCACATCTGCAAAGAGCGATGCTAGAATATGTCTCGAAACACAGAGTGCATCAGTGTCAAATACAGCACGATAACACAAACACAAATATGCCTCATCTTTTCTAATTGTCCTGTCTGTTTGCTTGTAAACTGTGTGTCAGGGATGGTTCTGAAACACGATACCAGTATAGTGGATGTAAAAGGTTTTCACTGTTGCACTGCTGATGTCGCATGTTGCCGTCCTCTCTCTCACCAACAGGTGTCTCTGGCCCGCTGTCCTCCCCTCAAAGACGAGGACGGGCAGTGCGTGGGACTGCTGCTGACGTCATACGACCGCACTTTGGTAGTGAAAGAAATCTCCAGCGAGGAGGTGGAGGAAATGCACAACATCCTTTCCGAGTATCACCAGGTAACTAACCTACCCTGGGGGGGAAACGTACTCGTTGTAGGAGGTTTAAACACAGGTCAGAGCACGATCTTAATCCACATTTTAGTGAGTCCAGTTTGTGATTCAGTACTTTCTATTAGTCACATATTTTCCATTCATCTTGTCCTGTGTGTTTTATACAAGGAGACGGTGTGCTGTTTTTGTGACATCCCTGGTTGCCATGGCAAAGGTTTTGCAGTATCAAAGCTGAAGGACTTTCTCTTCCACCAAGTAGCGATACATGGCCGGAGCTCTCGTTTTTTTTTTACATTTAAATGTATCTATAAGAGATATCTAATATAAAGCAAAGACAATCTGACAAATTGTATAAAAAGCAGACTGATGGGAAAGATGAACTAAACAGAGGGTAGTATTTGACTTTAAACAGAGGCAAAATAAACACAATATGGGAGTTTTGTATATAGATTATTCCATTCTTTTTGTCCGACAGCAGGGACTACAAAGGACCACGCCACTAGGCCGAAGCCTCTCATTTATTGTCCCGTCATTCATTGCCTGTTCACTGCCGTTTTCTTCTAGCATATAGTCACCTGCCACGGCAACACGCTGCTCCCTCAGTTCCTGGCCATGTACAGAGTCACGGTGGAGAGCGAGGACACCTACCTGTTGGTGATGAGGAACATGTTCAGCCACAGACTGCATGTGCACAGGAAGTACGACCTCAAGGTAAATACTGCAGGAGGGGTCCACCCGATGAGCACCTTTTCGTCATAAATGTTTATTGTTATATTGTTTAGAGGCAAAATGCTGCCCACTGGAGAAAGTCTCTAAGTTCAAAGGCACTATAATAACGTGACATAATTCTACCCATGGGGGCTTTAATGCTCGTGAATTTAAGTTGTACCAAACCTAAAACCCCTCCAGTAGCAAGCAGACTGTTGGGTTGTTGTGATTTATCAGCTAACGGTGATAGTAGAGCTTTGTGAAACAACGGTTTCTGGAGTATTTTGGTTTAAAGTGTTGGTGACTGTGTGGGTGTTTTCCTTCCTCAGGGGTCCCTGGTGTCTCGTGAGGCAAGTTTTAAGGAGAAGGTGAGATCACATTGAACAAGCAAACAGCAGTGTTGCTTATTTTTTTAAAGTAATTTGACACAGACTTATTGAGGAGATGGTGCATGTGATCCTGTAGGGGTAGTTAAGTATCTGGTGTTGACCTGGTTAGATATTTCACAAAACAATGGGAGAAAAAAAGTCAAGGCAAGAAAGCTCTGTAACATTAAAGACATTTTTTTTATATCACCTAAATTTAAAGGAGGAGCCTAGTCCGGTGATTTAGTACTGCGTTCCCTTAACAATGCTGAATTCTACCTTTCCTCAGGCATTACAAAGCTCCTCAGGAGCCACAGAAGACAATAAAATGTTGAAACCAGTCGATTAGTATTTCTCCTGAGGAGTAAACTGACGATCACTCACTAGAATTGGTGGAATGCCCCTTTAACAACCCCCCTGAACCAGTTCAGTGCTTTTGATTCATATTCAGAAAAACAAAAAGAAAGAAGACCCTTTAGTGAGACTTAATAAAAATCGATCATTCTTTGCTGTTTGCTTCGCTTGGCTAAATATAATTTTTACGGTGGTTGACCTTCACCCTATATTTCCAGGTGAAGGAGCTGCCCACTTATAAAGACGTAGACTTCAGGAATAACATGCAAAAGGTGTATGTGAGCGACGAGGAGAAGCAGAAGATCATGGATAAGCTCAGCAGAGATATTGAGGTAAGACGACGGCGTTGAAGAAGCACACTGCCGTAGACGTTACTCTCACGGCGGCCATTTTCTTCTGAAGTCACGCTCAGGGTGAGAAACCTGCAAGTCGTGTAAATGTAGGTAACTGAAAAGATGATGGAAAGTGAAAATCTGGAGGTACGTTTGGCCATATTTCAATGTGAAACAACATATTTGATAACCCAGTAGCGGGTGTTAGCATTCAACAACTTCCTAGCTAACATCAACGTTTGATTACATGCAAAGTGTTTCACTCCCAGGTTTAGACAACTCTCTTCAAGATGTGTGTTGATATTTCTGAATCAATTTACACCTTTCCTAATCGTATGGAATCAAAACAATATCGTATCAACCAGCATCGTTAGCTAGAATGTGGCTAAATGATAATGTTAGCTGTTGTTTAATGGAAGCTAATCTGTTAATGTTAGCTGTTGTTTTACCCTGAAATATGGTCCGATGTCCCTCCGGATTAAACTATCAGTTGTCTTTACAGTTGTTAATCAATCAGGAAGCAATTCACAAAACTTGTGAATATGGTCTATTGTTTTCTTTGACGTAATTTGTCCCGCATGCGTCCTCTTGCTGCAGTTTCTTGTGCGTATGAGGATCATGGACTACAGCCTGCTACTGGGCATCCACGATGTAGAGCGGGCTGAGAGGGAGGAGGAGGAGGAGATGGAGTCGTCCTATGAAGAGGAAGAGGAGGAAGAAAACGACACGGCTCCTGCTCCGGGCTCCACCTCCCCTGAGGGTATCAGCGGCTACATGAACTCCTTCAAACCCATGGGCCCTGGGGAGTTCGACCCCTATGTGGATGTGTACGCTATTCAGAGCGCTGTAGGTGAGTCCTGACAGCTGAATGAATATAAGTAGGTTAGAGGAGCCCGAGCGCTCATCTCACGCTGGCCAACAACAGATACGATCATACATTTAGATCAATATCACTCACCAAATGCTGTGAATCACTCCCATGTAGATTCACCCCAGAGGGAGGTGTATTTCATGGGTCTGATCGACGTGCTGACGCAGTACGACACCAAGAAGAAAGCTGCTCACGCTGCCAAGTCTGTCAAGCATGGGGTGAGACACCACGACTGGTTGGGATATCCTGCAAAGTTTACAGGGCTGCTTCCACGTCGTGCTCGGTTAACTCTAACCGAACGTGTCTGTGTGTGCTTTGCAGGCAGGAGCAGAAATCTCAACAGTCCACCCGGAGCAGTACGCTAAACGTTTCAGGGAGTTCATCACTAAGATCTTTGCCTAGTTCAAGGATCAACCATGCAATACCTACTTAATCTCAAATCAACATCAAGAAGCACTGAAAAATGTACTTTTTAATTCTAGATGATATGTGTAGTTTTTGACCACCTCCATGTCCCTCTGCACTGCAAGATGGACTGTGCATTTTATTTTGATGGGGAAATGCAGACAGGAGAACAAGTCTTATTAATGATTTTTCTTTTGTTTTTGGGGTGATGTAAATAAACACCTCTGACACTTAACTCCAACGGTTCTTCCTGGCCAGAGGGAAGTGGAGATGACAGGAAGAGCACGTTTTATCAACACGTGCATTGTTGTTGTGTCCCTCACCTGCTGTTGCTTGGGAGAAAGATTTATACCTTGCTCTTATATATTAATTAATTTGTGACTCACTCTGCTCTTGCCAACATGAACATAATTTGGGCAAATTGGGAGAATCTGCAGGGTCTCAGTTAGCAACATTAAAATGTTAATCTCCTTTTTAGCACCAACGTGTGATTTAATCTGATGTTATCTTGCCAAATGCAGACTTATAATAAATAGCTAAACATAGCAATGTGAATTATTGCCATCCATTAAAAGCTATTTCCATAATGAGTTTACAAATATACCAGACTGGCACTTTCATTAGGAGATTGCTCCTGTTGTGGAAACAGTTTCACCATTTTGTTTCCTTTATCAGTAAAGAAATGCACATTTGCCATTATCTATAATGAGCTTGTGATTTAAGGAAGGATAGTTTTATTGGTTTGTGCTTTGAAAGCCAGAAACTGAACATTTTTCCAGCAGTGTTGAAGGGCAACACTGCTCAGTGTTCGGTGTTTATTGTATTACAGTGTAGCAGTGCAATGCCGTACCCGCTCAAGGCGAGCTTGCATCATCTGAAAGGCACTGCAGCACAGTAATTATTAAACTCTAAGTCGATCAGATCAAAGACTTCATTATGTCAAATATTGTGGCCTGGATCCAGCCTTATGCTGAAGATCCCCTGTTTCGCCTTTGAATGACATTAACTATTTAGCAGTGTAATGTAAAGTATCAAAGGAATTGCCAAGCTCAGATCTAAAGATCAGCGCGTGTGAAAGCAAAATGTGATTGGCATCCGAGATCTGACATACAGTACACCGCCTAAAACGTATTCTCAGTGGTAAAGCATTCATTTTTGTCCTTATTTAGTCCCTCTCCTCTGTCCCAGTCCTCCTGGCACACATTCATGAATCTCCTTTTAAGATTATCATGAGGATTTCACTTTTAATAGCTGAGTGGACAAACTTAGGAGAAACAAAGCTTGTGAGAATAACTCTAAAACAAGTCCAACGTGGCCTTCATTGGTTAATGTTGTTTAGACTGGATGAAAATAGATAAATACTATCAGCAGATAAACTGACACCACAGCTGTGCTTTGCTGTTTTGTTTACAGTCTCTAGATTATTAAAGAGTTGCCTTAAATAAACTGGAGTAACACCTTTAAAAAAACAAAAATACGTTTATTTATTTTTTATTTCGAGTCAGGTTTTGTATTTAAAATGCATCTTCAGGAGCCATGGTGACAGGTGGAAACTGTATGTTGATGAATAAATACATGAGGGAAAGCTATTGAAGTATTTTCAGGCTGACACAACCCAGCCCAAGCATATGATGTGCAGTGCACCCACTTTAAACTTAGTGATGCATAAAGCTCCACTTATTTAACACTTATATCACTTTTGGCTAAGTTTGAATTTACGAATTCACAAGGTCCATCTCTTAGAAGGAACAACATTATTACTGCTGATGAGTTTTCTCTATTTTCTGTGTATGTTTTCTCTCCTTTCAAGACTTCTAGGGCCATATGCCACGAGAACACTCTGCTTGGAGACATAGTTTTGTAGGTAAAAAGACGCTGTATTGTGTTTTGGGTGACCTGTATCTTTATAGTGTTCACTGACCTAATATTTTTGATACTCCAATACAGTTTAAACACCAACATCTATGGATCTCAAATGTTCCCACGCTGGATCAATTCTTAAGTTGCCTGCAATTTTTCTGCAATCTCTTTTGTCTCTACATGTGTTTGCCTTGTTAAATCACTGTACAACTGTAAAATCCAAGCAACTGAACCATCTCAGGGATGATACTATGGTATAAAAATGAGTCCATGACTTCGACCTAGAAAGAAGTAGGTCAAAGTCAGTAGGGACCTTTAACAAGAACTGGTTTGATCCAGGAGATCACATGTTCAAATGGTAGCTGAGTGTTAAGTGATGGCCACTGGGTCCACCTGTCCAGAACACAGCTCTGCACCCAGCATGTACCGGGTTATGCACCCAGACCGTGTGATGTTCCTGCCTGCTGACGTCTCCCTCATTAACGGTTGGTGCGTATTTTTCTGACACAACTGGCCTCTTTGAGCCCAAACAGAACAGACAACTCTGAACAAAACACCACAGTTTGGGCAGTAGCCTTAGTGTATTGATAATGAATGCTCTATGAGTCATTGCATGAGTAAAAAAATACAAATGGAGAGAGATGCTTACATCACAGACATGTACACTCAGCGGCGTCTTCAGATTAACATAAAAATACATACAGTACTGCAGGAGGGTCGCTTTTATGCCTTTTTTAAAATATTAAATTGGGCAACATTCCTCTATTTCATGTCGATTTTCACTTTCAGCCACTTACAAATATAATCATAGTCATTCGGAAAGGCCCAGTTTTATAGATCAGAACCTCGTCCAAGTTTTAATCTATTAAACTATTAATTAGTCACAGCAGGAATAATATTAGTTAAGTAAAAAATAAGAAACGCCTTGACAGTCCACCAAAACTGCATCATCTAAAAAGAACACACGTTAGTGCCTGAACATAAAGAACTAAACCATCAGTTTTTGTATACATTCAATCAAAATCAAGGCGTTTACACATCTAGTATTACACTGGCCTTGATAATGAGCTGCTGCTGGAGTCATAATGCACACATCATGTACAGTGTTTATGTCACGCACAGTGATACAAACATAACATAGAAATCTCAGTCTTGGATGTCAAAGAGTTAATCAGGTGGTTACTTAAGGAAAAAACCGAACCAAGACGCTGCACAGCAAATCTCTGAACAGCTACGAGTAACCCTTTGAGTTTTATACACAGAACCGACTGTACAAATCATACAATAACAATCTCGGAAATGAAGCACTTCTTAAACTTTTAGAATTATAATATTTTTTTTATCAATGCATTTCTATACAGTTATTTTGATTATCTTTAAAACAGCATATCTTTTTCAGCCACTGTAAAGGTTTTTCTTCTTTTTTTTTTTTCAACTCACACAATTTTATTTATGCACTGAAAGACCGTCCGGCTGTGCCGACCGCGACACAGCACTCTAAATTTTTAAAACTGACATTCACTGTCAATGAAGGTAAGAAGTGTGGATGTGTGTTTAATGTTGGAATTTTCAAGCAGAGACGGACTTAAAAATAGAGACGTCCATCTTTGATGTCGTAAACTTATTGCAGTTCTTTACTTCTGGGCTCTAAATGCTCAGGTAAGCTTGTTTGAGGCCGAAGGCAAATTTTGATTCTTAACTGAGAGGAGAGTAAAGTTGAATATTGACTGCATGATGAAATGTGACTCATACCAGCTGGTACACAGTGCAATACATTCCTACTGAATCAATTCCCTTCATCTTACCGTAGAAAGTGTAGTCAGAAAACTTCTCTTTTGTTTTGATTAAATCTTTCTAGCAGACGCGCCCTTTCAGACCTCGGGGGAGTGCAACATCTGGCAACATGTTCATCAGTCCTGCTGTTCACGTGCGACTGGGGACGGCAAAGCGACAAGCTCTCTCTAAGACACACACACTCTACCACGCCACATTTCGATTATGAAATGGCTCTTCTCGACGTGCTGTAACTCAAGCTGGTGGTGCCGCTCTTGTGCGAGATCTTCAGCGTGGTGGCGACTGTCAGGCTCGGCGTCATGGCTGCCGCGAAGCCGACCGTGGCGGACGGCTCGTTTGGGCATCCGTACTGGAGCAAGATGTCGACGCACTGCTGGCTGCCAGCATTGCGGGCCAGAACCAGCGCCGTCTGCCCCTGAGCGTCCCGGTATCGAACGTCACAGCCATACTGAGGAGAAAGTAAACAGAAAAACAGCGTTAGATTATGTAATTACCCCACATTCAGCATTTTAAGGAGGTCTTGTTTTATGTGGCATAAATTTCAACTTTGTCCTGACAGGGCTGTCTTAAATCTCCCAAACAAGGTGTGACTCAGTGAGCTTTAGTGCCTTTCACACATAGATCAACCTTGAATGGTCTGCTGAGTCATCGGTTTCGCCCCTTTTTGTTTTTTGCTGAGGGCACCACTCAGAGGGTTCCTGAAGGGTAACATTTATTGTTTTGCTCGATGGTTTGTTGTGGAACAATATCTTACATCATGTCACACCTTGTCAATGCTCTACCTTCACCGCAACATTATCTCTGCCTGTCTGCGTTGCACTTCTTGAATCTGATCATCCGTACAAAGTGATTCATATGCCAGAGCTGGAGGTAAACACACCCAAACGAGAAGCTGCGTCATCACCACATCAGCCTGCTGACAGGCAGCGTGCAGGGCAGAGCCGGGCAGTCGCAGCGCTAAGATCGACCTGGAGGAGAGCGCCAGGCTGAGGGGGGCGTTAATGTCCTCCTTAGTGCAGTGGGCCAAAAGGAGCAGCAGCTTGGGGAGGTTGTGTTCCATCACTGCCAAGAGAAGACGGCCGGATAGCGTGATGTCTGGGCCCTCGCCAGGAGTTGGAGGAGGCAACGGTGCCACAAACATTTTTTGCTCATATTTGGCCCTGATCCACGACTCCCGTTCCTCACTGAGGAAGCAAATCGAAATTAGGAGATGATGAATAGTCAGTGAACCACATTTACAGCCTCTTGTCTCTTTGTCGTTCAAGAATTTCAGTTTTTATCTGCTGAAAATTGTTAACTCAGACACATTATTTAGTTTGCAGCTCATACATACATAGTGTTAAACATTAAAGATGCCCTCCACAAATGTATGAAGGCAACAAAAAAACCTTTATTATATGTCTGAAAAAAAGTAGTACCACATCAAAATCCTTGAAGGAGACCTATTATGCTTTTTCGTGTGTGTCCTTTGCTTGTGTGTGTGCTTGACACTGCTCCTGAAACACCTCGCCAGTAGTCCTGCCTTAAATTCTGTGACTTTGTGACATCACATTACATCACCATGTCATACATTTGCATAATTAATGCCAACCAAAAGATTAAAAATTAACTAAGCAAAGCTGCTCTGTTGTTGTTAGCGGCTCAGGTGTGTGTGAGTTGACCAATCACAGCAGAGGGGGAATATAGTGCTGCAGCACCGGACAGTATGAGAAAACTGATTTGTTTTTTGAGCATTAAAGCATGTAAACCCAAAATAAAATAATTTACTTGAAAATGAGCATAATATGTCTCCTTTAAAATGGCACCTACTCGTTCTCCCTCATTAAAAAATCCAGAATATATTAATATGCAATTATTTTTCATTTCACAAGTTAAACTGCTGGACAGACGCCCCGCCTCTTAAAATCAGGTTTTCAGTGAGCACAGAGACAATTTGTACTTTCAGCAGATGAATGTAAAAACAGTGAAACTCAAACATTCAACTGCAGGAACAAGAAAAAACTAGTTTTTGACAGGAGGGGGACTTTAAACCAAAGCCGTCTTTACCGTGAAGCATCAGGAGCTGGTTTACGGCGGCCCAGTGTGCGCGCCTCCCATATGCTGTTCACCATGTGGTTGCCGATGGCACTGAGAACCAGTGTGAGCTCCCGTGGCAGATCATCAAGGTCCAGCGAGCGCACGCGCGACAGGTGGGTCCCCAAGTTTCTGTGGATCCCTGAACACTCGATGCATATGAGAGCTCCCAGGTTCAGACTGGCCCAGGTTGGATCTGGGAGACAACACAATAAATTAGGCCGCCGCCCAGACCGTGTGTATATGGTTGATAGACTTTGTCCATTTAGGTATGCCAGTTTGGCAGAGTCACGCCACAGGAGTGTCTGTGAAACCCTGTTTGGAAGAGTTTTAAAGCAATACGCTTAAATCTTTAGCCAGCATGCCAAACAATATCTCCCCTGTAGCTCTGCCCCTTTCAAGTGTTCCAACATTAGGAGAATTTTGAGCATTTGATCTATTTTAGCTTGGTTTAGTGATATCTCAGACACTGACATTAATTATAGGATATATTAATTAATTTTGCCAACTGAAAACTAAGGTTCATCATTAATGTGCTTTGCAACTAATCGCTCTGGTGTTGGACTGAAACCGAACACGTCAAAGTGTTTGTACGTCCCTCCCTAATTGGCTCATTTACTTTGTGTTTGACAATGTAGAATTTGTTTTGGCTTTGAGGATATTTTTCCTCACTGAAGTGACAACAAGTTATTTCAAGGGCAGGAAGGCAACAGATGAGGATTCAGAAAAGATTCAGTGAAGCATTTAGGTAACGAGTTTCATCCAAGTCAGCGGGTTTATCCAACTTGTCTTTAGAATTCCAACAATATGGAAACAACAATAATGACAAACGTTCACACACACAAGCACAAAAAAAAAGTTTTTTGCATTAAACTAAGGTTTGTTAGTAACTCCATTTGTGATACGACCATTTTGTGATTTTACAACATCTGAACTAAGAACAAGTAACTGTATCCTAAAACACAGTATGTTAAATGTACAAATAATCTAAAGGTAGTCTTCTTTGGACAGTGAGGAAAACTCATTCTCAATCTGAACTGCCTGCTTTTTGTAACTTTCCAAGTGGTCACGTCCATTTTCCAATGATTGGCTAGGTTCGCTAAAGTGGTGTGGTAATGTGGCAGCCCAGGATATAATGTTAGCAGTTAACGTTTCTGCAAACCACAGATACATCCAGGGCGGAAATTTGTGGCATGTCACGTTCACATTATATACTTAGTAACTGACTTTCACATCAGGAGGAGGAGGAGACTGCGGTGGCGTTACTACAGGCCAACTAGGCTGCCAAACGGCCGACTGCTGCTCGAGTCACACCAATGCATATTTTTAAGAATAGGTGCCACCAAAACAGGTATTTAAAGCCAGACCATGATGTTCTGCTAACTCTAACCAAGTGTATTTTGTGCCTAAACCTAAGTAGAGCATAAGCAGAGTGTTGTGACAAGAGGGAATTTCCAACATAAAGTTGCAACACAGAGAAACTTCCAGTTTTTACTTATCTGTGGTTTAGCTGAAACATCCCTAGCTAACATTTTTTCTGTCTATTGGGTTGAATGTGGGAACCTCAAGAGCTCTATCTTCTCCTCATTCTTCACAGATTACTGGCCCGACCACAAATGTAACCACTCTAAAAAAAAAGCATGGACAACCTGGTTGATTCATATATAACATCACCGACTCAGAAAAAAAGAAAATCGCAATAAGCAAATGAAATAAGATTGCTACAAGTGATGACACATGCAGGGTTTATATGAGACAAGATAGGTAACCCAGGTATGAACATGGAGGAGAACAGCTTCTATGTCACTTACTTGGAGCATCGCAGTCAACACAGAAGTTGTTGCCCTTTGCGTTGCGGATTGCCTGCAGAGCGACCGCCTCACTCTGGCTGTTCTTGCGAGCCTGTGGAAGACACACAGTATATGGTTATAAAAAGAGAAACAGCCGTAAACCAACCCTCTGAGATATAAGCTCGGCAACTGCTCTCATTACTAATAACGATGATTATAATCTTCAATGGGGGAGAAGAAGAAGAAGAGGAAGAAGGCTATTATCATTACTATGACCATTTACAGCTGTGAAATTATTAGTATTGGCCTACAATGACACCCACTTCTCATAACATTAATAAAGAAATGCATCGTGGGATAAAAGTAATTATTAAGAATCATTATATCAGTGGCAATCGCCATTTTTGTAAAAGATTGAACTAATTCCACACGACTGAGGACACGACTCCCCGCTCAAGAGCAGAGAACGAGCACAGCCCATTAGTAGACAGGACCGCATACAGTTCTGGAGATGGGGTGGGTTTTGGTAATGGCCAATCTAATTAGCTGCCCTCATCCCTTTTAAAAGCCGCAGCAGTAACAGTTTTCTAATGGGCTGAGCAGAGTCCAGGCCAGATTCTCCTAAGAGAGAACTGTTCTCCTCCAGGAGTCCCAGGGTGCAAATACACAGCACACAAATACGATTATAAGGGCCCTCTGAATGTACTTCCAACGGCATATAATGTCCCCTGTAAATTTAATACAGGATTATAAATGTGTTTCCACGATTACTATCTGTTGCTCACATTGTTTAAAGGAATATTAAGTTTAAGCTAACTAAAAGATTTGATTTCCCAGAGGACACTGAAATCTTTGTTGGGGCTCAGATTGCATCTTGCGCACACATCCTGTTCCCAACATAACTATAAACTATAATTAATAAATCATCTTGTCATATAAGCAGTTCTATTCTGTTTGTGTGCATCTTCCAACAAAAGCCTTAAGAATCGTCCTTTAGGCTTACGGTAAGCGCTGGTCCCGTCAGATGGAAACAAAGACGCAATTTCATGCCAGCATGGGTGCCAATATTGCGCTGCACCACCTTATCTGCATAAACACATCCTCAGGTGCGTGACTCTGCCATCCTCAATGCAAGCAGGACCACACATCGCGCTAACAAAGACGCATCTTGTACAGAAATGGCAATTTAGCTGCATTTGCGCCTCTGCTTGCTTCATGGCCGCACGAAAACAGAGCCTGAAATGTTTTGCAGGAGTAAGTGGGAGAACATTGTGTCAGATTGGTCGTAACATTTTGTCAGCTGTCAATTAAATTATTGCTTAAGTGGGCTGCGTAACACAATCGCTTCACACATGTGGAGAGAACCTGATTAAAAGACACAGATGCGGTATTTTATCGGCCCAAATAAATACTAAACAGGATTCATCTGCATCTTTAACGTTGGAGGGGATGGAGAGAAATCTGTACAAACTTCACCCACATATTTTAAGCATGTGAAAATCATATTGGATTGTAAAGATGAACATTTTTATGGCTCCACGTTAAAAAAATATCTTATAAATCAGTAATGGCTACTAAAATAATGGATAAAAATAATTATAGAAGCAAATAAAAAGCATGAGAAAAATCCCAGGTATAAACATGTGGAGGTGAAATAGGCACAAAATTAGGAGTTAAGACCCCAGTACGTACACAATTAAAGCAGTTCATTAAGGACAATAAAGTTGTATTAACACTGTCTGCATTGGGAGTGCACTGTGTGCCTGTTCTTCATTCTTGCCTTGTTTTTGCTGCTCTCACACAGCTGCAGGCTGGCCAGGATCTGGCTCTCAATGGCTTGGACCCACGAGTCCCTCTCCTCCACACTCTGGGCTTCAAAGTGCCAAGTCTGGCCGGTGCTCGACACGACGAGGAAGTCAAAGTTATCCTCGTCTGGCACAAAAACACGTCAGAAATGGTTAAAATGTAGACATTTCAGCAATAGCCTGTTAAAAAGCAGTCGTAGTTTGCATGCATCAGTGCAATCCAGTTGTGTGAACTGTTGAACTGAAGCCAAAGCTTTGACCTACATGCTAAAATTAACACATATGTAGGTAATATCATTTTGATGTACGGATAGAATATCAATCAAGCACTTGTTATTAATCAATCCTACAACAAAAGCTTAATACAATAAAATGTCCTTGTGACAGGAAAGAAAAGCAAAGCAAGCGTGTGCAGAGGGCCAATCACTGTTTGAAGGATGACAGATCAACATTACCTGTCTTGCTTACGTTTCTTAAGCTACCAAAGCTTTTAAGTTTCCACATCTTGCGCTTGGCTGCATGAGAAGATAGAAAATGTCACAGAGAAGCCAAAGAGAAAAAGAGGAAATAATAAATGTTGAAATAAAATCTTATGTAAATGTATCAAGTTTTACTTCACGACTGTTTAAATGCTGAACATAAAAAACACATTTTGAGTTATTTGCATTTACCATCTGCTTGGCCGAGGGTTGCATCTCCTTTCTGGTTCATGCTCTTCTTCCTGCGATGCTTCTTCCTGTCTGTCAGCGGGGAGGAAGAGCCGACATCTTTGGTGGAGGAGGAGCTGGACACGCCTTCAACTGCAGAGTCTGGACACAAGAACGGAGGAAAAAAAGCAAAACGCTTTGAATTAAATGTATTGGGTACAAAATGTGTTTGCACAAATTAATCTGCCTTTTACTCACCAACACTTTGAGCGTGGTTGGACAGTGTAGAGGGACATCGCTGCACCCCTCTGTTACCCCTCAGGAACAGAGCGCCACCCAGCCCTTCCATTTCCTCCACTTGCAGGAGGCTGCTGGCACTTACAGGGACTAAAGGGACCACAGCAAGCACACACTTAATAAAAGAGGAATTAAGACAAAGATCAAAAGAAAAAAAGAGATTCTGATTCTGTTTGAACATCGGCGAAATAAAAGAGCGCGACTGAGGAAGTTCGGAAATCTTTCACACACTCTTTGTGAAATCCCTGTTGGTGTCTTTGTTCTTTTGCATCTTTTCTTTGAGTTTGAATTCACATGCAGTTTTCTTTAGTCCTATCTGCCACAGATTTCATCGAGCCATAAAATCCAAAGAACAGTGCATTCTTTTCATCGTTGTTATTTATTCATTTTACCATCGAAGTTCATTCCTATTAAAGGTGCAATACGTAAGAACTGGCCACCTTTCAAATTCATATTCAAAACAAATGGGGGGTATTGGGAGCATAACTGCTGTTAACTGTAGCTGCTGTTTGTTAGTGAGCCCAGCTAGCCATGCAGCTAGCAGTCCAGGTGAAACATACTACTTTTGACTGCATTACATTTATTTGACACTTTGAAACATATGATACTCTTCAATGATATGATGCGGTACTATACTACTAATCTACCCAGGGCTTTTACTTGCAGTGGAGTACTTTCAGACTTTTTCTTATGTATAGGATCAAACCACTGGTTTTAGTTTAATGCACAGATTTAGGAAAATGATTTGGTTTAGGAAAAAAAGAAAAGTGCATTCTTTCACCTGGACTGACACCTTCAGGTCCTGGCACATCTTTGACCCGTCCATTGAGGCCGACTTGAAGGCCGCAGGTGGGTACAGCACGAGGCGGTCTCTTTCCAGGCACCTTCACTGTCACCCGCAGCAGGTCCATCTCTTTCCCCGGGGCATTCAGCATGTAGTCCTGCCAAGACAAACATCAGCCGTTACCACCAACCGCGAGCTGTCAGCTCGGCTTTCAGCAGCACAACGCTTCAAAAGCGCTCCGTCAACACACTGACTCACATTGACACTGGAGTGATAGGACAGTATGCCGTCGTTGGACAGCGTGACATACTTCTTCTTCCACTCTTTGTTGAGCGAGTTCCCACTGCGCTTCAGCAAGATGCCCTGACGGAGGTGACAAAAAACCGAAGAGTGAGAATTTATGTCCGGCGTCTTGTGTGTTCATCTCACAGATTTCAGCAGCATGACAACTGCTGGCTGCCAAAAACACCCACAATCCTATTCATCAGGCCAATATGGGGGATCACAACACATCATCGCTCTGCATGATGACACAGCCTTCACACATTTGATTTCAAGTGACTGCTGTTGTGGTGTCCTCTGCAGAAGGTCATGAGATGCATCGTATTTGTTTCTGTTCAGCATCTGCATTCTGTTTCCTACCTGTTTGATGGGAATGGAGCGTCCACTGCCCATATCGCCCTTACACTCTGCACTCCTTCTGTTTGAGTCGCTGCCTCTCCGGCCCTGGACAGACATGAGAAGGAACAACTGCATCAGAGGCAAGAAATATAATTTAGAGCTCATCAAGTATGGAAGTTTTTCTTATTATATTATGTGCATTTCATCGCAAAGCCATTCAAAGTATTTTGAAATGTGGGTGAGTTTCTGCTGACTGCCAAATCTGGCTTATAAATTTAACAGATATCTATAGAAATTAGTTTAATTTGAGTGCCACTGCTGCACTAATCAATATTTTTAGATTAACGATGTCCCTGTTCACCTCGTCCAGTTTCACAGCCAAATCCAAAACCAAGTTATGGTAATTTCTAGGTCATAAGTTATTTTTCTGAGAGGTTATTTGACAATCTGGTTTAGAAAAAGGCCTGTTCTGTGCATAATTTGGTTATCAAAACTCAAAAGGGATGAAATAAACTGTTGAATAGCCAAAGGGATAATGGTAGCACACACACTTCTTCAAGACAGAGTGGACAAAACATTTCACTGATTTATTCCGGCCAAGTCAAACAACAAGCTAATGTTTTGGCCTGGTGGCCTTCCTCAGAGCCATGTTGGTTGACGTGGCCTGAATAAATTGGTGAAATGGAGATCTGTCAAGTCTGTCCAGAAGAAGTAAAACAAAAATGAAATGAAATAAACCTTGGACTCAGGACAAAACATGGAAAATGTTTAATGTTCTTTTCCAAATCCTTTCTACTGGTGTGCTGTTTACACTGGTTATACCTCCAGACCCTGCTCTGTGGGCCCTGTGAGAAAACTGTTCACTGTAATCTAAGGATATTACAAAGTCCTGTTGATTTTGGCCACATCAAAAATACTGCTACTCAGTGTTTGTCTTTAAGTGCGAAAAATGGGAAAATGGGATGTCAAAGTAAAAATAAAAACGGTGCATGTATGTACCGCAAATCGCGAGGTGCGTCTCCGGGTGGCGCTCCGGACTGACCCGGGCGTGGCACTTTCCTGTTTTTCTCCTCTAGCCGTCCTGCCGATCTCTTTATGGCTGATCACAGGAGTGGAGGGAAGCGATGAGGAGTAATCACTGCTCTGACCACCATTACTGGCCTTAAGAGAGGAGAGAGCCGGAGCAGGCAATGAATGAAGTGATAATTGAGCAGTAAAGGGAGTTAATTAAGTTTGTTACAACAGCAAAAATAGCAGGATAGGATGGCAGGAAGCCTAAAGTATACTCAGTGAGAAAAGGCACACTTAAATGGAACAACTTAGTACAGCTTTTTTTTAGACAGTGTGGAACAGATGGTCCAGTAAGAGTCTTACCTGTCCTGGGAAGACACCTGACACTGGGGTGGAGCCTCCAGAGTGACTGGGAGAGTTGGGGAGAGACTTACAGGAAGCCAGTAGAGCAGCTTGCTTCTTGGCTGCCATGATCTTCTGAGCAGCTGTCGAACAAAATCCAAAACATTAGCCCTAAAAAAGACACATAACCCTCATATTTCTGCAACCACTGCAGCACAGTCCTCAGTTCTCTGGTCGAGCTCTGAGAGGGACACATACCATCAGTGAAGACTCGGTTCACGTTGAGCCCGTACGTTGCACAGGTTTCATAGTAAGTGCAGCGCCGCACGTCTGAGCAGAGCTGTCTGGCCCTGGCATCATCGATTACTCTGGGGTTGGTGCTGCTGATCTTATCTGGGAAGAGCACAACAAAAGTCCACCTCTGCAAACATTTGGAGTCAAAGCACACGTTGTTTGTGTGAGGGACTTACCCTGAGTGCCGACTACTACGAAAGGAATCTCAGAAACAGGCCGGTGGACAGCGAGCTGGTGGTAGATTTTGTAAACTTCCTGGAAGCTGGACTCATTTTCCAAACTGAAGACCAGGATCACTGCATCTACCCAACTTGCAAACTGAAGTGAAGGGAGGAGGAGAGAAGTAGCACCCGGAATAATCAGGAGGAGGATGACGGCAAGGGACCAAATTACATCAAGTTGAAATACTTATCCACTTTTACCAAATTCAATCAGTTTCCAACCCACCTGAGCACCTGGGAGCTCTGTCTCCTCTCTGATTATCATCAGGTGGCTCTGTCCATCAACCAGGACGTCCTTAATGTACTGGCGCCCTGTAAAAACACAGGATGGACATGTTAGACCTTGTTATGGACCTTCTTATTTTGACTTGTTATAACAGGAACATGAGCAGCATACCCTGGCTCTGGTCATGAATGATCTTAATATAATATATAACCAGTATCAATGTTATCAATGTGTATGAGAAGTACATTCTACAGTATTCAGTCTATTGTCACTATGCACTGACATTGTTACAAAAACATAACTTCTGTATTTGGGGACATGTGAAACCGACCTTCAGCGTTCTCCAGCTGCAGGTAACTTCCTGTCAGGTGTCTGTGGACCAGAGCTGACTTCCCGCTGCACAGACCTCCCAAAACACCCTACAGAGCACAGACACACACATACACACAGAGAGAAGATGAATTTACCACTAATTCCATTAAACAGTTTGTCAAAGTTTTGTCCTGACGCCTACCAGGTGAAGCTCTTGTATAGGCTGGCTCATGGTCCAATCTTGACTGCTGGTGCACACAGCTGAAGACAAAGAAAATGAGGTTTAATTAATAAAAAGTTCAAAATAAGCTCAGTGCAGTCATGATTTGATGTACTGGCAACATGATGCTCAATACACACTATAAATAAGACAGTCTTCTTTTTGCTACAAGCTGTAAGCTAAGACTTGGGGTTCCCTCTGCTTCCAATCTATGCACTTGGATAGTCTATGCTAAAAAAAAAACTCCCCACATCCACACACTCTCATGGAGTAACTAGAGTTTTTGTTTAGAGTCAGTAATATGTGTTAAGTAGGCAACTTGCATACCTCTGGTCACTGGTGTGACTAACTCAGCTGACCAGGTCCCCCTTCTTCTAGTTGTGGTGCTAAAACATGAGACAAACCACTGAAGGCATTTTGAATGAAAAAGTCGCCAGAGAAGCCAGTTGTATGACACATATAGCTCTGGTGGGATGAGCCGTCATCATGTCCCTGTACTCTGTATTGAGCTGCAATAGAGGCTGATGTCATGAAACTGTGTGCGTGGGCAGTAAAGGTAAAGCTGTGGGGGGGGAGAAAGGCATTTTAAACCTTATTTTGGGGCAAAATCGCTGAATTGTTGAGCATTTTCTTTATCAGGTTTGACCGGTGATTCTATTAATGCAGTTTTTATGTCCAGGTGACCATTAAAAGTGAAGCTCTGGCTCTCTCCCCATTCATTTAGACTGGGGCCCTGGTCTTGTTAGCCTGGAATAACTGCCAGGGGGCATTTCCAAGATGGCTGCCGAGTGGCAAGACTTGCCGAAAAGGAATTTGGCTAAACTAAACAAGACCTAGACCTATTTCTGTAAATGTACAAAGAAGAAGTTGATATCAGATCAAGCTATAAAACAAGCCTTTTTCTCCAAAATGTCGCCGTATTCCTTTAAACAGTGATTGCTGCCTGCTGGCCAGGTTTCCTCCGCCTGCCTGCCTGCGGACACACTGAGCAGTGTCAAGTGTGTCCAAGCTTCCCCATTGGGAGCAGGGAGGCTGCAGCTCCCAGACACTGAGCACCCAGAAAATTCAATCAAGTGTACAAATGTGCAAGTCTGCATGGGTTAGAGAGCATGCCAGATATCTTTAGTTTACCCTAACATTATCAGACACGCCATGTTTTTGCATTATATTATGGTCGCCCTGCGAAAACCCTCCTAACAAGTCATTTATTCTTTTATTCAGCTCTAAAAACGTATTAATCTTTAAAAAGAAAGAATTCAGCCAGCTGTGGGGAGGTAATTCATCTTATTCCCAGAGCAGTTTCCCTCATTTCATGAATTTTATAGAAGTCAGTGTCGACTGAAGCAAGACAGATCTGCCACTTGGAGCTCTGTGTTATTAAGAAGGTGAGGCCTGATGCGAAAATACTTCTGAAAGGAGCAGATTTGCAACAGAACAAGTCAAATGACATAAAATATAAATAGTGTGTTAATACAGAATGTTTGCTCCGAGCTATTACTGTCTATTATTCAGTCAGCCAGAGTTTTAATACTCCAGCAGCGATCTGCCTTATCTATTGTTATGTTATATTGACTATCATTTCTAAAATATTCCATAAATAGACCAAACAGCAGTGGGAAAGGTGAAACTATTGTGTTTTTTTTCTTGTAAGAAAAACAAGTCTTCAGGGCTGAAATGTGAAGATGGATGTTTTTATACTGAATGATCAATGGAGGGATTCTGGTTACTTTAATGCGCAGCATCACTTTGTATCAGACGAAAAGGAAATGGCTCTGTTAGACATGATAGAAGAAGATAACTGCTGATAAGTGACTCATCTGGTTACAGAACATCGTGTTTAGGTTGAGGCAGACGTCAGCGTCTCCAGAGATGAGCAAGCTCATTCCTCTGTCAGTTCTTCGGAGTCTTTGAATCGCAGCCGAAATTGACTAAATCTAACGAGGACATAAAAGACAAAAGCTTATATTCAAACTGAGAGGAGTATAGTGTGTCTAATGCAAATAAACTCGCTGTGAAAGCCTTCGCTTTGACATCACGGAGACGATCTATCACCATTTATTATATGTTTAACAACTCAAATAGACCAGCGCTTGTGCTGGTTTTCTTTGGTTTCAGTGATAAGGAAATCCACTCTGCAGTGACACTATGATGACTGAGTGTAAATATTAAAAAACCTGTATTATGTTCCAAGTGTCACGATGATAAATAGTTGCGCAGTTATGGCCAAATAAATCTATGCCACAGCTTAACTGTGATCATAATGATCCTCCAGCTGTGTGGGTTGATTGTGTGGCAGTCGGTTGAGTAAGTAATGCTTTATTAGATCTGGCTGATATTCTAAAATTAGACTTAACTAAATGATGTGACACAAAAATTCATAAAGGCGGCACAGATTGCAAACTTAGCTGCGTGTGTTCCTCGAGTGATCGCGTGGGAGTTACAGCACTGTTGCAGATGTTTGAATTATTCTTATTCTTCCTACCCCACACCTCAAACTCTCACATTCAATTCTGAGGCGATGGATATATTTCTGCTCCACGCTCTATAAAAACTGTCACTCGCACGTCACCCTCCCTTCCTCTTTTATATTCAGTCACAATGTTTTGCAGCGATGAAATGATTCAGCCGGAGGATCATTATAGCACACCTCCACCAGGGTCAGGGTTGTGGATAATGAGAATCTTCAAACGAGGCGGAAGGAGACGGAAAAGTTCACAGATGCCGAGGAAATGATAGATTCAAAGAATTCCTAAAACAAGTTGATTTCTTTTATGATATTACTTGCAATACTTTCCAACAATGATGCAGGTCTTTTTTTGTAGTTTGTTTTTACATTTTAAAGGTTTAACTTGCTGACTAAGGTTGCACTTAACATTCAGGTTCGAGTGCCTGAGCTCTAACCTCAGTGGAATTACAGCAAAGGTGCCTCTGTGAGTGGATGCTCAATAAAACACACACACACACACACAGCCATGAAGGACACCGCACACATCTGCAGATATGAGGCTGAGTAGAGAAAGACAAATGATAAACACACTCACTCACACACACACAGATACACACACTCTGAACGTCGGGTCACGTTGTGTTCGGGCGGAGCCACACCGTCGTGAGCCTCTCACAGGGACGCAGATTCTAACTTTAAACCCCCCCATCCCCATCTTTGGGCAATCCCCACGTCCCCCCCACCCCTCCACACTCTCCCCTCTATCAATGGCGTCACACCACAGACCAAACAGCATCTCTCACGGCTTGCTGTTGCCATGGCAACTCCATTTTCCAGAAGCCTCCAGCCCGGGTCTCTATACAATAAATGGTCTCTCATGGATACAGCGACGTGTGTGAGAGGCACAGAGACACGATGTCCACCTGCGAGGCTGATAATAAGCCGGCGTGTGTCTGTATACATTTGGACCACGGTGACAAAACAATTTTCTGAATTAAATTCAAATCAAATCGATAATGTTCATCTATCATCAGAAAACTGACACGATATGCTGAAACTACAGGTTCAACGCGGCTCAACACTTAAACACAATATAGCGTCGGCGAATGAATAGGCTCCTTGAAGGCTGATTAACTCCATGCACAGAGCAGGAAGTAGCAGGTCTCCGCTCCCCTCACTCCTCCGATGAACACAGCTCTGTGTATCCCCAACCTTAATTATTCATGTCCCACTTACTACTGACAGATTATTCAGAGCTTTCTCCGATGCCACACTCTCCGTAATTTTCTTAAGAACATATCAATAAAGATTAAAGATTGATAAAGTTGCATAATTTCCTTTATTTTAAATAGAATAGCTGTCTGAATTTTTCATAAGGTGTTTCCATAGTTTTTGACGGGACCAAACTTGTTTCTGTTTGTTTTGGGAGTGTCAGGATTTGGGGAATTCCTCACAACATACATTAGTAAAAGTGCTGAGACAGATCAGAGCAATGTCACCCTTTCCACTATTAGAACAGAGGCTCTTCAACTGAAGCTGATGAAGAACAACTTGTACTATATTCTAGAGCTTTGTCTGCAACATTAATCATGTAAAAGATCCTATTTGTGGCTGGTTTTAGTTTAGTTGTACGTGTGTCATATTTTCATATTCAGTTTTTATTAACAGGTAAACAATATTCTGTTAAATTCTCTACCAGACGTCTTGGAGGCCCAAGGAAGATGATTAAATTGGCTTTTAGATACTTTCTTTGGTAAATCTAGTGATCATTATGGGGCTGTAACGATAACCCTCATGTCAGTTAATCTGACGAGTCCAGTTGTTGATTGCTATCAGAAAACCGCAAAAGTGGCCATGACAGTTCCTCCAGTGTGAATTCTTCAAAAAGCTTATTCTGTCCGAGTCGTGGTCCAAAACCTCCAAATGCTGAAAATTATCAAATAAGACGAAGAAAAGCAGGAAATAAGAATCTTTGGGTATTTTTTATTGAAAAGATGAATTAAAGTATTAATCGATAATCAGAGTCGTTGTCCATTAATTTTCTTGCCTGATCGAATAATCAGCTAATTGTTTCAGCTCTAGATCATTAATAAACCTGAGTTATGGTCCACCCTTGTGTGCCTAGCAGAGTGAAATCTGACAGTTAACAAGGTAAAAGCCACACAAATGTTTGAAACATGCAGCTCTTTTACCAACTCAACCTTTAATACATTATACCTGCCATACTAATATCAGTGAGGTCATTTTATTTTGAAAGTTTGCTCCATAATTCCTTTCGCGAGCTATGATGGAAGAACCTTCCGATGTTTTTCTCAAGGCCTGTGTTGAATTTCAATAAGTTAGATAAGATTGTCAGCATATGATCACCACATTTCACCTTTTAGACACACTGACAGTATCTCCACATCCCCAGCAGATCCCTCAAAGGCATGAAAGGTAAAGCAGACCTGATCTCAGGCAAGCTTTCATTCAGCTGGAGTTAAACCAAACGTGTGCATGCAGAGAGCTTTAAACGATCTGAGGAAACAACAGCAGTTTATTCCAGCAGAAGATGACCACAGAAGACACTTTTAGCGCTATAACCAAATTCAAAATCTATTTGGCAGGAAAACAAGCATCTTAAAGTCAGGCTGATGATTGGAAATCACAACTGTGTTTAACTAAAGCATTTGAGCATCATTGGGACTAAATGTGGTCCACACAACTCCAGAGAGGGCGATGTAAGTGACACTAACTGTGTGATCCTGCAAGGAAAATGCTCTTTATAGTTGCTTAAATTTCCGTCCAAGTGGGCCCTCTTTATTGTTATTTTCCCCTTTATTTTGTTAGGTTGGTGCAACACTGTGGGGCTCAAAATCAATAAGAGTCAAAATGTATGAAATATAACCAAATTAAATATTAAGCCTGTCATAAAGTTCTGTGTCCAGATGCAGTGTGATGCATGAGGCCTTACCTTCCTCCTCACTCGAGCCTCTTTCCACAGCTGGATAGAGGGGGGGTGTAGTGTTGGCACTGGGCGCCGCAGCTGCACTTTTGGTGAAAATGCCACTGATGAACTTCAGCATCTTTCGGTCGCGAGGAGGAGCTCGCTGGATTGTTCCTCCCTGGCCCTCCTTCCCCTTCTTCGGGTCCTCAGAGGGGGAATGTAGGTCGCTGTTGTCCAAGGTACGACTTGTACCTTTCCTTTGAGGCCTGGACACATCGGTGGCAGGAGGTGTAGGGAAGGAAACAGATACCGTCTTAAACCTCTCCCCCTGAGGGCTGTCCCTGGTCATGATGCCTGAAAATCCTCCGCTCATGGGAGCTCCGGGGCGGATGAGCGTGCCCCTGCCGTCGCTGTCGGCCCAGGACGCCCTGTAAGGCCCCAGAGTTGTAGCTGCCATTAAGGGGGACTGGTCCCCCATACGGTTATCCCTCCGATCCAAAGTCTTAGCAGAGTGATACAGGCTTGTGTTGGTCTCTCTGAGTTCCCTCCAGCACGCCGAGTTGCCTCCTGTGTGGGACCTCATCATGACTTCAGGACGCTGGCTGACCTGCGGCGGGATGGAAAAAGGGAGGCTGCAACGTGAGCGGCTGCCCAGGTCCGCTCCATTTTCACCCTTCATGAACAGCATGGGGGGCTCTCTGTAGAGCTCCGTCTTTGGGCGCAAGGCTTCTGAGCGAGGCCCCTCCCGGCGCACAGTTCCCTCAGAGGTAGTTCCCCCATACACTTTGACCATCTGCCTGACAGGTGGATGTACAAAAGAAGTGTCTTTGCTCTTACCGACTGATACAATGTCTTTTTGGTGTCCATGAGCTTCCCTCCTCTCAGGCTTCCCCCAGCTCTCAACGGGGCTGCCATATTTGACCTGTCCCACCTCTTCTTCCACCTGTGCATTTTCTTTCTCCAGCACTTGAGTACATAAAGGTCCTTCATCCTTTTCAGGGGCATAGCTCAGCCCCTTCTCCTCCTCCACCTCCTCCTCCTTCTTAGGGCTCCCTTCCCCCTCTGGAAGAGCCTCCCTCTGGTTCCCTGCTACATCCTCCTCTGGCACAGCCTCAACCTTCACCAGAGTGAGGGAAATGAGGTAGGTGGTGCGTCTCTGTGGGTTGGCTGCCTTGCTCATCGGGACAGCAGACTTCAGCACAGTGGCACCTGCTCTCTGACCTAGCCAGACCTGCCCACCTCAGTCATGGCAACCGGGACGAGACTGAGGCAGAGGAGAGAGAAAATCTCAGATCAAACAGAGGTATCTGATCAAGCCCTCTGGAGCTGATTGTGTCTGATATCAGGCCCGTGCACCTGACAGGAACCTCAGCTTCCCTTTAGAATAAAGACATGAGGACTCGGTGGGAAAAAAAAATGAGGGATGCTTCGAATTGCAAATTTCAGAATATATTTAAAAGGGTGGCCCAGTGGTGAAACAAGTCTAGACTGTTTTTTTTTTTTTAATGCCTCCTTTAATCCTCCTCAATGCACACTGCTACTACCGGTCTCTACCACTGATTCATTCATAATCCTCCCCTCTCTTTGCTTTGCTTACCTTCTGTTGCTCACCTATTCTGCACAAATCTGACATGCAGACACGCTGATAGATACAAGGAAACATTTCTCTTTACTGTGTCTCAGCCTGGATTATGCAACAGTCAGTACATTCGCTTGATCCTTTTCTTGACTAGGACTTCAAACGAATATTGGCCGAATAATGCCACATTACCACGGTCTGTGTCTCGTCTTTTGCTCATATCGTACCTTCATTTTCCCCTGAAGAATATCCATTGCACACCCTCGTACATCTGATTTGATGAAGAATTTATCTCGCCATCAGATTACCATTCATATCAAACGACACATCAAACAAGGCTGAGAAGGAAAAAAAGGAGCTCCGGCTCATGAGTCCAAGAGAAAAAAAACAGGTGAAAGGGAACAGGCTGTAAAAACATCAAAATGGAAATCATTCACTTGTCACGAAGCGTCTGGCAGCTGGAGCCTCCGTTCGACAATGTCATGCATAAAATTATGTATGCACGGTGTGAGGGTCACTCGGAGATGCTGAAAAACATCTGTTGTTATGTCTCCAGAATTTTTTTTTTCAAAAAGAGAGATAAGTCGCCGGATTTTTGCAGCCCAAGCAGCGCTTCCTTGTGCCCGTATCCCTCTGGAGAGCAGCTCCTCTCCTTCACCGCATCCTCTCCTCCGAGTGCCTCATCCAATTAGCAAGTCAATAAAATGTGTCTGTGAGGCAGAGGAAGCCCACCAGCTCACCACAGCCCCTCCTCCTTTTTTTCCCTCCTCTTCTCGCTGCCACAGAGGCTTGCAGCCCCCCTGCTAGCCCGCCGTTAGCCTGCCGCACACCCTGCTCCACACTGGATCCAGCTCCGGCAGACGGGATGGGGATGAGTGGCTCGCAGTGAGGCGACGGTGGAGGATGAGGTGGTCCTTGCCCACGTTCATCGGGTTTTTATCTGTGCCGACACAACAAAAGAGGCAGGAGGGAGAAAGAAAAAAGCCTCAGTGCTGCTCCTGCCAGTGCATCTGCTCGGTCTCCAGCTCTTTCTCTCCTCCTCAGAGCGATTTATGGGCAGCTCCCGCTCTCTCTCCCTGCCTCACTGTCAGTCCCCTCAGAGGCAGAAAGTGAGGATGCACAGGAGGGAAAGAGGTCTATGGATCAATGCAGCGGGACATAAAGTAGAGGGAGAATGAAAATGTGTAGCAAGGGAAACTGAATTATGTAGCATGTAATTAAACTCCGTCGGGAGGAAACTGAAGATACTAATTTGGGTGCGCAGGTGACGCTGCAGGAAAGAAGAGGAATATAAAAAGGGAGAGAGGAGGACAAAATGTGTGTTGTGGAAATAAAACATAAAAGAAAACATTCTCCTATCACTGCACAATCTCTCTTCAGGGGGAAGCCACTTCATCTTCCCCCTCTGCTCGACTCCTCATCATTAACCTGTCAACAGTTTCTTAAAAAAAGGATTCAAAAATCAAGTTCATTAGCATTTTTCTTTGTCACTCAGCTAAACACGAGGTTCCTGATCCTCTATCAGTGAATTGGATATTTGAAGCCATCAAAACACAGCAATTACAGCTAAATAAGATTAGGCTGTGAACCTCACAGGGTGAAAGCAAAAAATAGACGCCGTCGTAAATATCTCATTTGGAATACATAAAGATTCCGTGTGCACGTTAATATTTCACATGGCCTATTTAGGTCAGAAGCATGTAACAAATAATGTTTCAGATGTCAAGGTTTGTAGCTCAGCAGGGCGAAGATACTGAACTGAAAAGGTTCTTCTCTGAATGACATGCCACACAGCTGCAGCTGGAGTTTTACTGTAGTCAGATGCTACTGAGGGGATAATTTCACTGCTTCAAGGACGAGTTTGACATTTTGGGTGACTGACACCCTTTTTGTGTCTGTAAGCTAAGACTGTAGCTGGAACTGACTGCCAGTTAGCTTAGCTTAGCATAAAGAGGGGAAACAGAAGAACAACTAGCTTTGTCATTTCTACACTTCCTCTTTTGTACAAATTAATTCACGAATTAGCTGAGAAATAGTATGTTGCTTAGCTTAAGTGGTGCTGGTGTCCACTCTTTATGCTAAGCTAACCTAACCGGTTACTGGCTCCGGTTACACATTTAGTTAAAAATAGTGTCAGTCTTCCTCTCTAACTTCAAGCAAGGAAGCTAAGAAACAAATAACCCAAAATGTCGACAGCTAGCTGCCTCCTCCCCTCCCCGTTTCCAGTCTTCATGCTATGCTAATTTAAGATAAGTTAACGAGCTGCCGGTGGTAGCCTCATATTTTCTTTACAGAAATCTTCTCATCTAACTCTCAGCTAGAAAGCCAATAAGCATATTACCCCAAATGTTGAATTATTCCCTCAACTTACAAGCAGCCTTCGTCATTTAAAGGTACACGGTGCAACTTTTTTTACAGGCCTACAACAAGAAAGAGACAGGGCTCCTGATACGCGAGATAGCAGTTTGGAGGTGCTAACAAGAGCTTTAGATGCAGGCCTACTTTAAAGCTAAATGTTTATATTTGCATTTGTTGAAACAGGTTTGTATTTTGAACATTGTACCACAAAAAGTTCAACAAACATCAGGGCGGGTCATAAAAACTTGTTTCCATCGTATGGACGATGTATGGACGTCTTTCTGATGAGGACTGTCTGACAAAGTTACATAGTGCACCTTTAAAGGCTCACACTATACTTTCCCTGAATCTTTGTCAATTTAAAGGTGCAATATGTAAGAAATTGGACAACTGTCACCAGAGTAACCTCTAAGTGCTGCTAACTGTAGCTGCTTTAAGCAAGTAAGCTCAGTTCACTGTGCAGCAAGCGGACATATTCATTGACTGTGTCCACTGTGGGAGCTTGGTGTTGTTTACTATCACACTATTACCTCTTGAGAGACTGGCTGGGGCCTAGCTAGTTAGCAGGCTTACTTCAATAGACATCGCTCTAACACAATACAAACCCATCTTCCACATTGCGTCAAACTGTTGTTTCTACACATTCTGTCGATGATGAGTTAATTTTTGAATGTTTTAAACTAAAACTCTTACATATTGCACCTTTGAAATTTGAGAATATTTAATTTCTTTTGGTATTGGTTCATTCATGAGACAACAAATAATTTAAAGGGCAGCTATTTTACTACCATGTAAATATAAAAGTAAATGTACGATTATTGACATTTTAAATATACCCATGTTGTAAAATGGGTAGTAAGGTGGAGAAAACAACCTGTAGTGATGTCATCAGGGATTGGACTTTAGACATTTTTTGTTTGAGTGTTTAGAAGACAGGAAGGTTCTGACAAAAAGACACTATCGATTTCCATTTTGTGAAACACAATAGCAATTCACTCCAAAAAAGAAAACATCTCTCTGATTCAGACAGCCCCATTCGTTCACTCTTTATTTGTCAATATTCAGGACAAAAGCAGTCTAGTGAGGCTAATTGGTCTTTTAGTTGTCGTTTCTTGTTTCTTTTTGTTAGTATTTAAAATCGTTCTTTGTATTTTCACCCAACATCTCAGTCCGTTTCAGTTTCCATGGGATCACAATCGATCATTTCATATGGACTGGCATCTGTACAATAATACACAAATGAAATCTGAATGTGATTAAAACGTGTTTTTATTCACTTGTAGTTGCAGTGCTGGTTGATTTCAGACGGTTTTAGCAAAAAATGTTAAACATGAAATGAAGTCGAACCCTTCAGTCCCTCAATAAAAGAAACAATTTGCTTTTAAGGGCAATACCAGTATTTTTTTCATGTGTGTCTATCTTGTGCGTTTTCCTACTTCTACTCTATACTATCCTTTCTTTTCCTCATGATTTTCATTCAGCTTAATGCCCGTCACAGGCTTATGTTGTTTTTGTTCCTTTTTGTAGGATAAATATTAATACAAATAAAAGTCACTGACGACTGACTCCTCTAACCCTGAGGTGTCACTTCTGTCAGACTTTGTTCAGCCTGAAACACAAAAAAGATGACATCTCGGCTTCCTTCCATCTAAACACTGTACAAAAATAATAACAGCAACATTTCAGAGGGGATAACAGATGTTTCTGTGGCTCAGTCCCTGCTGACGAGACTGATACAGAAATCAAACATGAAAAACACTGGTACTGTCCTTGAAGACATGACATGTTAATGTCATTAATTGTGACATTTACACGTTGGGAAGCATGCCAGTGATCCTTAAGTTCACTCCTCTTCTGTTTTTAATTCCATTCCCCCGTCTTTAATCCTTTCTGATGCAGGAGTAAAAGAAAAAAATATCCCAAAGCGAAACCCAGACGTCTTGAAAGGCAATGCACTGAATGAAACTGAAATCCTTTATGGTTAGGCCAGGTCTAAACTTAGACACTGTTACCTCTCGCTTCATGTTTAACTGCATCACTTCAGCTTTTTGTCTGAGTCAATGTCTCCCCATCATGGAAATATGGATGGTCTAGGGCGTTCAGGGCAGATATTCTTTTGAAGGGGTCAAAGGTCAGCATTTTCTGTAGAAGAGAGAGCAGCAGGTTAGATTTCAGATATCAAAGCAACAGCTTTTAACATCTGAAGAAATACTCTTATTCACTTTCTTGCCAAAAGTTAAATAAAGAGGTTTAGACCACTCACATATCTGACCATTAAAAATGACCTGGAGGCAGCAGCAGGTTAGCTTAGCTTAGCATAAAGACTGGAAACAAGGGAAACACCTAGCCTGGCTCTGATCAGAGGGAACAAAAACCGTCCTACTAGCCCCTCTAAAGCTCATTAATTAATTAACATGTTGTATATCATGTTGTATATCATCTAAATCATTTAATAAAAAGAAACATTACTGTACTGAAGGAAATTTATATTTGGAAAGGGCCAGTTGCCAGGCAACCAGAAGAAACTACAGGAAGTTACAGGTCAAAGATGTTTACTCATTTATTAATACAGAGGAAAGTAAACAAAATAAATTCAGTGGAAAGTCACCAAAATAAGCTAATTAAGATGTCATATGATATAATTAGGTTTATAGCTTTCTTTGCTTATTAGGATTTAGTTATTTACTGACCACTTTAGAGGCGTTGTTAAGTAACTGATTCAACCCCAGAAGAGCAACATTTATGAGCATTTCTGTTGGTAAACTAAATACTAATACATTGGAAAAGTTGTGATCTTAAAGGAGACATATTTTGCTCATTTTTTGGTTCAAAATTTTATTTTGGGTTACTACTTGAACAGCTTTACATGCTTTAACGCTCAAAAAACACGAAGCATCTGTGCTAAATTAATTCTAAACTTGCCAAACTAGTCACTAGGCATAAATTATATATATATATATATATATATATATATATATATATATATATATATATATATATATATGTATATATATAATATGTGACATGGTGACATAGTGTGATGTCACAAAGTCACAGATTTAAAGGCGGGAATACTAACGAGGTGTTTCAGGAGCAGTGTTTTCTGTGGGAGAGAGGAGCTAGTGTTGGTGCAGACTTTGACCCTTTGTTTCCTTTTTAGATGTTTTACATGCAAAACAGCATAATGAAACACATAATGTCGTAATGGTTCTCCTTTAAGTCTTATTTTCAGTTTCACCAAAGAATGGACCTGTTGAAAGTCCATCTACTCTTTTCTCTAGTTCAACCAGCTGGTTATTTAACACTAGTCACAAGAACTTCTCATATTGCCCCAGTGAAATTCTTGTGGCTTGTGTTGAACATCAGCAGACTATGAGTCAAAAAAAATACTCCCTGACTCTGAGGTTACGTGCTTGTTACTGTCCTGATTTCAGCTCTGTACACATCTTATAATGAATAACCATGCATGATGGAGTGTCCCTTTAATTTTTTAACTCAAAGCGAAGTCTTACCAGCAAAAGTTGTGCCCCCTGCTCATCTATCTCTGGAACAAAGTCAGTGATTGGTCGAGGTAAGAGAGGGGGGAAGTTTTTTCTTGAGAGTGTAACATCGGTGGGCCACTCCTCCTCTGGTGGCAAGCCAATAACTCTGAAAAGAGAGATCTTTGTCAGTGAAATCATATGAATCATCTGCCAAAGTCAGGTGGATGTGATGGAAACAACTTGTTACTCACTCGAGAATTTTGCCAAGTTGGTCCACCTCCGATTCTCCGCAGAACAAAGGTCTAACAGACAGGCAGAAAGGTTGTACCAAGGTCAAAAAAGTTGAAGCAGATCTCATTTAATTAGCTCAGATGTGTTTGTACTTCCTGTCTGTGCAGGAGGTCAAACAGTAACATGGTGTCCTTCAGTCGCAGATTAGCAGGTTGGCATGAAGGGCAAGTTGAAGGATCCCACTGATCAAGTTTGCAGCGTCTCACCAAATTACACTTGCTAATTGTTCTTGATAATGTAAGCTATAACATTATAACGATGTGCCTCTGCTCCATCAATGTATCATTATGTAATCACCATCATTATACTAACTGTTCCCAAGACAATTCTTCACAGACATGAATCCCTTTATGCAATTACACAATGCATCATTTCTACCACTAGATGGAGCTACTGTGTATGTGCTGCACTGGTTTATCTGCTGATCTGGGAGAGAGGTTGTGAATAATTGCCAATTAAAAATCATATAATACTCCAAGCGTATAGACGGAGACACATTTAAATTACATTCCTCCGAGCTGCACAAGTTGCCTTGAATTTACACATTATGACTTGTGCTTGCAGAAACTCCTTGTGGACGCGTGAGCAACAATTAAGTCCGCGTGTTTAGAGTACATTTCACTTGGTTGGGGGAGGCTACGACTAAAATACAATATATATGCTGTAACATAATGTGTGTGTCCACCTCCTGACAGTTTAATAGTCCGGACAAGATTTCCCCAGAGCCACAGATAACCTGATAATGTTGATCATTTACAGATTAAATCTGAACCCTCCTAAACTGTTGGCTGTGTGGTGTTATAATCTGGACAGTTACACCACTGGGTAATGAATACACCTACTTTACAACCTATTGAGAGTCTAAAGGTGAAGCATCCATTTACCATGATCAATATCATATTGGGTCTGTTATGCCTTATAACTTAGCGTTAGCATGTGTGGGACTATAAGAAACTATTTGTAAAGAAACATACAGTATTGTTTACCAGATTATGAGCAAATATTGATTTTTAACATGTCTGCAAACTGTCAATGTAGACACTTTTTTCTCTACAGTATCCAATCATGTCAATTTAAGCATGATTAACCTCTCTAGACATTTTAGTTACATTTAGCACTTTCCTGATAGGGAAAGATGTTATCTTGGTTTAATTTAAAGAAGTCAGCAGCAACTTAAAACAAGACAGGAAAAGACTTAAGTCGATCTTTAACAGAAGCCACAATCTTCACCGAACTTTAATCGAGCGTTTCAGTAACCTAAATCTAACGACAAATAAAAAGTTGAACATGGTCTGTTGCTTTGTAAGGCCCTGCCTATGTTTCATGCCACCGGATTTCCAGATTGGGGAAAAAACATTGCCTGTGAACATTATCCAAGCAGTGTTTTCCTCCGAAACGTATTTGGAAAAGCATATTGGTACATAGGTTTTTTGTCGGAGACATGTTTGGTGTGTGTGGTGTGGATTATTCTGCTGACTCACTTGCATCTAAACATCTCGGCAAAGATGCAGCCGGTGCTCCAGATGTCCACAGGTGTGGCGTAACTTGACTGCAGCAGAACTTCAGGAGGTCGATACCACAGCGTGACCACCTGGGAGACAAAAACAAACACGTCCATCAGCAGGTGTGGGACCAAATGATTTGAACACGGTTAAAGAAAACAGAAAAATCAGGAACCAATAGAATGTTATAGTAAGATATAGAACGGTACTTTTTGTTTAAGCTCGCTCACAACAATAACCCCCCAAAAAAATTTTACCCAAAAAGAGCAGCTAGCATGGCTGTAGACTCTTCTAGTTAAAACTGATCCCTACATGAATCCAAGAAACCTTAATTTGACGGTAAGCTAGTGAGCAAATATCACATTCATGCTGTAGTATAAGGTAAATTAACTCTTAAGGACAAATGATAACACTGACATTTGCCAAAAGGGTAACGAGAAGTTGGAGGTGTCATACATTCAGAGGGTTTATGTTGCCGGCAGACCTGGACTGCATCAAAACAATAGATTGTTTTTCATCTAGTGTTGTCCATGTGAGTTCTTACCACAGGAGTGAGCGCCATGTGGCAGCTGTAGATCCTGGCCAGTCCAAAGTCAGCCAGCTTCACCTGGCCCTGGCTGGTCACCAGAATATTCTCTGGTTTCAAGTCTCGGTGCATCACGCGGTTCGAGTGAAGGAATGCAAGGCCACACAGCAACTGCCTCATCAGGTCCTGCAGAGTAATACCGTTATACTTCCACTGAAACTACAGTTCAACAGATGTTTCTTCCTTATAACATATTTGACAGATTATAAGGCTTAGTTTAGATAATGTTTCAGTTGGTGCTTACCTTAATGTGTCCAGGAGATAACCCTGCAGTCGGGGCCCTCTCTAGGTACGTCTTGAGGTCTTGGTCCACATGTTCAAACACCAGAGTGACTTTCGTCTCCTGGTCTGACCTCTGGGTGGCACATACATCCATAAGCCTGTCGTGTAGAATAAAGAGTGACTTCTGTGAGGTGGTGGTGTTCACAGTGGGTTGGAGACAGCACACACAACACTTTAATGACGGACTTACCTGACCACATTGGGGTGGTCAAACTGCTCCAGCCGTCTCAACAGAGCCACCTCTCTGACGGTGGAGACAGGGAGGCCATTTTGGTCCGTCTGGACACGCACGCTCTTCAGAGCCACGAACTGCCCGCTCTCTGTGTCTCGGGCCTTATAAACCGTCCCGTAAGCGCCTCCTCCGATCTCTGCCACTGGCTCATACTGGATACTGGTGCCGTGGGCCATGGCCAAGATCAAACAGACTGAGACAAAGTAGGGCAGACAAATCAGATGTAAAAGCTATTAATTACAAGAATGAGATTATTAAAAGGGATTTTTTAACATCACACCAATGTGCAGCCTGGAGCTGTTCTATTGAAAATACTGGAAAATCAACAACGGAGGAACTGGGAAACGTTATCCTTATTTTATACACAGTGCTGTGCAATAGTAGAAAACACACTCATCAACCAATCACTCAACCCAAACCTACCCACTACGCAGATGTATGTAAAGACAGTGTAGTTGAAACAGACAACTGAAGACGATACAAGTTAAAAACAAAAAGACAAGACAAACATAAAAAACATCCAACATCTGTAGAGCCACTCCATCAGTGAGTCTAAAAAGTTCAGTGACAATAGTAAACCAGTATACCCATTCTCCATCAGTTCTCTGTACTGGTAAAGTTCAGTAAAAAAAAACAAAATTCTCCGTTTTCCTCAATATGGCACGTTTTTCCTCACTCGAATCGAGGGGCTAAGGACAGAGGATGTCGTTCACCGTTAAGATTGTAAAACCCACTGAGGCAATGTGGTTGTGATTTTGGGCTTCGCAAGTAAAATTGATTTGTAAAGGAATAAACCCCACTCATTTATTATCTCTGATTAGCTGGTGAATATTTAGTAAGAGAGACAAACTGGCTTCAGGCTCAGAATAACACATTGCCGAAGCTGGAATTCATTGCCTTTCTACTCCAAACCTTTCGTATTCAAAACGAGCAGCAGCTCCTCGGCAGCTCTTGCGCTTCGATATCGATTTCTGAATGAGTACAGAGTTGATTTTGAGCTGGCAGCAGTGCGCCTCAGAAGAAACCTTTTTGTTGTCTTGAGCTCTAAAATCATTATATTCATCTTTAATTCACTTAAATATGTGTCTATTGAAACTCTGCTATTATACTTTTGCATCCAAATGACATCCGCTTTTTAGCAAAGAGTTGTCAGTGAACAACAGCCCCTTATCAGTGTCCAATGAGGAGATATGAATGTGTCATACAAACACAACATTAAAACCACCGACAGGTGATTTGAATAATATCGATCATTTCATTACAAAGGCACCTGTGAAAAGGTTGGATATATCAGGCGGCGAGCGAACAGTCAGTTCTTGACGTTGATGTGAGGCAGGAAACATGGAAAAGTGTGTCAGGCGGGTGGTTTTAATGGCGGAAGCTCTCAGCAGCACTAATATTTCACAAACAACGGCGGACAAGGGCTGTTTTTCTTCTAAAACAAACTGCTTCGTGCTGTCGATGACTGTGTAGCACTCAGAGAGCTGCTGTATTCAGGAGGGGGACGCTAAACAGCTCAACAACGTGGCTGATGTGCCACAGAGCTGACTGCACCATTCCTGTACAAAAAAATAGGTAAAATAATTCAAATCTCAGTCCTTCATCACAGTGGTATGAAACTGCTGCTCACTGATTTAGAACACAAACAGAGATCATTAAACTACAGTATAAACACTACAGTTTATCCCACAGTAGAGACAATTATACTGTATCATGGTATATATATCATAATTGCCCAACTCTGTCATCTATATCAATTAAAGCCTAATAAAATTGGTTTTAATGTCCTCTCCGTGGGTCAATAAAGTTCAATTAAATATTATCATCAACACAGTCAGGCTGCTACCAATTACACATTCACAATCTTTAGACCTGCATCAGCCAACTTTTTAGCCTCTTGGTAGCCATGGAACGAGCTGAACACAACACAAACGCTCATTTAGCCGCCTGTAGAATTTAAATCCGATATTCTCTGTCTGTTTTAGTTTTATTTTGGTCTCCACTGACTCCTGAGAGAAATATCTGTCTCTTTAGCTGACAAATGGGCCCTTATGTTCACATACCAGAGGGGTCTTTTGTCTGGAGCTGAGTAATGGTGCTACAGTCATTTTGTGAGAGCTCTTTCGGGGGGAAAACAGCTGCCTGCCTGGGTTTGCCTGGAGGTGACTCCAGTAACAGCAGTGAGAAGCAAGACAGTAAAGTTGTAGAGTACTCATTTTCGGTGCAAGTATATATTAAATAGTGTATTGCTTCACCCACCACTAATAAATAAGACACATCAGTCAGCTTTTCGGGCAGCAGGAGTTAACTGTGCGTGGAGCTGAGTGCACAGCATTTTAAGGCTAGCTGCACTGGCATCTATTAGAGTGAAACCTCAAAAGAGCTCTCAGGTATTTTTGGTGCAAAGTGCTGAAATGTCTGACAGATTTTTCATGCATTTCTTTATTCACATTCACCAATTGTTTTATTATCCACCAGCTAAGGGACAAAGTACCTGACCTCCCGAAAGAACGCAAATGTTTCACTGAATGGGACAGCGTTTTTTTTGTCCCATTGCTTCTAACTTGTCTCCGGCTTCACCACCACCTCCATCCATTCGCCCTCCTGCCGGGCAGCAGGCGTACGACCAGAGAGAGCATCACACACTCCTTCCTTCCCTTTGTCCAACTCTCAGCCTTTAATCTATCAAACCAGTTTGGAACACTGCCCCCCCCCTGCTCCGCCTGTCCCCACACCTTATCCCCTCTCCACCTACAGGGTGCCTCTCCCACCTCCTCCACATTAACACCTGTCACATTCGTATCTGGCATGTATGTCCTACTGCTCTGTGGTCACCTGCTCCCTCTCACTCCCGCTGCGTCCTCCAGCACAGTTCGTGGGTTCACTAAGTTGTGAACGTCGGGGCTCAAGGACAAGAGCAGAGCACGACATTACCATATTCACAATCCCACCCCCCCCCTCAGGTGACAGGTCCTTTGCTTTTCGGTCCTCTGTCTACTAATCCTGTCCGTGCCGAGGTTAAACATTTGTTTTATTTGAACTGATGGCCACTTGCAGCCGTTACTGATGAGTTAGTGTGAAGGAAAAGTAACTATTAGCTCTGCCTGATCCAGGTCAGACAAAAACAGAAATTCTTTTGTAACTTTTTACAAAATGTGCTCACCAATTACCTTCCAATCTACTACACAGGCTGATGATCCATGTGTCACCTGTCCACTGTTTTTATATGATTCTATGAGTCTTTGAGAATATCTTATGTTTTGGTTCACTTCAATTGTCTCTCTTAGACTAGTATTGTAATTTTCCTTAATCTGCTGGTAATAACATGCTGAAAACCGAATAGTCTCTTAATTGATTAGTCATCTGGTGACAAGGTTTGATATATGATTAATCGTTTTGGTCACTTTGCAAAATAAAAAAAATCAGATTCATATTCATGTCCTGTCATATATGATGAATATCTTTGGGCTCTGAGCTGTTGGTTGGATAAAATAAGCAACTTCCATGTATCGAATTGGGCTCTGAGACATTGTTATTGATTACACTTTATAGGCCAAACATTGATTTTAACTGAAAAAATGATCAGCAGATTACTCATAAATTAAATTAATTGCTGGTTACTTCATCATTTTATCCTATCTGACATTTGTGTAAAATATTTGTTGTAATTATCGTATGAATTGTTGAGAAGTGGCGAAAACATGTGTTTTGTGAAGTCACAGTGGCCATGACCTTTGAACGATGACCACCATAATCTAATCATTCATCCTGAAGTCCAAGTGGACTTTCATGCCAAATTTGAGGAAATTCCCTCCATGTGTTTCTGAGATATCGCGTTCACAGGAATGAGACAAAACGAAAACATAATGCCTCCAGCCACGGCTATAACCGACACTGAGGCATAGATAAAAACTAACCTGTCAGTACAAAACGTTTCCATGTTGTTCTGTGTCAGGCTGTGTGAACACTGTGATCACAGTGGGCTTGTTGGGGAAGATAAAGTGCGAAAGAGATGAAGTTGAGCTGGAGCTACAATTGTTTCTGCAGAGGACAGTGAGAAAAATACAGCAACAAAAGAACACAATCCACTGAAAGACAAACACCTCAACAAGGAATTCATTCTCTTCTGTTCTTTAGCGCGGCCTTCATTTTCAAAAAGCCGATACTCCACAAATACACTGCACTAACACTGGAAGAGACTCTCAGTCTCTGTTGACAGCATGAGACAGCATGATCGGACTGTAACTTTGTAAACATGATTGATTCATGAGCCCGGAGAAAAAAAACAGACAAATGCAGAGTCACTGCTGAAGGTAGCAAAACATACACCGACTGTTGACATTCAGATGATTTGTTAAAATAAAATATAAAACCTTCGGGAGATGTATGTGAATCTCTTCACAGAAATCTCTTCTACTCACCATTTACAGCCCAACGTGTCCCGATCGGGTTGATTATATCTCAAAATGTTACTGAGAGTGAACATGACATTAACTGACGAGGCTTGAACATAATATAGCTAACCGTCTGAATATTCTCAAATGCAGCCAAACCACATTACTGAAGTGGTCAGTGTAAAGTGTCGTTAATAAGAGGAAGAGGTGTTGCATTATTCCTGTCCGGCGCACCGCATTTCTTCCTCTTACGCAAAGAAAAGTTGAGTCAGAGTGTCTGCGGACAAGAACCTGCCCGCATTCCTGTGAAACTGCAAGAAAAATACAAATTCCTTTCAACATTATTCAGGTCGGTACTGACCCGAAGAATAAAACCTGCATGTCATAACCGACATTCAGCGACACAGAGAAATCTAAAAATACAACCAATATCACCGAGAAACTTTTTTTTTTAGATTCCTATAAAAAAAAAACTCCCAATTTATATTCATTCATAAAGACTTCTGGCTGATTCTTATAATCATTTCAAAAGATAGTGCAGGTTTACTCTTCACAACAACCTATAACTATTAAAATAATTTAATTTTAAAGAAAGATCTGACTGTCTAATTAGCTTTTGTTACAAAGTTCATCAGCTGATACTTTAAATCATCAAGATGAAGAAAAAAATTAAATGTCCTAATTACACTACTGACTTTACACTGACTTTAGTTTTTGTATTATTAATACATTAATTTAAATGTAGTTTATGATTTTAAATTCATATCATACAGTATCTATCTGGAACCAAATGTGCATTAGGCAACAATAACAATATGTGCTGACCAAATACTGAGCAACATATAAGAATAATCACAGTCTTCCTGGTGTTAACCACTAAAAGCAAAACTGCAATCTAGTGGTTACGTGTAAACACAATATGTTACAACAGAGCAGGACTTAATAATAGATATTAATTTCTTATTGAATTCGTTTTTATCCAATCATTTTATCCAGTTTTTCCTTTTTATTTTGTTTGATAACTAAAACAAACTTTGGTGACCTTCCCAGAACTTTATGACGTTGTATCAGTTTCCATTGAAGAAAGCTTCCACAACCGTGATAAACTGATCGCATATTATGAGTTCACAGTTTGCCCACATGTAGGGTTGCCTCACAAAAGTAATTGAGTTAATTTTGGCCGTTTATCATCACTGCCATTGTGAAACTTTTCCACTGTAGGCCGCAGACTGTGTGGCAACTGCTGTGGGAGGCAGCAGAGAAGAAATACAGAATACAGGGAGAGGCCTGCTGAGGAGGCTGAGTAACCCGGCCTGTACAGTCAAATGTCAAACTGTGTGAAGTTACTGTGTCTTCTTCACTCCTCACAGGGTTCAGCCAACACTGCTGGTTTAAGGCTGATACAGGCGTGGAAAATTTACTGTTTGAAATTCCACCAAAGATGTTTTCATTTTGTAACTTGACTGGATAAAATGAAACCAGTGGTGGAATTTAACCAAACCGCCCTCAAATACAACTTTGAGGTACTTTGTACTTTTCCTACTATTTTCCTTTCATGTGAATTTGTACTTCTACTGCAGGGAAATATTACACTTTCAACTCGACTACAATTATCTGACAGCTTTGGTGACTGGTTACTTTACAAATTAAGAGTAAGAGTTTATAAAATATGACATTTGGTTCAAAATGAATAAAATTGTATACAGTTTATACCAGTACAGCCGTAAACCACAAATAGTGGATGAATCAATTAGTCGATTGATGGAAAAATGTATTCCCAACGACTTTTAGATTCATTTCAGTCATTTTTCATGCAAAAAAAATTCACAAAACATTTCCAGAGATGAATCCAAATATGAAAATAATCCTATAAAAAGCAGGTTGAGATTAACTCTACTTCAACCAACTGCTACAGCAAAATGTTACCTTTATAAACTAATATAATAATAAGTGATATAATAATATATCAGTCACAGAGGACGTTATTTTACTTTATCATCATTTTACAACAAATAGCTGTATTACCACATGTAGTTTTTATGCAGTATTATAGTATTTAAATGTATTATATGTAGTGTAATGTACATGCTTTTATTGAAGTAACTCTTTTAATGCGGGACATTTGTTTGTAGGGGAATCTGGTATTAATACTTTTACTTAAGTTAATCTGAAAACTTTCTCCACCTCTGGATAAAACTTTTTATGATGACCTACATTTGTATTTAATGGTCACAGAGAAACTTGTCAGCGCTCTATGAATGACAAAATATGTCATATATTTCATATATGTGTGTCCTAAACTACCAATAACACATATTTGTCCATATTTTCTTGTCAATATCACGAGGCTGATTTATCTAGCAAGGTTTAACCCTTGATATAATTATATATCATATACTTTTACTTACTGTATCATCATTTTAAAACACATATTTATATTACAAAATGTAGTTTAGGCTTATATGTAGTATTTAAATGTATTATTTGTAGTCATACTTACATACCTTTATTTGGTTCACAGTCTCAATGCAGGACTTTTACTTGTAGTTAAGTATTTTTACAGTCTGTAAACCTTCAGCGCTCTGTGGATGACAAACTAAAAAATATGTTTTTACATTTGATCTAACACATCTTTGAGTGTGTCTTCTTGTAAATATCATGTGGCTGCGTCCCCACCTCGATTTCACACAGGGGAGAAAAACTGTGTGATTTGATAGAAAATGAAACATTACAACATAAAGTGTCTGATTATGGCTGAACAGGCCTGCTGTGGTCCACAAGCCAAACCCTCCCCTGGTCCTACAGGAAGTGGTCTGGTTGACTTGTCACATTAAAAACATCTCCTAAGAGAGACTCCCACAGCACCACCAGAGGACAGAGAGAGGACAGATGTTAACACCTGGAGGTCCCTTCACACAACACCGAGGCCCTTAACCTGCAGGTTTATTGATCACCAATCAGCAGACAGAGCGCATTCCATTCATTTATCCACTTGATCAGCCCAAATGGAGCCGGGCGCTGAAGGCCAGTGGGCGGAGGCACAAAACAGGCCAGGACAGACGGCAAGCCCTGTCTCCCCCGACACGTGGTGCTCCTCCATAGCGCTCCTTTGTTGATTAAAACTGTCTTTAAGAAAAGTGAAGCAGCAAGAGGCCACGCGGACTTTGTTCCTGCTCCTCACCTACATGATCACTGACGTGGCGGAGTAATAGAAAAAAAAAGTAGAGTCGGGGAGCGGAGGAGACGGATCACCACCAGCAACTTCCACTTCCACATCTGTGCACACATTACATAAATGTCCGCTGCCCGAGTGTCACACGGGGATCAGTCTCATGTTAGGGCGACAGCTCACATACTTGTACTCACCTCGGCTGTTTCGTCTCCGCGGGCAGGTAAAAGCTTCACTGGAGCTTTTTTTATGAGGAGGACATGCTCATTCTTGTGCCACGTATATAACTCCGACAGAACCGGGTCACAGAGGCAGGCGGGTCGGGTCCGGGCTCAGGGGTTTCTCAGCCCCGGCAGTGGTGGATCTGGTGAGGAGAGGCCAATCAAGCGATATGATTTCGGCCTCCTGTGTGTGTTTTCTCCTCCAGCCTGCTCCCTTCTTCTTCTTTTGGGGTTGTCGCTTCCTGTTGCTTCTAGCAACTCTTGGAGGGGGCGGAGCTACAGAGAGCCTCCACAGCGTGTATCATGTCAGCAGCACACATCTTAATCCGTTTTAATACAGATTATGTTTTATATCTGCACAGAGGAAGTGTCTGTCACAACCATCAGTAACAAATGGTGCATTAATAGTTCGTTAAACTTTAGACAATAGTTATTTCACTGTGAGCACACAATAAAACGCGTCATAAAACAGTTATCTAGAGATTATTGTTTATTATAAAGTTGCAACTAATGTTAATAAATAGTGTTTAGGCCATAATAACATTATTTGGATGACCATTATAAAGTTGCAGCTGATGTTTATAGACCTTCAAAATGCTCAGCAAATGGCTTCCATCAAATAAATTAATTCCATTAAATAAAGTTTAATTAACTATAATTGTACGTTGTATTAATGATTATCAATTGTTGCATCGGGTAATCGGGTAACACTAAAACATTCACTGTGCCGACAGACTATACAAAATAATAATATATTAATAATAAATAGGCCTACATACATTCATCAAATACATGCTGTTTTTTTGATAGATAGATAGATAGATAGATAGATAGATAGATAGATAGACGGTGCAGTATTTACAGTAATAATAATTTAAGTGTATTATTTATGTGTTGTGGAGTGTGCATTTAACATAGAGGCTACATCATCATCATTGTTAGATAAAGCAGTGAGGCCGTGAGTGCAATAAATTCATTAATGTGTAATTTATTTTAAGATTCCATAGGCCTATATATTTATATGTTTATGTCTTTTTACTGTTTTCTATTTCTAGCTAGCTTCCTGATTTAGAGCACCTGTGCCACACGTATGTGAACACATACTTGACCAACAAAGCTGATTCTGATTCAGATGGGTTCTCTTAGATACTAATTATTAATGAATTATAGAGCTACTGCACATAGATATCAGACACATGTTTATAATTCAGCACACCACGAAAAAGTTTTCTTAGTTATATTTTTTAAAAATAATTGAAGAAAATACACAAATCCTGATCATTTAAGGGAGTACAAAGTAACATATATATCAATAGAAAATACAAAAATATATAAAAATGTATGAGTAGTTTATATATTTGGGATAAAAATATAATAAAGTCTTGCTACAGTAATAAATATACACAATAAACAAAATTAAAACAAATATTTAAATGTATATTATATTTCATCATGTGGACTTGTTGGCAAAGATTTGTCTATTTGTATTGTATACAGTTACATTAAAACTGCACAAAACTTCAACCATGTCAGCGCCATGTTCATAACCCCAAAGTAATGATATTTTTACAGCTGTGGATGTAATAGTGAAAGAGTAAATGTTGTAAAGAAAACAAGAATGGTGAAAGAAAGGAAAGGTGAGGAAATCTGTCCCAAATAAACAGAAAGCTCAGCGTACATCCAATAAATAAATCAAAAGAAATAAATAGATCTTTACATACTTATAAATACATTAATATATAAACTGATGTATTATCCACGTACAAACAATACTACTATAGACATTAACACCTACTGCTTTAACGAGTACTTGTATAAATTTAAGCATGTGGGAAAAAAATATCTGGGACAATAAATACCAAACTCTCTTTATATTAACTTATCGTGACCATTAATAAATAAGGTGGCTACTCTAATTATGGCTGATTTAGTAAAAGTATACAGTATAAATATCAGATCATCCCCTACTGTTTTATTACTTTATAATAAACTAACATTAACTCATATATTTAATAAACTTCAGTACACTACACTCTAATGCACATCCAGCCTGTGTATTCAGCATTAGAGGTTAACAAAGTGTCCAAATGGGAGACGTTGGGACTAATGGACTGAATTCCGTTCAGGTCTGTGACTCACTACTAATGATCTATTCATCAAATGTTGATTCCTGTTCCTTTATGGATGTCCGTTGGTTACAAACAAACTGCACAATGTCTGCCTGCCTTGAAAACGGCATGATGGATTTTCCTATAAATAAAATCCTTGTTGGTCAGTCTCAGTTTATGAGTTCTTCTGTCCTGCACAACCAATCTGTTTCAGATCATCGTCTCTCTCTTTTACAGTTTTCCTACCAGCCACCGCTGCTGCATTTGTGTTCCCGCTGCCTGCTAGAGGGGAAGGAAGTTGCCGCTGCCAGCATCCGCATTGTGGCCAGAAATGGGGATGTAGTGCAGTGACATTGGCATGCAGAGTGACTCAGTGGCTGCGATGAAAGTCTGAAACAAGACGTTGTTGAGAAATTTCTATGAGAAAGAAAAAAAGAAGAAGAAAACGGTAATGAAAATAAATACAAATGATCACTAAATACATTTAATAAAAGACAAATCAAACACATATCTACATTCATGTTGTATGTGTATGGAAGTCATCTCATTTCCACACTTATACACAATAAACACAGTAAAAAGTAACATTTTCTTTTTCTTTATCTTAATCTTTAATTCTCCAATTCAGAGAGTTGAGCAAGCATTTGACCAGTTCTCGGTTTTGTCTCTACAAACGTTGACTCAAGTTGGAGTTAAAAACATTTCTGCTGATGACTGGCACAGCATTTGTGATTTTTATTCTTCTTTGGGAGAAGGCTGGGGTCAGTCAGGTGGTTTAATGGCGGTTAGTGACTGTTTTAAGTGAGCAGTTATTTTAGGCAAAACGATTCTCTTCTCTCAAACCAAACCAATTGTTGGTGATTGTTTTAAGGAAGTCATTATTTTAAGGCAAACAATGATCTTTATCCTAAACCTCACCAAGTAGTTATGGTGCCTTTGGTTTTAAGCGTACTTGTTACTGCTCACCTAACCACAGAATGAGACCATGTTATTTTTTCATAGGTAGGCGTGGACAAACACCACAGTGACACAGGGTTGTCTGAATTCAAGTTTCTCTCTTTGACCAAAACACTCATCATGAAACACAGTTCATTTAAATTCAGCAAAAGCAAATCTCTCCAAAACAGTCTTGGTTTGTCTCTTCACAATTACTTCTGGTTTGGACGAAATAAATCCCCAATTCACCGAGTAAGACGTGAAAATATTCTGCCTCTGCATGCTGTTTTTTGCCCGTCGCAGCACACCTCTCTCGTCCCCACCTGCTGTGTCTTTTTCGTCCTCTGGGTCACAGTCCTGGTCAGAACTACTGTAAATCACCTCCATACTGTATCCCCTTATGGATGACATCTGTTATTATGTCGAAATCCTCCCCTGAAAAGAGACCTGGCAACTGCAGATTCGGTTGTATGTGGACTGTGGAGGACATTCAGATGGATCTTCAGGCACTTCAAAAGAGCATCGACACAAGATGGATTGTTTGATGCCATTGCAGCATCCAGTGGCTGTTATGGTTTCTTTGTTGAGTTTTCTTATGTCGTCCTGACAGATGCTTGATGATGGCATTGGTGTCTGCTGTCTAAAGGGACTTTCTGAAGGGCATTTATGATGAGCCTCATGAGTAGAGCAGTGAAGAGGTTGTTGGTTGTCCTCTCTGACAGAGGAGATGAGGTATCAATTGACAGAGATGAGAGTCCTTTGCCTTACTGTTTTGAGGCACTGAAGGACCAGGGGAATACATCGGTGTACTCTCAGGGGTTATTTCCGGAGATAGGACTCCTGAAGCCACATGATTGCCTTCCATCATAATCAGACCATCACACAAAGAGATTCAAGCCCCTGAGGGGTAATGTAGTCTGCCTGTCGGTGCCTTCAGGAGACTCCGACCTGATGACTTGTCAGTCCTTCTTTATCAAGAGTAGCACCTGCTGCATCCTCTGTCATGACTGTCAGGAGAAAAGTGGAGCTGAGTGGTGTTCATCTTCCTCCTGAGACGTTTTCCCATTGGAGCCAACAGAATGTGATCTGTCTGGCCTGCCATCAGATGATCAAACATTTTATCAGTCAGTTCCTTTAAAAACAGCCTGATGTTGCCATTAGACATGGTGTTTTCCAGTGTTTTGTTGAGATGTGCTGCATATTTCTCAGGCAGGTTTAAATTATTAAACAAGCTGTTAAAATACTTTTCGATTGGTCTCAAAATCTAGTGGAGAAGACAGCAGCTTTTTCACACTGACAACTGTTGTCTTGCTGGCCTGACTGCAAGCTTAAGATCTTGGCCTTCGGGAGTCTGGAGCAGCTCCTGGTAAATTAACAGCTTTATCAGAGGCATCGTCTTCTATGTTCAGAGGACCCTGAATCCTTGTCCAAACTCACAAAGAAGTTGGGTTGTTTCTCTGAAAGACTTTATTTTGCTTGCTCTTAATTTTTTCAAATTGTTTTGGGGGCAAACTACAAAAAGCTGTGTTTGCAAACTCACTGGTTTTCATTGGCGGTCCTCTGAGGGTACAGTCCGTGAGGCAAAAAAGTCTCTCACCTTATTAAGTATTAACCCCATAATGAAATGAAGACAATACCAATACCAAAGAAGTGCTGAGAGACAGGGAAGCATTGTCAGCCTCTTCTTTGATTTCTCGTGTCTCACCAAACCATTTGTCAACAATGTCACCCACTACTTCCGTCACACAGGGGAGATGTTGGATTTTACACGCTGAGTCAATTCACATCTTTCAGGTTCTCCTGTTTCCTCGATCTGTAGATTCAAAGACTTTGCGTGGGGGCGAGTCCTGTAGTTTTTGGAACAGTCACTGTCTCAGGCCCTGGAGGTCGCATGAAACACCATGTGACTAAGAGATGTTGTGCTGGACATGGAGCTGCAAACAGAGGTGCTGATGGCCACAGATCCAGCTGAGTTTACATTCTGTGATACGTCCTTCTCCATCAGTTCAATCAGCTTCTCAGCACTCACATTTATCCAGCGGGACGCAAAGAGCCTCAGCCAAACTACCATCGAGGGAGTCTTCCCACCGTGTGAGGAAGTTAACTAAAGCTGTCGGACAATTTATATCTATCAGCCTTGGAATCACTCCTGAGTACGCGCTCCTGAAACATTGCAATTCTCAAGGTGAATGTAGAGAGCGTCTGTGTGATTTGAGAAAGCATTTGAGCCGGTGTTGCATCAACGTCTGAGTCCCGAATCCCTAAATCAAGTATCACGCCTCACTGTTCTACAGAGACTCTGTCAAAATATTTGATTACGATGGGCTGAACAGCCTCTGGTGTGACAGGGATAGTGCTGTCCATCTGGGATCTAGATCGCTCCATTTTAGACTTCTCTTTATTTAAACTTCACTTTCTGTAAATTGCTCAGTGATGTGTCGATCCTCACCGTGGTTTCAGACTGTGGTCTGGAAATCACTTTCTTTTTTTCTTTCTACCTTTTCTTGTTTCACTGTATGTTGCGGCAGAGATCGAGAGTAGAAATAAATAAAGTGCAGCCATAACTATGATTATATATATAAAACTGTATATGTACATCATCTGACTGGTGCTCATTCTCTCACTGCTCTCAACTTATTCTCAACTTACTTTTCCTCTTTTCTGAGGCTGCACCAAAAAGCTGATGCATGTCACCGCCACCCTCCCTGTTGCTCATGACGACACTCACTGTGAATGACAGCTGGCTTTAGTTAAACTGCCTGTCCATTAATCAAACAAATCCTTGTATTTGCAATAACTCAGTACAGCTATACATTACTTTACAGATATGCAACACATGAAAGCTACTACTGTCAAAATTAATCGCACGTGCAAAATGCAGCACAGTCGCAAGGATAAAATGTGAGCAGTTAAGGTTTCTGCACTGACATGTCCACGTCTGTCATACGCAACGGAGCATGTTCACAGCTGTACAAAAGGTGTCATATCAGGTTCATATGTCATTTTTATCACTGATGGGAGGTGGAGATGGAGGTGGTGGAGCTACAGACGACAAAGCTGCCAAGACAGTGGCCGCAGTTCAATGAACTGCTCGATATTTCAAGGGGAACGTGGTACAATTTCCAGCCACGTTTGTGGCGACAAAAACTGATATTTATGACAGAAGCTCGGGCCGTCTCTAGGGGCGTTAGTGCCGATGAAACCTGATGTTTCTAAGGAGACCTCGGGACGTTTACAGCCGTGTTTGTGGCGACCACTTCAGGTATTTCAAGCCAGACGTTGATGTTTTCCTAACCCTAACCAGGCACTTTTTGTGCCTAAACCTAACCAGAGCATAAGCCCAGCGCTGTGACCGGAGAGAAATACAAAACTGAACCTAAAGAAACGTGACGTTTTAACTCTCCTGTGATTTTGCAGAAACATACTTAGCTTACATTTATTCCTGGCTTGCTCACCTCTCCTGCAGGCCCTCATCACTTACTCGACTTGACCCACTGGCTGTAGACCGTCCATCAGCCCATGAATATGAGCATGTGTCCTGCACGTCACATGAATATCAGCACCTTGGACAGCAGCAGCCTCTGTGGATGAAGCTCATCTCTGCTCTCCTTGGCAGCTGGAGGGAGGATGGAGAAGTTTGTGTTTTTGAGCTGAGGAGCTTTAAGTTTTAACATGGTGGTGGAGCTGGAGCTCGAGGCTGCAGCTCGCCCTGTGAAGTGGCACCAGGCCTCGATTTAATTTGGCGACAGTGTGATGATGCTGAGGATGATGATGATGATGATGATGATGAGCATGTGTCTTTAACAACCCGGAAGGGCCGGCTGCAGCCCGCCATCGGCTCATTCGGTGTTTGTGCAGGAATCCATCTCTCTCCTCCTCCTCCTCCTCCTCCCGCTCCTCCTGATCTGTGGCGCAGAGATGTTTGGGAAAAGAGGAGAACTGCCATCGCAAGTTGACGCGTAATGGATCCTTCCTCGCTGTTCGGCAGATTTTATTTTTCCTCGCATCCATCTGTGAAGATGCGAAGCTGCCGAACTTTGTAAGTGGGTCGAGGTGTGGGACGAAACCAACCCCCTCCAAAAAAGGAGAGAGAGAAAAGGCAACAGCGAAGAAGAAGAAGAAGAAGAAGAAGAGGAAGAAACTGGTGAATTGATGGATGCCTCTGCGAGACAACAAAGGATGCACGCTCGTCACCTCGTGTAATTACACCAGCCCTGAGGGGAAATGAGAAACTCGGATATAAATCGGCTTTAACTTAGTTGTTACTAGGATTTAACATCATCCTCGCAGCTTCTCCGCCACGTTTTGTTGGACAGCTCCTGCCGATCTGAAGCGCCGGGAGGACCCGAGGGATCCTCCGGGACACAAGGGGACGAACCGGGCTGGAGATGTAGGCATGGGAGGATGCTGCTGGACCCCTCGGACTTCAATGTGGGAGCCTCGGTGTTCGTGGCTCTCAGCCTCCATTGAATCCCGAAAGAAAACGCCTCTGTCCGTGAAAAATAATCCCTCCCTATTGGCTGGATCGCGGTGCACATGCTATAACAACAGGATATGCAAAGAGCTATGGGCTGATCTAATAGCCTATCATGTTGTCCGCGTGCTTTTTTGACCGAGAACTGTATTTTATTTATTAGGATGTGACTTGTCTACTTGAATCAAATGGTTCAGATGCAATAATAATAATAAATAATAATAATAATAAATAAGAATAATGATGATGATGATGAAGAAGATGATGATGATGACGGACGTGTCACAGTCAAGCTGAAGGCTGCTTTGTTTGTGCCTGTGTAGTAAAGCTGCTGAAGAATGTTTAAGTATCGGATCCGGATGTTTTTCAATGAACTCAAAGTGTTGTTCCTGATGCGCTCTGGATCCAGCAGCAGGAGGACGGACACAGGCACAGACCCGGACACCCAGACCAGGATGAGAGGGCTCGCCATGCGGGGCTGTGGGTGGCCGCCTCTCGGCTGCTCCCACCGGGACGATGAGGAGGAATATTACGGCTCTGACCCGCGGCCACGCAGCCTGGCCTTTGAGAACAATGAGGATGGAGCCAAAGACAACAAGGAAGGAGGCCTGGACGCAGCTTCCCTCCCGAGTCTGTCAGAGAGCGGGACTCGATCACCGCAGTGCCGGATCTGCTTCCAGGGGCCGGAGAAGGTAAAGTTCAATAACACAAGTATCCTTTAATAAGCTGTACTCAGTTGGACCCTGGTACCCATGGGTCCAGGTTCATGTTGGCATCTCAGCAGCGCAGGTGCTCCGCGGCTCCTGGGGCTTCGAACCACGTGGTGCTGAGCTGAGGGAAGCCTTTGAAGGCAGGCAGGTCATCAGGTTCACTCCTCCACTGCTGTCTGAGCACGTGGATCCACAGATCATAAAAAATAAAACACTAAAATATGTAGTTTGAGGAAAACAAACCCAGTAGGCAATGCTCAGAAAAGGTCAGGACATAAAAAGGCGAATATTTATCCAGAAGTTTGCCTGTTTTTTTTCCCCTACAATTTTTGTTCATTATGTCCTCAAATAAGAGGACTTGGTGCCAGCCTGTCACAGTCTAGATCCAGTCCAGGATTAAAGGAGACGCATTGAGCCTTTTCGTTTTCGTCGTTTATATATTCTTGTGCACCAACAGAGCCGTCTCTCTCAGACAGATGTTTGCAAAGAATCATTAAAAATTTAAGAGATATCCAGATTTTTTAGTCCCTAGTGTGAGCCCTGAAAATCCTATGCATGGATCCTACATTTCCCATAATGCAACGCAATAGCATCTTTTTGAGTTTTTTCTAGTAGGAGGTCGAAAATGTTCAAATTCCGATTTGCCTGAGATTGCCCTGCGTTGTTGATGTCCACGTTTACCCTCATGACATCACTATGACATCATCAGGGTTATTACAGAAGACATTGTACAACTGATCTCACGGGCTGAACAGTGCCCATTACAGGTACGGATAGTTGCTAAGGTCATCGGAGTGCCATTTGAATCGATTTGATAATAGAAACAAATGCGGTTTTAAAAACCCATGATGAAGATGTGAGTCATTTCACATCGACGCCAAACTGTTTCAAATATCTGTAAGCTGCATCAAGTCTGCTCGGATGCAAAGTCAACATCCAGACTGGCTTAGACTAAAAACAGGAGTCCATCTATCAACAGTGATCTGAAAATAGCAGTGGGCAGACGAAGGACATCAGTAAAGAACAGGCTGGGGAGACGCAGGAGGAGCTTGGTGTTTACTATTTGAACCAGTGGAGTCCATCTGAAAGTGTCAGTGAACAATTCCTCGACATAAAAGACATTTTTACTCATTATCCTTCTGAGGGATTTGAGTGAGCGAAGCAGCAAGAGTTCAATAACCTGCTGAGTGACTCTCCAGTAGGAACTGTTAATGCAGGGATCAAACCTGTGATCGTTCCTTCACGCTGCAGCAAGGTCACAATAAATACAGCTCGGATATCTTCTACCCACACAAAGTTTTTAAAAATGTTTATTTGAGTCCCTAGTCCAAGACGTGGACGTGAGCGTGTCAAAATCCAGTGGACGAAATCAACCTTGAGGAGTCAGACTTTGCTGGAGGTCTCACAAAGTTTTGGTTTCACCTCCAGATATCCAACTAATTAAAGACCTAGCACATCACCTAGAGTCAGACAGGAAATAAAGTGAGATGTGCGAGAGCGTTGTCAGTCCGAGGGCCTTGGGGACTCTCACACTGACAACACAAGCCAGCGCCAGATGTCCTGTGATTTCTTTTGAGGCTACGGCGAAGTGACACGAGAGAAGTAGAATGTATCCAAAAGAAGGCGTTGAGCAGCAGACAGGGAAATGTGTCCAAACAAGTAAACAGTATAATCTCCCTTTATCACATTTCCATTCATGTTTTGAGAGGCTGCAGCCCAGGATGCAAAGACGCGTGTCTCCTTTGACAGTGAACATAGCAATCACTGAAATGTCCTTTCAAGTCAGCGCATAACTGTATAGTATATGACGCTTGAAATACCTTCACAGCGGTGAACTGCCCGCTTTTATACCCTAATTATCTCTAATAAAAGAATAAACGTTTGGATCAGTGACAGGCTTTCTGGCTTGCATTGGCTCCGGTTAATTCTGCAAGTGTGACAAGTTGGGAGCCGATCGTTGCTCCAGAAACCTCATCCAAAATGTTCATCTGGACTGAAATGTGGCGACTGCGTGAGCCAAGTGCTACTCACAGAGTTATTACAAATTATGAAAACCTTCCTCATGCAGTCATGAAGGGACTAACGAACTGAGAAGAAGTATGAGATCTGTGCACGACTGATGGAGACAATTCAACGCCGTGAGGGTGAAAGATGTACATTTATCAGTGACGGAGAAATTGAAAGAATTATTTTTTCTTTTGTTCATATGCTCCATTTCAGTGCACCAACCAGGCCACAATTGCTTGTGGTCTGCTTTTAGTGTTAATTATATCACATAATTGAATACATTAAATTAGATATACCCTTTGGAAAAGGCCGATATCACGCCATCTCAGAACAGTTGAGGTAAAATGCAGCGCGGGTTTGTTCCAATTAATCCAAAGGAACCATGAATACAGCCATCAATAGTTAATGAGAGTGAGCTGTTAAACAGAAGCTACTCGTACTGTAGGTGATAAAACCATTGTGTAATGTTGTTGCACTTGTTGTGACGCACTACCCTTTCATCATCGTTTGCAGTTTGTCATGATTATTTTACACATAATTACCATTCGGTTACTAATTCCACAATGACTGGCAATAAATACAACACATAGACTAATGTCATGTTAACTGATTACCCAAATTTGTTGTAAAACAAGAAGAAAAAAAAGGAGTAACATTCATCAGTTAATACTTTTGATATTTCTGTCTTAATTTGTCACCTGGTTAGATCTCGAAAATGCACCAGATTTGAGCCAAATTTATCTTTTGGAGTGGAACTTTTTTCCTCAGTTGTATTGTTTTAAGTGTTGTGACATGCATGCAACATTAGCATAGTTTCATAGTGATTATATGTAATAGTGTTGTATTTTTTTTAAATCCCCTTCAAGCTTCATGACAGAAACAACCGTGATACAATCGCCTCAAACCTTCAGCAGATAAAATGTCAGTGCAGATTTCCATGCTGTCCTCTCCATGATAGAGATCTTTGTCTTTGGGTATCACCGTCATCACAACAAATCAAATCATGTGACAGGCAGACTCAATCGCTGTTTTTAACCTCCAGTTGTCAGTCCCATGCAGCTGCTCTTTGTGCCCTGCAGGGGGAGCTGTTGAGCCCGTGTCGCTGTTCGGGCTCTGTGCGCTGCACCCACCAGTCCTGCCTTATCCGCTGGATCAGTGAGAGAGGCTCCTGGAGCTGTGAGCTCTGCTACTTCAAGTACCAGGTCCTGGCCATCAGCACCAAGAACCCACTGCAGGTACAACACTGTAGTTTAAGCAGTTAAAGGAGCTTCACGGTATAAAGTCCTTCACACAATACTGCACTGATACTTTTTCAGATTTAAGCAAGTGAGTTATTGGAAGAAAAGGATCACATTAGTGGTCCAGGATCTTAAGGCAAATGTAAAGACGTACAGAAGAAGACATGCAGTGTTTACATCACCACCACGATCAACACTGAGACGTTTTGGACTGAAGTTGTCCCGTTGACACTGATTCCATAAAGAAACCTCATTATTTTCACGGCTGTTGGCAGATGAAGAGCGAGTGGCCCATCTCGCTTTCCACAGAGCTATTTATACTGTTTTTAGAGACAAAAGAGGAGAGGAAATTGAAGAGGACTCAGAGGAAGATGCCAAGACCACATTCATGAGACGACAGTGAACATTTCAAAGAGCTGGCACGTGATTTAACCAAAGTGTGTGGCACATGGACCTGAGGAGAACAGACAGCATCACTAAACCATCCCAGCCTCTGAACGCTGGAACAGAGATGTGATCAGATGAAGCACTTGTTCCCTCATTGTTTCCCTGCGTCTCTGAATGAACATTATGAATTGATTATTTTGGAGAATTCGAGTGGTACAGTATTAACGAAACAACGTAATTCATTTAAGAAATCTAATTTACTTCATCATAGGTTTTTATTGTCTTTTAATGTCTTTTTCTTTATTGTTTCAGTCATCTCAACAAGCAGCTGACTTTACTTTAACGCTGCTTGATTCTCTAACTAGCTGCAAAATGCATCACATTTTTAAGACAAAAAATAAAAAGTTAACAACTTAAGCCATACGTGTTCGTGCAATTTTAATCAATATATAATCAAAATTGTGATGCAATATCCAAATTGCAAAAACCTTTTTAATGAAGGTAAAATGTGTGACAAACACATTCTAATGAAGTACTGTGGAGCGACAGAGATCCTCTGACCACAGATCTCGTTCTCCAGATGTAAGAAAATGTGATTCTTTGGTACAGACCTCAATAGATCTCACATTGTCATGATTTGAATTGTTTTTTTTTCGTGAAAGAGGGAAAATAGGCAAAGAGAAGTGTGTGAGAGAAGAAGTCCATTACTGACTATTCTCACTTCAGATTCACAGCATCATAATGGAAATACTGTCACTCACTGTGAAACCCACTGATTACACTGTGAAGCTGCTGAGCACATTGAGGTGAAACATGGTTTCATTTTGAATGTTCACTGCTCTATAGAGGTACATTTTTGTGTAACAATACCACAGCAGCTCCTCGCATAATCACGACGCATTGTGCAGTTTACAGGGTTTCAGCCCATTTCTGTGTCTCTCTCTGTCTTCTCTAGTGGCAGGCCATCTCCCTGACTGTGATTGAGAGGGTGCAGATTGCAGCCATTATCCTGGGCTCTTTGTTCCTCATCGCCAGTATCTCCTGGTTGGTGTGGTCCTCTCTCAGCCCTTCAGCCAAGTGGCAGCGACAGGACCTCCTCTTCCAGATCTGCTACGGCATGTACGGCTTCATGGACATAGTTTGTATAGGTAAGACACCGGTGCTGTATTTTGCACGTCCACAATTGGCTCAAAATCTCCAGGGAGACACATTATGATTCGTTGCTATTTATCAGGAATCTAGAGAGAGACAGAGACAGTGTTTGTGATATACGTATGCGAAATATCCGTCAATTCATTCCAACTAATTGCAATCTAGAGAGTATTTTAGTCATAATTAGTATCATTAGTGCATAATAGGTGAGCTGAGCGTGCAAAAGTCAGCATATAATTGAACATATATGAAGAATAATGTTTTCAATAATAAATTAATGCTTAATTAGTGTTTACTTGGCTTCAAATAGAAGAGTCCTTTCAAGGAAATTCCCGTTTTCGCTCTCATTAGCACCAAAGTACACAGTTAATCCATAGGGAATCATAAGAAGGACCCTGTAAATGAAGTGTTACCAGTCCCACTTTCAATTAACACGTCTTTTATTCACCTAATTAACAAGACTGATAGTCTACACCCTCGCTGGCGACTCTGTGAGGCTTCACTTAGGCACAGCACTACTTTGAGCTAAATGCTAATTTCAGGATGCTAACATGCTCACAGTGACCCTGCAAAGGTTAAGCGGGCTTACCTGTAACGAATGAATGAATGTTATCATGCTAACATTTGCTACAGTAATTAGCACTGAACACAAAGTGCAACTGAAGCTGATGGGACTGTTATTTGGTCATAAACCCAAATATTTGTCATTTTGTCCTGAGGCGGTCATCATTTCATAGCATGCACTCACAACCAGACGTTTGAACCTCATGGTGGCGCCAGAGGGAAAGTCATCTCGCTTCATCCTTGGCATCATTTTTTTGAAATTTCAGGACAATCTGTTGTAGATAGTTGTAATGAATTTTAACTGAAAGCAAAAAATGTCCTGCCGGTGCTGTAGACGTACAGTGAGGTGATAAAATTGGTTGGATTCGTCCTCTGGGAACCATGAACGTCTACATTTCATGGCAGTCCATCCAACAGTTGTTGAGATGTTTCAGTCAAAAGTAATGTTGGTCGACCAACAGCAGGACAGACAGACCGACATCAACATACCAGTGTCCCTGGCATAGGGTACAACAGTATGAGTTTATGATAGCCATCCCAGAATAATTTATATTATTATTATCAGTTACAACAACACTCAAAGGAATTTTTAGGGTAAACAAACACTTTATTATAATTTCACAGAAACAGTTTGTAGTTAGTCTTACATGAGTGTATTTGTTGTGGTATGTCGAAGCCTCTTTTTTCACGTGAAGGGATTTTCCTCAACACGTGTTTCTTACTAAACATCAAAAACACATACACATACAAAACACCCGCAAACGCGTCTAGTGTAATTAATCTTTTTATTTTCGAGAATGTGTAGTTCCCATCAACTCTGTGCATTCGAGTAATTCCTGATTCTTAATGAACAAACAAGTGTTTGTCTATATGCAACCCTGTTTTCTGCCCCTAATCTCCCCCACCCTTTATCCTTTATGCCCAGGCCTTATAATCCATGAAGGATCGTCTGTTTACCGGATCTTAAAACGCTGGCAGGCGGTGAACCAGAAGTGGAAAGTGCTGAATTATGAGAAAGCAAAGGATTTAGATGACCCCATTGGTTCCAGCAGTAAAGGTCGTGTGGAGAGGAACTCTTCTAACACAGACAGCGGGCGGAGGACGGGTCGTCACGTCAGGACTATTCTCAACCACCACTGTGGCTATACTATTTTGCACATCCTCAGCCAGTTAAGACCCAACAACCTGCGCCATGCCAACCAAGAGGTGGTCATGAGGGTGACCACTGTATGAGGCTGGCCTACACAGACATAAACTCTCCCATGATTAAGGAGGAGATCAAAGTGTTTGATTGGGATTTTTTTTTCTTTTTAAATCCTGATCTGTCACATTAACACTGCCGTAAACTGCTAGTCTCTTTTTGATTTTGATCGCAGATTCTCCCTGAGCTCAGAGTGGACTATTAGAAAGATTTCCCAGATTCGGACAAAGGGAGAAGACGGCAACTGTATCTGAATCTTCAGAGACAAAGACTGAAAACATGAAAAAATGACTAAAAAGTAAAGATTCTGAAAAAAGCTTTGATTCTTAAAGCTGTGAACCATTTTTTACCACCATGACCAATGTTATGAAATGTTGTTGAACTGTTTTTGTTTTGCTTTCTAAGGAATAAATTAGTGTTATTAAGTTTGATTTGAATTTGACTCTATAAGAGATTTTGATGGTGAAAATGACTGTGCTCCTTCTCTCAGCCCCCCCCAATTTATTCAACGTACTCTTTCAAGGGTCCGCTACGACCTGGTCGAATTTCACTTGATGGATCAGACATTAAAAAGTACAATAAAACTTTAAGACATGACACAGTTGATTAAAATATACCCTTAAAGTACAAGTCATCTTTCTTAATAAAGACCTTGTTGATCTCAAAGGAAAACGTTGTGTCTTGTTGGATCTCGAATGTGTCTTAAAAACAAAATTTACACTCTTGATATGTGGAGATTGGGTTTTTGTAACATCAAATAAATTAATGTGATGATGTACAAATCTCACTTGATTAAACCACTGATGTCACTGGCAGATACTCGTTTTAAATTTCATTCTGCATCAGTCAAACTTTCACTTTGATACTTTGATACTTTTATTATGATACTGAAATTCACGTCATTCCCCATTAATGTACATATTTAATTTATCAAATGCCAAATGGATATTTGCATTTCAGTTAAAATCTTTACCCTCAGGCTCACGTCACTCATCTAATTGTCACACGAGATGTTGACATGACGCACATGTCACTAAGAATCAACAATAAAGGCTTTAGTTGCAGCTTTGAGTCCACCAGACACAAAATGAATTAATTAAATTAAAATTGTCACATGACTATTGTCTGACTGCAGTTGTATTTCAATTCAACAGGATCTTTTTTGTGTTGCTTTGACTATTTTTTATTAATCTAAATGTATGAAAAAAATAAATAATAATTCATGTCAGTTTTATGTCAAGACACCACAATAAATTTGTGTCCAGCATAGAAATACAAATAAAGACAGACTTTATCTCAATATGGAAAAAGCCCGACTGAAAACCCATTCACACCCTGTTAGTCTGCAGTATCCTCAGAAAACTTTTATTGTAAAAGAAACTAAAGTTAGAGAAGGGCAAACAGAGAGCTCAGCTTACAGCAAACAGTCCTCTGTGCATCTTTAGACATAAACAAGTCCTTCATAAAGCTGTACACTTACAGGAGGGAACCATTATTTGACACGATGTTCTCAACAGAGCGAGCCGAGACAGATATTAGAGTTGACTGAACTGCAGCATTTCCATTTAATATACGGCACAGTGGCACATCATCACCGGCTGTATGGCTGTTTTGACACTAAAAGTCATGAGGCGGAGTTTCATCCTGCAGGGAGCAAAACAAACGTGGCTATTAAAGAAGATTTCAGGCTTTGCTGTTAAATATATATGACCCACTGGGGAAATGCCTCACATTTTCAAGACGAGACCAGATAGAGTTTCTGAAAGTATTAAAAAGCTTTGCTTATTTATGGCTACATTCCGCAAACACTTTTCTTGACGTGTATTAAATGTGGCTGGGTTACAGTTTCTATTGGAGTCATTTCATCTAATCAACAGCAAAATAGTGAGGCACAAACAATGTTGCTCTCTTGGGGTTCACAGACCATCTCATTACACAGTAAATAATAAAACAAAGCTCTGTGTCAGTTCAATGTGAACTTGCAACTGAAAGCAGCTGAGAGCAGTTTCATTTAACAGTATCAGTCTTAACTTATTAAAATAGTAATGTACTTACTTGTATTTCACTTCATTATTTCCATACTTGAGCTCATTAAAGAGGCAAATTATGTACTTTCTCCACTAGGTCTATTTTAAACACTAAACATTTGGGTGATAAATGTTGCACATTAAACGACCCAATCATATAGTGAGTCGTTAAAATACATACAACAGCGGTTCCCAATTGGTGTAGCGAGAACAAGAAATAAAGAAAAGAAAATGCAAGCAGGTACATACAAATAGGTCTATTTTCTAGAATTTTCTCTTTAGTTTGGTTGTGTCTTGCTCTCTTTAATCATTCCTTTAATCTGTAATATTATTGCATGAGGTCTCTACTACTACTGATATAAAGAATAGAAAATCAGCCTACTATTAAACTGATCACCACTCATACAACGATGACCAGTAAAACATATGATTTTTATATTTATATTTATTTGTAAATAAGTGTTAAGTGTTTTTTTATAAGATTCTAAAAGTCTCATGGCACTTTTTTCAGCTCTTACAAAGATTGAAAAAAAGCTTCTTAAGTCTATTAATCATTTATTAATGCCTTTTTAAGAATCTCCTATTAAACTAACAACTAACTACTATTATTTTGGATACATTGGGTACATTTGCTGATACTTTGGCTTCGGTAAACATTTAAATATAGGACTAAACTTGTAAAGCTTTAAATTTACATTGACGTGTCGCTTGCTCCGAGTACGTGGTGTAGATACAGGCTAAATAGACTCGTGTAAAATGCTGCTCTCTTTCAACAGACCTGGCAACCGCGGAGGCGCTTCGTGATGACGTAGAAACGCCGCGACCTATAAACGCTGGTAAACTATCTAGAAACAAACGTGACTGCCTGGAAGTGGTTTGTAAGAAGTGTAGACCTGAGTTTATTCGGTAATAACGCCACAGTGCGAATATTTCGGGGAGTAAAGTCGACATTTGAGTCCAACATGAGTTCGTCGATGCCGCAGAAGCGTTACTACAGACAACGAGCCCATTCAAACCCGATGGCGTACCACACGTTTGAATAGTGAGTGAAGGTGTCCATGTGTCACAGTTTCATGTGAAAACTGTCAGTCCCAGCTGTGCATGTAGAAACGAAGAGAAGCTGATATGAAATCAAATAGCTGCTAACTTAAACATACGTTTTGTTTCAAAGTTGAGATATTTGAGATTCTGCCTCCAGTTGAACAAAATTTGAACCTTCTCATTGTCCCTGTTATTCTCTACTATCCACACCACACACTGTCAGCTTGTTTTTATGTTTCCTTCTACACATACAAAACCTCCTGTTTCCTCTTCAGCCCCGTGTGTCCACAGGAAATGGACTGGTCTGAGCTGTATCCAGATTACTTCCCTGGCAACCCCTCTGAGAAAGAGAGCCCCCGAGTTGAGTTTGCAGACATTGGATGTGGATATGGGGGACTTTTAGGTATACGTGTTGCTGATCTGACCACCTACAGATCTCACAGGTCATAATTGTACACTGTATTTACCTCCTGTCTCTGTTTGTGTCTTCACCTTCGCTCACAGTGGAGTTATCACCACTTTTCCCAGACAAGCTCATCCTAGGGCTGGAGATCCGAGTGAAAGTGTCTGATTATGTTCGGGATCGTATCCAGTCACTGCGGGCGTCGGAGCCAGGGAACTACCAGAACATTGCCTGCCTTCGCAGCAATGCGATGAAGTACCTCCCCAACTTCTTCTCTAAAGGACAGGTAGGATTTTATATATATATTTGTGTGTGTGTTTGCTGCTGTGTGATGGCAGAACAGATGGGACTGCTTCGGGGGCCAGGATGCTAAATTCACTCACTAGTGCTTCTTTTTTTATTTTGTTCTCCTGAAAATATTATTAGTTACTTCTATATTCTGCATAAAATTACCCAGTTCAGAAGCATTATTTTCAGCCCACCCGTGTATGAATACAGTTTAAATTAAGTTTGATTTAGATATTTGTTTCCCGTAGCCTTCTGTTTGCATTGATATCAGAACCGGGCAATACAGGCCAAAAAGTCATAGCTCAGTATTTTCAGGCTGAATGGCCAAAATGTTCAGTTGCAAGTCAAGGCCACAATTGTGATCAAAATAAAATGCACTATGATTCACCTCACACAAACAAGATTTGATTTTGTTAATGGCACAGACACATTTTTGCACACTATGAGGGCACAAATAGGCCTATTTGTTTGTAAATTTGTTCAAACAGTGTTTTTCGACCAACCTTTGTCCACCAGAGTTTAGAGTCTCCATTTCCTTTGAATCTCCTCAATTAACTAAAGACACATGGGTGTTTTACATACAGAACCAATCAGAATTGAGGAGTCTCAGTGGCCATGGTATAAACACTAATACTGACCAGCACACTGTTTACACATTGGTAGGAAAGTGTATCAAATGATGAAGTTGCATATATCGTTATTGAGTTGAGTGAGACATGCGTCGTAAATCTGTACAGTGCTTGAAACTTTATACATTTGTTAAAAGAAGCAAATATGTTTGCTATAAATATGTTGAAGTAATGCAGCCATACAAGATGCACACTGGTTCATGAAGGCAACTTTGGAACAGACTCTAGGTCAGCGGTGCCTAATCATTTTCCCTTAAAGGACCAAAACTGGAAGTTAATGTTGAGCCACTGGCCAAAAGTGAACACCATATTAGCCTGTGAATATTCTCATTCATCCAGGTCATAGTTATCGCAAGGAAATTGAATCGAATGCAAGACAAAAACCAAATCCAGTTGCATTCGATTCAATTTCCTTGTGAACACCATATTGTACTGTTGAGATGTAGAATGGTGGTAGGATCAAAAGTTCCCTTAATTTAATGAGTTCCTGTGTCTCTCTGTCACTCTGCTCGCCGTTCTCAGATTATGAGAAATTAAGAATTATGCATCCTTCATATTTAAAGGGTAACGGCACCAGTTTTACACATTAAAGTGTGTTTACAGGTCTTGCGGAGTAGTATAAAGCTTTTTGTGGCTCCAGAGGAAGCTGCATGTAATCTGATTAGTTTAATTTCAAGATGCTAGCAGTTAGCACGATAATAAAAAGTAAGTGCATTTCAATTTCAGTGGTGTGAAATTGTAGAATGGTATGAGCATGGAGCCAGACATGATCCAGTTTAAAAAAAAAAAGTACAGGGAGATGATATTCAAAGGGTGCGGTTCCTTTTATTCTGCTTATTGTTGAAAATTTTGTTTTGTTTTTTTGTTTTCACAAGTCTGAAATACATTTTCATTTATTCATTCATACAGCAGAACCAGAAAGATCACCTTTTTTGTTCCACGTATTCTTCTTTTTTATAACCTGGTGCGTACATTACCCATCATGCAGTTCATCCACCTAGTGACATCAATGGAGGCAATTTATCACATTAAATGCAGCCTCCTCTTGAGCCACAAAAGGCTTTCTACTACTTCTTTCACATATGTTCTAGTAGTAGTACTCTCCAAGACCTGAAGACACACTTTGATGTGTAAAATTGGTGTAGTTACCCTTTAAAGAGCCTTAAGACCTCACAAGCATTAACAGTGATGAATATTATTATTTTATTGTATTTTTGTTATAAATGTTTGAATAGCTGTTCTGGAGTTTTGTGAATCATGTTTTATATGTCACATTTTACTATGTTGTGATTTTGTACGGCTGCTACGTCAACCAGGTCTCTCTGGTAAAAGAGGTCTTGATCTCAATTGAACTCATAAAATAAGGTGAAATAATTAAAATAAATGAAAAAACATCTGCCGGGCCAAAGGAAACGTATGGCGGGCCAAGTTTTGGCCTGCAGCCCTGCTCCCTTTACTAACTTACTATATGTAAAAATAAACATGTGTTCTTAATTGGAACTAAATTGGAACTCGCACACAAAAGGCCTGCAGTTCTATAATAGCTCATCCGACTTGACCTTTAACAACTGTAAATTAAAGCTGACAGTCTGTCCTGGCACTGCCAAGGTAATAAGAGTCCATAGGCCAGACGTTTCTGACTTCAAATAATTACTTTCCTCAGGGTTAACATATGGGCTGAATTAATTTATATGGATTGCTCAATAAATCCTGGATTTCACAACAATGGGGTCATTGACAGACACGCAAGGCATCGCATCAGCTGAGTATAGAACAGTGCAAGACGGCATTTATCCGTTCCAATTAGCCGTGGTAATCTGTGACTTGTTGAAACTCGCATTAGATTACACAGTGGAATTAGTGTACCAGGGTTAATTTGGGTACTCCGGATAAAAAACTTCACCTCAGATGCCCCGAGTGAGTATAAACTGAGAAATGAACACAGGAGAGTAATTGCTGTAACACTGACACATTTATAGATGCACTTTATTGAGGTGTTGTTGAGTAAAAAGCACTTACATTGATTTAATTCTTCAAAATCTAATTATTTGAATATGCTGCTTCGGGTCATAATAAAAATAATATGACTATTATTTCTACAGCCTGAGTTTAGTCTTCTAGCCAAGTTTGACTTGTTTTTTTGTTTCCTTTGCATTAAAGCTGCTTTATTTTTACATCAACATTACCACTTCTACTATTTTTTACAATTTGGTCACAAACTGCATCTCTCGACTTGTATTCAGTAAGCAGAGATGAACATTTCTCCCACTGCGGCTTACTTTAGTAGTGGTTGTCTTCCTCACTCATGATGACTGTCGACGTCGCCACCACCCCAGTTTTCAAAGAAATAAACGACCACCCAGACTAGTTTCTTAGAGTCTAGTCCCAAGCCTTGTCACATGCATGATGTGTTTCAAGTTGTTGAAGCAGCATATTCCAAAGACCTGAAATACCTCTTCTTTTTTTCCCCCCTCTTTTTAGTATGTTTTGTAACCCAAAAGTGATTCAGTGTGTTATGGTTTTTCCGTCTTCCATCAGCACTGACGTGGCCCCTGAGGCGGGAGCAGTCCCCAGTGATTATCCCCACGTCTCTCTGTCTATACCTGACATTATTTATTTTTAACTAATAAAATGTTACTGGAATTGTTTTTAATTTATCAGCCAGACTAATGTCAATGGAGCCTTCACTTGTGCACTTGTCAAAGACCGAGACACGGAAAGAAAAAGAATCAAGGAGGGAAATTCCAGTTTTGCAGTCTGCGGTGCTTAAAAACAGACCACAAAGTAAAATGGGGGGCCACATTTAAGTGATGACGTTCATACATTTTTGAAGCACAGAATCAAAGTAGATATGAACAGAACGTTTCCCAAGTAATGACTAAGGTCTAAATAAAATTCATTCATTCATTAAAAACTGTTTTTAAAACATTCTGTTCTGAACATTTTGTGTCTTTCAGCTCAGTAAGATGTTCTTCCTCTTCCCTGACCCTCACTTTAAGAAGACCAAGCACAAATGGAGGATCATTAGTCCCACGCTGTTGGCAGAGTATGCCTACACACTGAGAGTCGGGGTATGTACATAAGTAAGACTTGCTCGTCGATCAACATATATGTCTAATTGGCAAATATTTTGATGATTTTAAGTCATTTATTAAGCAAAAATTCACTTGTTTCAGCTTATTGAATATGGGAATATTGATCTTGGTTAAATGCACATCCTTTGGGTTTCAGTGTGTTTGCTGGTCAAAACAAGAAAACTGAAGATTTAACCTCTAGCTCTGAGGAAGTTTCTGATGTTTCGTAGTCTGAAGTTTATAAATAATAGATTTATTGATGATGAAATTAGTTGTAAGTTGCAGCAAAGGTTGCACATCAAACTAATTCTCTTTGCAGTACTTTTTGTTTTGTTTGTTCTCTGAATATTTTTTTTAAATTGTAAAACAGACAAATGTGGACTCAGTAAGTTATAGAATTGAGTTCAATCTTTTGAATGGTTCTTTCAGCCAAAAAAACAGGTAAAAATGATTTTCCCTTTAAGGTTTATCTCCCTTAAAAAGCATTATGTCATATTTTTCTTATTGTCTACTAGCACTTAGTTGCACTGTCACAAATAAATCATTTAATTGTTGAAATGATTTCCTAGAGAGCAAATGGGCACTTTTAAGAAAAGATTGCTCAAGCGGCAGTAAATGGGGATTTTCGTTCGTGGACTAATACACATTCTGGGTTTTAATGGGATTTACTGGCAATAAAAAAAAAAAAAGTTATCACCAGTTTTATGCTTGCTGTAAGTATAAACTGTAGTTTTGGTTGCATTGTATGAGATTTTTAAATATCTGCAGCTGAGACTTTTGTGACCGTTAACGCAAAGAAGGTGATTTGAATTACATTCAAAAACTTAATGGCTAAAAAAAAAAAAAAAAATCCTAATGGTTGCACAACAAATTGGCACACTCCTTCTCATTTTATCAGTTGATTGCAGTGTGCAGAAGTCCATGAATTCACTGAAATAAAATTGAGCAACCGGTGTGGCCTGCAGCTGGTTGCCTTCTGCACACACCCTGCTCCTGCCTGTCAGAGCAGCAGCGGGACACTTGAACGAGGCGAGAGCGCTGATGGAGGTTTTTGGGAACAATGGGGGGCTTGTGTCTAAATTTGGCGTGTGTGTGTGTGTGCGCTTGCTTGCTTGCTACAAGGGCCTTCAGCATTGGAACATTGCCATGACTGTGCTGGTGGGCAGGGAGGTTGTCAAGAAACCCCTCATTCATAGAGGCAGTTTCACACCAAAATTAACTCAAGTCTATTTTTTTTTTATCAGAGAATATATTTTGAATCAGACCACACCTGAAAGAGTAACAGGTGTGATATTAACTGCAGACAACAGGCACTCTTCCTGCCTTCTCTCACATAAAACTAATATTTGCTGACGTGCACTTGTGTGGAAATCTGTGCCATCGCTAAATTTTCTAAGAAATCCTCGTTCTAGAAATGTTATCTATCGAGCCTCCAAAGTAAACTACATTGCTGTAGGTGATTAACCTCTGTGTTGTCTGTAGGTTATTTTTATCTTTTTAGAAAGTGCTCTCCACAGGTGATGAAAGCACCTAATTCTTTATTTTGTGATCAATACATGGATCGGTGATAACCCCCCAGTGAGGCCTTGTTAACTTACCTTTCCTAGAACTGTGTTATTAACCTCCCTTTGTTTGTCAGGGTTTGGTGTACACCATGACAGATGTGGAGGAGGTGCACGTCTGGATGGTGAAGCACTTCACCGAACATCCACTGTTTACACGTGTTTCCGAAGAAGAACTGGTACGCCGTCATACAGCTTTTCATCCCCATGTTTGCAGGACGTGACGATATTCTCGCTAATTTAGTATATAATATCCCTCTCGTCTCGGTGCCAAATATGAAATTACAGCCAGCAGTCAATTGGCTTAGCTTATGATACCATGTATAGACACATAATCTTTTTACCTAACTCCTTGCAAGAAAACAAATAGGGAATTTCCCCAAATGATGTACTATGCCTTTTAAAAGTAATTCATAAATACATGAATAGTTTGAATTATCTCTGTCTCAAATGAATGTTTATGTGAGTTTATTAATGCAGTGTTTAATCTTATTTTGACAGGTTGGTGATGTCATTATAAGTCGATTGGGCACCTGTACAGAGGAAGGAAAGAAAGTCCAGAGAAATGGAGGGAAGAATTTCCTCGCAGTTTTCCGGAGGATCGAGGATTTAAACTAAGACCAAACAGTTTGGACGTTTCAAAAAAGACTGAAATGATTGTCTCATGCAGTCATCTGTTTGTGGAGGATAATGCCGCTCCATGGTGCTGGAGGCTGTGGCTCAGTCCATCGGCAGATGAACAGTTCTTCTTGTATTAATGGACAAACCATTTAAATCATCACTTGATCGAGGATTTGAGTTTTACACATAATGTACAAAAGACGGCACAGGAGAATGAAATCATAACAGGATCTGTATCCTGACTTGACTCATGAAGTGTTGTGCATTGCTTTTTTTAAATTCATTTTTTTAATAATTTTTTTTGCAAAAGCTCTAAAGTGCTGCTTTTGGATTTCCTGTGAAGCTATAAATTCTTATAGTAAAACAAAAGGTCAGTCTTGGGTTTGGTTCATTGTGGATTATATATAATATTTCTATTCCGTGATATAACTTTGTTGGCTTGGTGGTGGTTATTAACTGTATTGGCGGATGAGTCTGTGATGGATTAGACTGAGGAGTTTTCCAGTGATCTGCGTCGAGCTTGTCTGCTATGGGTCATTGTCTGGTTTAAAAATAAACCTGCAAGCTGCAACATGTCCTCCGAGAAGTGAATGCAGCACAGAGTGTTCAGAGCGATGGCTGTGATAAAATCATGCTGAAAATGTTTGGAGAAGTTATTCAGTCAACAACATGTGGAACCAGTTTAATACATATACATTTGAGGACATTTTTAGATTGCCAGTAGTTGCTGATATAATTTATTTTACTCTGTCAAAACCACAATTTTACCACAACTTAAGATGCTCTTACATGTTATGTCATATGGTGTCCAAAATAAGACCGGTTATATTTTCATCTACCCGACATGTCTGCTGAGGATCTTTGTGTGTCAAGTCCAAATCACAGGAGTCTGCAACAGAAACTGGTTTTCATGCTCATTTCATGATTTTGGCTTTTTATTACAGGTTGGTATTTATATCTGTCAGGAGTTTGGACTCTTTTGCTGCTGCAGGGGGTGGTGATTAAAAACAGGACGGTACATGCCTCAGTGATAGAAACCCAGACACTGGAAAACTTTACATGATTGCAGAGAGATATTGAAGCTCTCATGAGGTAGAAGTCCTACTATTAATAAGCGGAAATAGCTAACCTCTTTATACTTCGCTAAGTTTATTAACCATATTTGACAGTAAATTTTATTCAGCTTCTGCTGCACACTGATATGAAGAAAGGGATTGTTATCAGTATTAAAAATAACTGCTCTTGAAACCTCTTCTGTGAATATGCAGCAGGCTGACAGTATGTTTAATTTGCCTCCCTCTAAATATTCTAAAGTATACAGTACAAAATGTGCGTATTTACCATGTGCTTGTGGGCTAAAGTCCACCTGTGACCAGGTGAAGAACATGTAAAATCCATGTCCACTCTCATACAGCAGTATGTGCTCAGACCCATGACCTTTCTGCTGGATATATGTGCCCATGAAAAGCATATTTGTTGATGTATTGGCAATGATTTATTCTTAACTAAAGCGAATTTCCTGTTTTTGTAAAGCACTACAATTTGCCATGCTGGGAGAAGCGATTCCTGCACAGCATTAATCATAAAATGATAAATAGTCTACCTGGAGAAAATGAAAAAAGCTCCAACACCTAATAGTTGCTCTTGACCTTGGAGATTAGAGTTAAATGCCAAATAATTATCAAACCAAGGTCGTCTCACTTGGATTTTCAGAAGCTTTCATCCACACCTCATTGCCGTCCATGACAGCTGTGCATCCCCATCTGCTGAGGAAGGCCATGTAATGTGGCTGAAAGCTTAAAAAAACTCAGTTAATTGAAACTTGTTCTGAGAATTATTAACCAAACTTCAATGATTGAACCTTTCAGCTCAAATCTGTCTCATATCCTCAATTCCACAAGTGGTTTGATGAATACTGGAAGTATTCACAGATTTTTATGGTGTGAAATTGTTAACCATAAAACCTGTGATGTTGTTGAAGAGCCGCTTTTCTGTTATCACTCATTATTGCCATGTGGCAACAAAGCCATCCGTGTCAGCCGAAGTACATCATATAACATTTTAGTGCGATCAGGTCATCAAACAAGAGTTTAATTAAATGCACTGCGGGGGAATCAGAAAAGGGAAATTTAATCATTAGCACTTGGCAACACTATTAAAGCAATGTGGATGCTGCCTTTGCCTCATACCCAAAGAATTTGTTGCATCTGGTCATCAGTTATTGAGGTCAACGGGTAATCCCCCTCTGATAGTGTTTACAGAGGCAGCTGTCCATGAGTTATAACACAGAACGTGCTAAAACTTTGGTAACTGATTTCGTTGCCCCCTTTCTCCTGTCAGGTTCATAGATGTAAACCAAGTGCAAATTAGCTATCAATACACAGTTAACGCTATGTAGTTTGGCCTATTTAGAATTATTTGCTTTCTTGCCAAGAATGTGATGAGAAGATCAATCCAGCTCTTGTTTGAATGGTTATCATGAAGCCACAGCCAGCAGAAAGTTAGCTTAGCTTAGCACAAAGACTGGAAACAGGAGGGAACAACAAAGCCAACAAAATATGTCTACCAGCAGCATTATCATGGATCCCACTGCTTTTCCTGCAACACCCGCCCTACTCGACCTCTGATTGGTTGCATTCTCTATGTTTGACTGAAACTGTTAACTCAAAGTCATGAGTATTTGTGGCTCTGGTTAATGTTATGTCTGTTTTTCTCACAGGCACTCCCATGTCTGCTCTACCTCACTAGCCCAGAGACACTGCAGCTGTGACAGCCAAAGAGGTTGATGTGTTTACTTGGGACACTACAGCTCACAATTTGCTGCATCAACCACGCTGCTGGCTATTTGTTTTACAAACCAACTGCAAGAAAAACACAGACACAACCCATTAACACCAGACAACCTCTGAACATACTCTTAGGAAATAGCATGCTAGCTAGCTAATTCTCGTCTCTTTTGAGGTCTCATTAAACGGTAAAGTCATCGTGGCCCACTGACCTCTCTCTTTCTCTCTGGTTGTCCAGTGGACTACTTGCGCCATGAAAATATATGTCAGATTTATTCTGTATTTTCAACAGGAAGAAAGTTGAACTTGAACACTGCCTCTTCTGGCCTTCTATCTTTCAAAAAACTTGTTGGATGTATTTAGCAGGGAGTACCAGGACCATGAAGCCGTTGATGCTTCATCATACGAAAACAATTGATGCAAGCAAATCAGAGGAAGAGTAGGGTGGGTCTTGCAAGACAAGCAGTGGGATCCATGATAATACCTACCAGCACCCTGCAGTTGTACGGTTGCACTATTTCTTGGCCAGGAGAACTTTCACACTTCCCAAAGTGCCAAAGTTACTAAAGTCTGGAAACTTCAGGAAGAAATAGTCAGACACATAACCACAACATAACAACAGAACTTCTTTGTACACTGTTTTTTGTAGTGATTAAACAAATGAATTGAAATTTACCATGTCCCCCCCCCCACCTTTTTCTAGTCTTTGTGCTAAGCTAAGCTAACCGTCTGCTGACTGTGGTGTTACATTTACAGTACTAATATAAGAGTGGTATCGATCTGCTCATGAAACTCCTGGCGAGAACGTTAAGCTCCCAAAAAGTTGAACTACTTCTTTAAACTGCTCCATCTTCCTCAGTCTTCGCTCTCCCAGACCTTTTCAAAGCCCTTAATACTGTAAACCACCAGACTCCAACACAGGCCAACAAGGGGATCTCTGTATGTGTGCACTCATTGTTCCATGTCTAACTGAACTCATCATTTATCATGAAAAAGGTCTCTGATCTGATCTTCTTTATACACTCATAATTACATCAAAACATTCCCACATCATTGCCAAGCCACTGGCACATACACTCTGCCTCTCTTTCCTTCCTGATACTCAGGTTGAGGTGTGCAGCTCTGCGGCCTGGTTGACATCTCCAGCTGGATGTCTGCCCGTTACCTCGGGCTCAGCCAAAACCATCTGAGCTGCTGTACTCCAACAATAAATCCTGACTTGTTTCTTCCCACAGCGTTAACAATAATGTTGAGATTCTGCACAGCCACATCACAGCAAACCTGCCCTCCTGCAGGCTAGCATCAAATCCTTCCTCACTTGGGACTCTCCACTCTGTACTAATGAGAAACCTCCACTGACCTGAGTTTCCAATCTAATCTTTTGTTCTCTTTGTCTCTCAACTGTGTCCAGCCCCATCCTGCATGACTGCCTATGACTATTGGGAAGAAAATATCCCATTGTGGTTGTGCCTGTCGTTCAGTAGTTTGGTAATTCCTCCACCCAAACCCATCACCAGTACCTGCTGGCTCCCCTCAGACAGAAATTAAGTTTCAAGAGTCACAGCCCTTTCATTCTTTCTTGTGTTGCAAACCCATCTCTCCATAAAACATCTCTTGTCCCTCTCTTTACCTCGAATCACTTGTTTACTTTTTCAAACCTCTCTCCTCTACCTATTTGTCTGATTTTTCTTTTCTTGTTTTGGTCTGCACCTCTTCCATGCATGGATTGACAAAGACTGATCTTACACGTGGTATTTCATTGGTGACGTGTCCATGGGCTTACCCAATTGCCAGAAAAGGTTGGCATTGTAGGTCTGTGCAAAACACCTACATGTTGAAACTTCACATTTCTTTATGTTCAATTTTACATGGTTCTGTCGCCATAACGACGGCTACAGGCTGTCCCGACAACTCATCAAAAATATTCGGTTTTGTTGCCACTAAAATGCTGAAAAACGTCTTGAAAAATGTCTTATTTATTTTAGAAGTATTGATATGATGTGTATGAACCCTACCAACTTAACATATCCATGTTTTGCAGAAAAGTACAATGGGAACATTTTATTCTGGGCTGACTAAAAACTCAAAAGAATCTCTATGAGAACAATATTGTTCCAGCCGGATGACCAAACCAACCCTCTCGGAAAATAATTTAAACTATTTGAGTTCCCTATCGGTTCGAAACAAAAAACACTGCTATCTTTATTGCACGTCCATGTTTGCCCAACCAGCACATGTAAGTGATAAATATTAGGAAATCTGATCTGTCCAAACTTTCCAAAGTAAGCAATTGCTGCTGATGGACACCAGTAATTATTCTGAAGGGGCAAGCAGCTGCAGTTCTCTTCGGCTCTCTAACTGTTTACACCTGCTGCTCATAACATCATGACTGCTTCATTATTTAAGTCAGCTTGCATCGGATGACCAAAATAATCGCCAAGGGGTCACAAGTCATGTCTAGACTGCTGCATGCTGGCTAAAGGTTAGGCTGAATCTGTCCTGTGAAAATAGGGATTTGTGATAGCGATTCAGTCTCTTCAGCATCTCCACATGTATCTGACTTTGGTGTGTCCTTCCCAAGGTTTCTTCCATATTGTCTCTGCCATGCTAACAGCATGTTAGGTTGGTGATGCCATTTTGTTTGTCCATCCATTCCTTACAGGATGATATTTCTGCACGCGTAAATAACACATGTAAATCAATTGAATGTGGAAACATGAGTTAATTGTTATGATAAGATATTTTCACATACACAAACGTCACAAACATCACGTTATTACAAGAAACTTTTACTTGGGCTTCATCAATCAGATGTGATGTGACTTAATGGATATTATCAAACGCTGGTTCACACTTGTTCAAATGTTTGTTAGTTTTCTGCACAGAGCTCTTGCTATTCTTTGTGAACACAATCAGGCAGAGTCGATCATAGACTTTAGTGACAAATCATCATAGAGAGTTATTTTTTGTATAGTCAATTATCAATTCTAATACAGTAGGTCTTCACCCTTAAGACACTTCTCAGGAATGTGGTGGACATACATCATATACTGCCAGAATGAAAAGGTCATATTTATATGACAGAGCACATCTGGTGTCCATATGTGTCTAACAGATGCCCTTCACCACACCTTAAACACCTATTTTATATTCATTACATAGCTTTAAAAAAAAAAACCTGCGCAATCTTAATCAGTTACCACATGTAAGGCGATGAAGATCATTATTCAGTAATTTTATTGCTCTATTTTGATTCTTTCATTACCACATCCTCATATCCTGTGTGCTCACGAGCAGCTGTTGGGCTTTTGGCAAATGTTGATGTCATAACTCTGTTCACAGCATCTCTTCGGTTTATCGTCATACAGATAACATTTTGTGTGTGAACACTTCTAAAGCACCATAGACGCCATAAAGAGCAAACTATTTATTTAGACAAATGGGAACAACATGCATGTATGAATATGAATAGTAGAGGAAATGAACACAGAGGCGCTCAATCACTGAAAATGTTGGTACTTAATGTTGTGGTTCCCCAGCTTGTCAGCTAAAAGTAATGAACAAGCAGTTGAATAATAGCCTAATGAATAAACACGTGAAACAGTATGAGTATACAGTTTAAATATTTAGAGTCAGCTGGTGATTTGAGGGGGACTCCATCCTCCTTGTTTACCAGCCTTCCCCGATCTCAATCCCTAGTAGCAGAGTCTGCAGGGGCAGAGGGCTTGTTTGGTTGGTCATTGATCCTTAAAGCATAACTACGTGACTTTCTGCAGAAGGATAGTTGATAGAGTCTCTTTCCATCCATCCATCCAATCATCACCTGTTAACCCACTTATCCTTTGCAGGGTCCGAGGGGGGCTTGAGCTGATCCAAGCTGACACTGGGCGAGTGACACAGTCGGCCAGTCTCATGTCCAGATCGTCAACCACCAATCAAATATCAAATCCTGTCTCTGCCTTTTGGACCTGAACCAATAACCCAAAGCGTTGGTATTTGACGATTTGGGAATGAGACTCAACAATCGACTACCTTTCTCCAGAGTTACTTTCAAAGTTACATGGTGTTGCTTTAATCTGACTGAGGTTTGTGCAAGTTAGAATCATGTTTCCTCTTGGATGTGTTATATTCTGTAAACTTTATACATAATTACTCAGTTTAATTCTACAGTTAGCCTATATTCTCTATAGAGTAGCGTCACCTTCATGATGAAAGTGACAAGTAGTATTGTGAAGTCGCGGTGGATTGAGAGGATCATAGAGACACACTGCTGCCTGTAGTATTCCATTGCTATTCCCTCAGACCGACCACCTTTAGCTTTATGGTTGGGGTTACAGTTAAGGGTTTTGGGCCATCCCCCCTGTTAAACATTAACACTGACCTTTCAGAGTGATCAATACATTTGTTTCAGCTTCCACCACTCCAAGTGGCAGTTTGATGAAACACATTGAAAACTGCTAAATGCTTTAGTAATATCAATTTTCCTGTAAATAATTGGCCTGTAACTAAAATCCATTACATCCTGTTTATGTTTCTTTCAAAAGAACATTTGTATCATGATGGTTGGTGGTGTTGAACGGGAGCTCACCAGCCTGCTGAATAAGAGAAAAATAGTTAACACAGCCACTCTAGACACACACTCATTTATCTGCACCTCTGGGCATATATACACTCTTCTGATACCACCCAGACAGAGAGACTTTAGCCATGAACTTTAGCACACTAGTCTCGGAGTATAGCAGCCTCCCTTCTGGGCACTGAGCCAGTACAGTAAGGGGAAATACCGGGTACCTCTCAGGCTATCCCTGCTGCGCTCCATAGCATGATCTACAACTGGGCCACATCAGCTTGCACCGCACAACGGCACAATGAAGCCATTCTTCCACAGGATTTCTTATTATGTTTTTCATAATCAATATTAATCCCCCGTTACTCAGGCGAGCCAAGATTAATTACAAATGTCTGGTTTGGTGAGTTTAATTTGTGTCAGCGGCCTGTGTGGTCTTAAATTACCAAGAAACTGAAGATGAGCATCTGAGCCACAGTGCCAGGGCAAAAATGTGAGGATTTTTCTTTGAAACACCAAGCAGAACAGATTTTTACATACTCAGTATTTTCATTGCAGAGACGTGTGTGCAGACCTGAACAGACAGATATCAAAAACATCAATTTCACAAAGCAAATCGTTGGTTGGATTTGTTTGCGGTGAGTTGAGTAAGACCAAGATGGATCAAGACAGCGGTGACCTTGTTCTAAAAGTTGTTTATGTGTTTATGTAAATTTCAGAGGTCACTGTGTTTATCTGTATCTCCTTGCACCTTGAAGATAACTTTCCATCTTTCACCCAGGAAGTCGTGTGTGCTTGTCTCGTGTATGGACGTTTTCTGACAGACCTTTGCTCCTTGCTGTACTTTCATCCTCATAACTCAGCATCACGGTTTGTTTTCAGTGATTACTCCAGTGACTAAACACGTTTTTCCGATATTACCCCCTCTGCCCTGGAGGCTTCGTTCAATAAAGCTTGAGCTGCTGTCAAGTGCTTTCAATCGATTCATCCTCGTTGGCTTGGGTGCCTTTAATCGTCATTATGCAACCTAATCAGTTGTCTCACGTTCTTACCACTACTATTTATCTTACGCTCGTATATTCCATTTTTTGTGCACTTACTGACCTCTGTGATCAGAATGAATGTCTGTATCATAAGAACTCGTGCAGATGATTGCAGTTACATCATGACCGATGTGGATATGACTTAAACTGTTCAAATATTATTTAAACCTCAAAACAATCTCTACAAACGGCCCGGAAGCACTTCACTGGGTTCATGACATTCCGATTTTCATCACATCCAGTCTACACAAGCAGCAGCAAGTCATTCGCAGGAGACTGAGTACTCTTCCAGCTCATAGCCAAATAAATCAGTCTCACTTTACTTGACCTTTGTAGAATGCTGACACACGAGAAAATAAAGACCCTGTCCCCAAAATACATTGTGTAAGTGCCCTGCACAAGATCCCACAACACCAACTAGATGCTTAAAATCAAGTGTCATGTAACATGTTACGAGTGACCCCCACACACAAGACGTTACAGTGGGAAGTACCTCTGCAGGATCCGTCTGACTCAGCAAAAAGCACATTTTCTGTTCATGATGTCAGAACATCAGCAGGCCTGCAGTAAATCTAGTTGATGCTGCTCCATAAATAATATGTTGCTCCACTATTATTCTAAACATCATTATAGGTTTTAAAAAAGGGCTAGTGTGTAACCTTGTGTAGGCTGCTGGGCGCATTTTCAATGTCTCTTTCTCCTTCAGGCTGCTCACATTTATATACGCACCTTTAGCACACTAATGCATAAATACATCTCTATGACAATCATACTGGTGTGAAAGCACTGTTGGCATTCGAATATCTGCATTTGACACTATTCACTTCCAAACACTTCTGGAGCTTCACAGCAAAACAGTGCTGCAGCATTCTCCTGAACAGCTGAAGTCGACGGGGACTTGTTTTGAAGCTTTTAAAAATCAAATGAATAAAACCTCATACGGCTCCATACAGCTCATCAGGCGTAATCTCAAGTTGATTTAAAAAGACACCCTCTTAGTGTAATCAAGCTTAAGAACGGGGTGCATGCTAACACTTTTTGCTTAGCAGCCACAGTGAAGGTTTCATCTTTAAAAAAGGGTGTAAATAACGTCTTTTCTAATCAAATTGAGATCTCTGGGCTGCCGGGGACTTGGAGTATGCCTGATGAGCTGTATGGTTCCACTATATGTGTTTTTACTATTGTTTTTAACGTGTTAAAACAAGTCCCCATATACTTCAGTTGTTCAGGAGAATGCTGCAGTGCTGTTTTGCTGTGAAGGTTCAGAAATATCTTGTGGATTACGAAACTTCACCTGACTTTCCGTCAGCGTGGGGGTGATTATAATGATAATTTTTTAATTGAACTTTCCTTTAAAGCCTGGAAATTACTGATTGTTGACACTTTTTTTCAACTGTTGGAAGCTGTCTGTCATGGAGCTCTGAGATTCTAGTTTTTTTTAGTAACTAGTTTTAAATCTCACACACACTGTTCCACAGTGTATCCTTTTAGTCAAATGGTCATCAGTGAGCATGCACAGAACTTTGTACTGTTATAACTTAATTTATTAATCCAACCTTGGGCCGCTGCCCACTTAAATCCACTTACATGTCAGTAAACAGTGCTGCAATGGCCTACACTCCTAGGACTTCATCACTCTCACCATCCCCTCGGTCCATTATATAGATTTATTTTGAAATATACATGTCATACCTATGATCATGATATCTGTGAGGGTCTTTATCATATAAATGATGCCACAGGAAAATGTTGTTAGTGTTTAAAAATGTTTTAAATGCATTCTTTATGATTACAAATGAACTGAAAGCAGTTTTCACCCCCTCGATGTATTCATGAAGACATTTTGACCAGCGTTGCCTCTCTGTTCTCTCAGTTACTGCAGAATCAAACGATGCTGACTGGAGTAATTTACTGTTGCACATTAAATCCATAACCAATCAAAATGTTTTGTTAACTACAGTCGGGTTTCTTCATAACATCTCTCTGTATGTTTTAAAGTTACCAGGAACTTCTTGAAAACAAGAGGATGGATCTCTAGGGGGCAGTTCTGTAAACACTGAACACGTTCAAATGCACCAATGGATAAGACAAATAAAAGTCTGCCAAGTGTGAATTCACTGCTGAGATGTAGCTCACTGGAGTGCAGAGAGCTCTTCCATCGGGCCTCATTATTTCAGAGCCAGGCAATCCTCTGTGCTTCTCTGAAACTGGGTGATTTCTAGTTAGAGCATACAAAATAAATGGGGGAAATGTCGAGGCAGATTCTGAGTACAGCCCCGGGGTTGTTACTTCACAGTCCACACACATGGTGCTTTGGACAAATTCCAGTTCAAGTGAAATCAGGTCAGGATTTGCTCTCCCCGGCTAGGAAACCTACAAAGTCAGCAAAAGAATTGGTCATATCTGGGTAAACAAAGCAGCACCAGGTAAGAAAAAGGTTGGAAAAGACCATAAGATGTGCCTGTTTCTCCATGTTTGTCTTGAAATACCGTTCAGATGTCTTTTTCTTGATTCAGGCCCTCTGCAAACCAATTCTTACTCATAAAAAAAAGCCTGTTTTTGCAGCTAAGTTTGAGGCACTTTCTGGTTATTGATTCGGCTATCTGTGCTGGGCTGGCCTACATACTGGTTACATACAACATTGGCCTTGAGGCTAAGTGATCTTTTAGGCACACAAGATACCATTACCACAAGTGCGTGATCACCAAACAGTCTGCTGAGATATCAGAGAGCAAAGTGCTGCAGGAGGAGGGGGGGACCGGCCCGAGCGCTAACGGAGAAGTCATGTATTATTTATCCAGGGCCTCCACGTGCGCTGAGTCTGGGATGGTCCGAGCTCAGCCCTCTGATTGGACACACCTTCCTCGCGCCGTCACGGTCCCTTGCACGCGGGGGGCAGGGCTTGCGCGAGCACTCACACCCATGATTGGCCCAGAATAATACATTTTACAGCTTTATCTCTGCGGGTTCGAGGAGCAGGGCGCGCGGTATAAATACGGCCATCAGTCCTGGGAATGGAAATGAGCCCCGACCTCCAACAGAGCCCAGTCCGGCCCCCGCTTCATGATCTTTGTGAGAAGGATGCTGCAGCAAGCTCTCAAAGTGTCCGCCGGCAGGAGCGCCATCCCCCTGGTCAAATGGATGGAGAGGTGGGCCGAGGGCGCGTCAGCCGGCCCGCAGAAGGCGGTGAGGACCCTGGACGACATGCCCGGACCGTCGGTCGCCAGCTTCGCCTGGGACCTGTTCGCCAAACGGGGGCTGTCACGGCTGCACGAGTTACAGGTAAAAAATGGCTAAAGTGCAGCGGGGAATAGAGTCAAAGAGGAGCCAGAACACTTTAAAGCGACATGTATATGAGCTGCATTGATTTTTTTTTTTAAGTAGCCTACATTCATGCAGCTTTGTCTGCACAAAGAGGACAGAATGAATGTGTTTCTGAGAACAATTGATTGCCTCTGGAGCGGTTGTAGTAAAATAAAGTACTTTATTTGAAGTTGAAGCAATTTTTTGAACAATACTGTTTGTCAAAAACACATCCAGGCTTGTCGACCCCTCCAGCTGAATAATACAGACTCTGACATTGCAAACCTTGGGGGGGGGGCTACTGGACCTGATTGGCTTCCTGTGATGTCACCACGTCACATGTAGTGTATGATGACCTGTACTGAGATGTGAGGTGAGGGCAGAGAGCAGTGAGTGAACAGATCATCCTCTCAGCACCAAACTGAACATAAAATCGTGAAGTAACAATAAGCAAAACACTCGTTTCTGAGTGGAGGCGCTCATGCATTGTAACTAAGTACATTTACTCAAGTACTGTACTCGAGTATAATTTTGAGGCTCTTGTACATAACTTGAGCATTTCCATTTTCTGCTACTTTATACTTCTTCTTCACTTCATTTTGGAGGCAATTATTGTACTTTTTACTCCACTACATTTATTTGATCATTTAGTTACTAGTAACTCTACATGTTACATGCAGCATCAGAGCCAAATTAGCACATTTTTAAAATTTGGGTAAGAGTTGTTTGGCTCATAGTACACAGAAGACTACATGCGTGAAAATATGTGTATGATGTGCTTTTACTTGTACATTTGATACCTAAGCAGTGTTGTATGAAGTACCCTATAGTCATACTTGAGTAAAAGTGATGATATCGTGTTGAAATATTACTTTGGTAAAAGTGGAAGCCACGTGAATGAATAGTACTTGGGTAAGTTAACAAGTTAAAGTGAATTGTAAACTCGGGGCCGACTCGACCTGGCTGATTATTAGAACCAATATTCAGCATTTCTCAGATTTTTTAAAATTTTATGTAGTTGCTGATAAAAAAATAAATACATTTAAAAATGCACTACTTTGACTCTGATGCAGTAATTACCAAAGTAACTAGTAACTAAAGTTATCAAATAAATGTAGTGGGGTAAAAAGTGCATTATTTGCCTCCAGAACGTCTATCGTCTTAGATTTTAGATATCGTTATTTCATATATGCTGTTTTTTTTAAAGCAACATTATGTAGAAATTGGCATTTTGTGCCATTTGGCGCCCCCCACAGTTTCTGAGTGCGACACCACAGTTGTCAATACAACTCCCAGGTCTGTAACAGTTTGTCAGACGTCATGTAGGTGCTGACTACAAACTAGACTCATCTGTTGAAAACTTGTATTGAGCAGTAAACACGTATGTAACGCTGTGATCCTACCCTCATAGAGATACACAATGTATATTGCGATAGCCTAAAAATATTGCAGTAATATTTTAAAAGCACATCATCCAGCCATAAGAAATAAAGATGGAGGCCTTCTGTCTCTCCATCCACTGATTAATGATATTTAAAAGAAATCCTGTTACTGCTCATCGACGCTGCTGTAGGTCTGTTAAAACATTTTCTCAAATTAATTCAGCCGTCAGTTATCAACATGTCAGCCAAGCGGAGGAGAGGATTTTGGCTGACCAAAGTGTTCCTGTCAAGTTATGTATATTCAATAAAAACGATCTCATCATCAGTGGGTTCGAAAAAGGCTGCAGGCGTCTTCATTCGTTTAAACTGCGCTTCAAACAAAATGAGGGTGCATCTGAGGGTGATGCCAGTCATCTCACAGCCTGCGGGGTTTTCACAAGGTCAACCCTCTCTCTCATGTCCCAGCTGGAAGGAGTGCAGCGGTACGGGCCCATGTGGAAGGCGAGCTTCGGTCCCATTCTGACGGTTCATGTGGCCGACCCGGCGCTCATCGAGCAGGTGCTGAGGCAGGAGGGCCAGCACCCCATGAGGTCCGACCTGTCCTCCTGGAAGGACTACAGGAAGCTCAGAGGACATCACTATGGACTCCTGACATCGTGAGTGTCACTCATTCAGACTTTTACTCCCCTGTTCATCAGATGCCTCAAATCTTAAGAAACAGTCAATGTCAATGTGAACGATTTATAATTCTCTCTTATCTTAAAGCAGCAGCAGTTCGTCTTGAATTGTGTGCCCACATGCTGTACTAACAATTCTCCGTTTTACTCTGTGCGCGTTCCCAGTGAGGGGGAGGAGTGGCAGTCGGTGAGGAGTCTCCTGGGGAAGCACATGCTGCGACCGAAGGCGGTTGAAGCTTACGATGAAACCCTGAACAGCGTAGTCAGCGACCTCATCGCAAAACTTCGCCATTGCAGACGACCCAAAGGCCTTGTCACCGACATCGCCAGCGAGTTCTATCGCTTCGGCCTCGAGGGTAAGGTTTCATGTCTGGACTGAGGAGTGGAAATGTCACGTGTCACTACGCTGCGTGTAAACATCGGTAATTAGGACCAGCCACATGCAGGAAGTGATATTAATTTATAACGCTGACATTTTTAAATATACATGCCTGTCAAAGCGTGACTTGCCCAAATAGTTACAAGTAACCTTTATATCACCTTCCAAGTGGTGGAAAAACTATTTAGGTCCTCTACGAGAGTAAAGTACAAGTCCTGCTTAACTAGAAGCCTCAGAAGTAAAAGCACTCATAAAGCAGAATGGCCTATTTTATACTGTTATGTTACACAGTATATGTAATCTATATAAATATAAATACAGTTTCTATGTATCAGGGTTTAATATAAAACAGAGCATCATATTTTAGAAACTGATCATGTGTTTTGCGTTTGTTTTTGTCAGATTTGAATTAAGTGTTTTTTCCGGTAATAAAATGAATGGAGTCTGGTGGATTTGGTGAAAGTGGCATAGAGGCTATTTCTGGTAAAAGATAAAAGGTCTATCTCTGTAGGGATCTTTTCAACAATCTTTGTAACAACGTTAGCTTGTTAGTGGCAAAAACAAGCAGTCCAAGTGAACTTACTCTGACAGTCAAAGTTGCCCACGAGGGAAGTCGGGTGGAGCCACTGTGGCTGGTGTTTCGGCTGCCAGCTGAGGAAGTCTGATGAACTGATTCCAAAACTCTTTTGTTCCGTTTAGTCAATTACACAGCAAAACACAGTAAACATCGGGCTGTAAAGGTTAAAAATACCATCATTTTCCTTTAATCTGTAACATAGAACGTAGCGTTGGTATCTACAGTTGTCAGATGAATGAATGTAGTGGAGGGAAAAGTACAATATTTTCCTCTGAAATGTATTGGGTAGGAATATAGTCAAATGTAAATACATCAGAATTATACTGAAGTACAGTCCCTCAGTAAATCTACTTTGTTACTTTCCACCATAGTTCCTCTTCTGTGTTATAGGAACTAATGCTTATTAACTGCTACTGATTGAATACCACTAAACTCATTTTACAGATCACTTTTAAAAAGCAAATAAATTACACACGTCAGAATGGAAAGTTGTAATTAGTTCCCTTTCCTCAAGGCTCCTGCAGCAGTTATTGTCGCAGGAAGAGAGAGTGACGTTCATTCATTTTCTCAGACTAAACAAAGTTCCGGTCCAGTGACCGTGTGGTCACTTTGCGAATGTTAACTCTACCGTTGCCAAGATGATTGTATTTTTGACTGGAGGCTGGGCTGAGTCTGTGGACTGTGATGTAAAGCCATTTTTTAAATCTCATTATTGTGGGATGTGGTTATAATTTCCTCTTAGTGATATTTTTGTTGCTTAATTTTGCCCCAGTTATATCATTATTATTATTATTTCGCTTTTAAAAAGCATTTGATGTGGTTTTATCCCAAGGTTACTTTACGTTTTGTATCTTTCTGACCTCCTCATTATCTGTTGTTTTTTTTTTCTGACAGGCATTTCCTCAGTGTTGTTTGAATCCAGAATCGGTTGCCTGGATCCGGTTGTTCCTGAAGAGACGGAGCGTTTCATCCAGTCCATCAACACCATGTTTGTCATGACGCTTCTTACCATGGCTATGCCAAGCTGGCTGCACCAACTGTTTCCTAAACCGTGGAACGTCTTCTGTAAATGCTGGGACTACATGTTCGACTTCGGTAGGTCGTTTGTCCCAAACATTTGAGTTTTGTGACAGTGATTATTGTGCAGTTTACACGGTATTTTACAAAAAATCTTCTGAAAGTGAGAAAATAGAAAGATAATGATAAAAAACATCTAGGTGAAAATGCACAAAATGAAGATGGAGGTGGAACGTACTGTATGTCCTTCCACACTTTATGTAATCATTTTCCTGCTTGCCAGTTCTCAGTTCTTATTGGCCGCTGCTGGTTTCCACTCAAGAACCTTGCTCTCACGACTTATCCAGATCTGAGATGTCAAAATCAAACATGTTTAAAATAATCATTGCTCAAGGAAAGCAGGAGATTAAAGCCTTCAACCCTCACGCACTACAAGATCATCTGAACATCAGTCACGATGATCAAACTGATGTTTATCCTGCAAAATAAGTAAACAGAGATATCGAGTTTGTGTAAAAGTCTAGTTTATAATCACTGGGGAATTAATGCGTGATTTCAAGGACCAAGACTTGATGGCTCCTCACTAAAAACCTCAAGACTTCCTGCTGTTCCCTCACTGTCAAAATCTCTCTGTGCCTCCAGCTAAAGGCCACATTGACCAGCGTATGACGGCCGAAGCAGAGAAAGTCGCCCGGGGAGAGGAGGTGGAGGGCCGTTACCTCACCTACTACCTGTCGCGGACCGGGCTGCCCATGAAGACCGTCTACAGCAACGTCACGGAGCTGCTTCTCGCTGGAGTCGACACTGTAAGAACCATCGCTCTGCTCCTCCTCTCCACCGCATTCTGGCGTCGGTCACGCAGATTTATTAACCTCTCGTGTACCTCCGTCTCTTCAGATCTCCAGCACTTTGTCCTGGTCATTGTACGAGCTGTCCCGTCACCCCGAGGTTCAGGCCTCGCTCCGAGAAGAGGTGCTGAGTGTGCTGGGTGGTCGAAGGATACCGGAGGCGGCGGATGTGGCTCGCATGCCTCTGCTGAAGGCCACAGTCAAAGAAGTGCTCAGGTATAACTCAAAAGGCTTCTGTTCATTTTACTAAAGACGTCCAGTTTTCAATCTGCAAGTTTAATTATATTATTGAACTTTTCCAGGTTGTACCCCGTCATTCCTGCCAACGCACGAGTCATTACAGAGAGAGACATCCAGGTTGGAGGCTACCTTATCCCTAAAAATGTGAGTGTGGTGAGGGAACCATTCATACTCTCTGCCATGATGATGATTTGCATTCAAACCCTTCACACTTTTCCATCTACCTTTCCATTCAGACTTTGATCACCTTGTGCCACTTTGCAACATCCCGGGATCCAGCTGTGTTTCCAAATCCAGATGAGTTCCTGCCACATCGGTGGTTGAACAAGGACCAGACTCATCACCCGTACGCCTCTGTACCCTTCGGGGTAGGAAAACGCAGCTGCATAGGTCGGCGTATCGCTGAGCTGGAGCTCTACCTCGCCATCTCTAGGGTGAGTCGGCTGGACTTCATCTGTAGATGGATAGTGGGGTGATAGGAGAAGGAAATGGCTGACTAGTTTTTAAAATATTAGGACCTAAACCTGGTCTTAATCCAGGCTGAGTTGGGAAAGAAGGACAAAGGAAGAATGTGCACACGTAAAAAACAACAAACCGTGTTCGTCAACTTGTTGGACTGATAAACCGATGGGGGAAAAGAGTTTAAATCCAGGCACATTTACATTAAAGTTATGACACATGCACATAAAACATAGAAAACATTTACCGGGACCTGCTCAAGTCTGCTCAAACATGATTGGTCAGTACCTCTCGAACTACAAATGAAAGCCTGAACACTTCCGATACCAAAATCTTGGCCCGTTGCCTGCAGACATACAGGCACAATCCGTTTATAGAGGTTATGTAACACGTGATTTAGATTGTTTTTAAATACAGTTTGTCACAAACGGCAGTGTTTCCACCTAATCCCCTTGTGGCACTTTCTTGGAATAATACAAGAAATGGGATTTGTGCAAATCCTGTTCCTAATGAATTAATTTGATTACTTCTTAATCCAAGTATTTCAGTTAAGGATCACTACGGAACACCTACTGCAGCACATGAAGAGCACTTCGTTTGTTTCACCCTGTAGTTAAAACCTGTTCTCTCCATCTCTGCTCTCATCAGATCCTCATGGAGTTCGACGTGATGCCGGACCCGGAGGGGGGTTTCCGTGAAGCCCATGACACGGACACTTCTAGTCCCTGAAAATGTCATCAACCTCCAGTTTGTTGAACGGTGACGCACTCTCCCCCTCGTTACGTGAACTAGAACGTGAGTCTCTCCGCGGTAGGGAGTCCCAGCAGGCGGGAGAGTTTTCACAGGAATCCGAGAGACTGCTGTTAGAGCGGACCTTCAACCTTCGATGCATCAAAGGCCAAAATCCCTCCGTACCCGTCACCTGACTCGAGGAGGCTGACGCGGAGAAGGACAAACGAATGGAGGATGAGCAGTGAGCGATGTTACTCCAAATGTAATACTGTATATTTTCTTTTTGTATAAAATTACCATCGAGCACTTATTTGCACAGAGGCCAAGATCGAGCCAAGTGATCTCCTTCAGCACAATCAACAGACAATCTTCAGACTCATGTTTTATCCTCAAAGTGAGTGTCGCATTTACATGTCCGGGATTTTCCTGACTTGGGTAAATGTAAATCTGATTATGAGCTGTGATCCTCTGTACTCTTCTTCCCTGAATACGGCAAAATCGTGCAAATATTTCATTTCAACGGTGTTACTGCATATGTTTCGCCAGTATACTAAGAGGCACATTACATCTCTCGCCAAGTCTGAGATACACAGTCTTAAATCATCCGAGTGTATTAGGAGTCATCCGACTGGCACGCAGAAACACTGTTTCCAATATCTTCAGCTCTTATTGAGCTGCTGTGAGAGTTTTATGTGGATATGATGTCAGTATATTGGTCAGCTACTTGATGGGGTGTGTATAGTGAAAAAACTCTCAGTGATGTGTTACATTAAGGAAAAAAGGCAGCTGTTAAAATGATTCCTGTGTGATAGAGCACAGTGCCACTGTTGAAAACGTGGGTTGGGTGAATCTTAAAAATGTACATATATGCCACAATTCAACAGTGCAGCACAATGCAAGTTTATGTCTTTAATTGTTTTTCTAAACCTTCTATGAGTGATATAACACCATTTTGTAAATGTAATAAGCTTCAGTATCTGAACTCTGTATTTATTCTAATTTAACACACTTTGAAACTGTTACTGTAAATGTCATTAAAAGGTTTCAAGTCGGACTTCTGTCTGTTTGTCAATCTTATTAACCAATGAGAATCCAGTTTACACCGATAATAACGCCTGTTTCTTTTGTCTTGTTGAGTGAAAATAACCCTCCCCTGTCACCATCAGCTGCGTCAGATTAGGTTTTAGCGATCAAACACATTCGTAGCTGTCATTAGTCTGATTCCTGTGAACAGCCACCAGGCACGTAGGCACTGATTTCTAAGAAATACAACACTGAGTATCAAAGTTCCTGCGTGACATGGCCATGTGGACTGTGCAGTGTGAGTGTAGGTCGATAATTTGGATCAAATCACTGCGCTGACGTGCTGATCAGGGTTACCTTTAAACATCCATTCAAAATAAGACATCAGCTCTGAAAGCTACAATCCAGGTTATGGACTTTGTGGCCTTGAAACATTTACAGTTGTGTTCGCATGTGTATTATGTGTATCAGATTGAAGTTATGCACTTATTAGCTCACCGATGCGGAAGCACTGTGAAGCTAAGACCATATAAAATCGATCTTAGACTGTAGAGAGCATGAGTTAGTAAATGCTGGTTTTGTTTCTATACTGGGTAAATATGTACGGGCAATAAGAAATACATCTACACAGGGAGGTTTTTAGATTCCTGTTGGGGGAAGAAAAACGAATTTGATGTGGTTGAAATAAACCCTAAATGTCCAACATTATCCTCCCCCGTGGTGTCTTCATGGGCAATATGAAGCTGGAAAGTATAACTAGACAGGAAGTTGATTTTAAATCCAATGTATATGCTAACTTATTTTATTGATATTTAGATAAATAGAGCGTGTTCACAGCTTCTGACCTTTACCACTAGTATCATGATAATAATATCACATGGGCTAAATAACTTATTGTTTTAATCCAATAAACCAACAGTGGGATGTGTGAAATATGTTACAGAAACAATTAAATTTGTATTGGTTAAAACTCACAGTTTTTCGGAAAATAAAGATGTAAAACATTTGAATTGATAACTTAAACCCTGGATGTTGAAAACACTGTAAAACATTTCAGACTGAAGCTGTCCCTTTGTCTCTCGTGTAAATCCTGTTTGAGGCGGATGCCTGCACATAATGTCCAGAGGGGGGCGGTAATGCGCCGTGAAGCTGTTTGCTAACCGCGAGAACGCTCTCAGGAAGAAAACAGGGCAGCTAATGCTAACAGGCATACGTCAAATTCCATGTAGCCAGTTAGCCATGTAGCTTGCTAACGTGTTGTTTATAAAAAGGCATAAACAGAATAGGCGGGCTCCGGTTCACGAATCAGATACAACAACGACGGAAAATAGCGAGGAAAGGTGAGTCACGAGACGGCGTAGCTAACTGTATTAGCTCGCTAACGAGCTAACGCTGGCTGTTTACGGGACGTTGGGTTTGCTAAGCTAATGCTAGCTAGCCAACACAAGCAGTCGTTATCAACGTCCCTTTCTGGCGTTATTTTGATTAAATTATGTTGTTTACTCAAACTGACTGAAGTGCAATATTTTCTGAGCTATCTCTCTTGTTCGCCACAGTTATTATTTTAGCGCTAAATATTACATATGGAAGGCAACTGGAAATGCTAAAGGGCTAACGTTACATGTAAACAAAAGCATTGCTAAGTTTATTAGCCAGTCCACCCCCCTGACTCCCATATACAAAAACATACCTAACATACTTAAACATGCGTCTCATTAATAGTTGTTCTGTAACATTGTAGATAAAATACTTTCACCTGAAACGTCATGCTTCTGTTTAGTTATAACTTTGACGTTAAGTCCAGTATAGCTTATGTATAATGAAAGATGTTGTCATATAGTGTTTTTATGATGGTTAATAAAGGATTGACATGAATTGTTAAAAACTGTTTTTCAAAGTAAGATGCTCTTAAAGACTGATGTCCAGCCTCTGCAGTTTGTTTCCTTTTCAAAAAAGATTAAACTATTCTTGGTTTGGAATATTTGTATAATTGTGTAAAACAATAAGTAAAGTTTAAGCAGAAAGGATTTCTATTCTCACCATGTCTTAAGTCCTTCTACTGTGATCTGAGACATGCCTGAATTACTTCCTCATATATTTCACGTTGTGATGGAACAGATGCAAGCTGGTGACCCTGTGGTTGGTGCACCGATGGCAGTAGCTGGTGCTCAGAGTCGGTCAGAAGACGAGGAGTCACTCGGAGTAAAAGATGTGAAAAGGACGGCAACGCAAGCGTTTGGCAGTGGTGTTCCCAAACGCAGAAGTTCATCCAGGTTTAATAATCAATACATTTTGTTGGCATTTCAAGTGTGTGTGTTGTTTAATGCTCAAATAAATATTTTATGTTGTTTTACTGTGGTGCATCTGCAAATGTGAAAAGAATTGTATGTATTTTCCCTCAGGTCAATAAAGAGGAAAAAGTTTGATGATGAATTGGTGGAGAGCAGTCTCGTGAAGTCGTCCAGTAGAGTCAAAGGTCCTCCTGTCATAGAGCCTGTCCGCTGTCCAGGGAGTGAACCTTCATCTAGTGAGAAAAAGAAGGTACATAAGACCACACAATCCAAAGATTCTTTGAGGATTTAATGATGATAAGCTTACATAGGTTTGACAGATGTTTTATATGTTTTTGTGTGACTCTGTCAGGTGACAAAATCAGGAACCTCTCTCACACCGCCTCTCACCATGGTAGTAAACCCTGCACCCATCACCAAAAGAGTAAAGAAAAGCAAGCAGCCTCTACATATTACTAAAGACTTGGGACGATGGAAACCCACTGATGACCTGCTTCTTATAAATGCAGTGTTACAGGTGAGTTAAGTTTCAATTAATGTCTGAAAGAATTGAAAGAATTTTTATGAATTAATTTGACAATTCTGTTTGTATGACTCTTGCCTCTAGACCACAGACCTTACTTCTGTTCATTTGGGGGTCAAGTTCAGCTGTCGTTTCACATTGCGGGAAATTAAAGAGAGATGGTACGCTCTCCTCTACGATCCTGTCATCTCAAAGTAAGAGATTTAGCCTGCAGCAACTATACCTTCCCCTCCAAGTTTCTATATTAGTAACCTATCTAAAAGGTAATTAAATTCTATATGTTGTCTCTCTGTTAAGGCTGGCATGGCAGGCCATGCGTCAGCTTCACCCAGAAGCCATTGCAGCAATCCAAAGCAAAGCCCTCTTCAGTCAGCCTGAGGAGGCACTGCTGGCCAAGATTGGTTCAGTAAGTTGTACTGTCACTTTAGGAACATTTCATTGTTAAATATTAGAATCAACTAAGATTCACCAGTCAGAAGGTTACCAAATAAAGAAGTTTTTGTTTTTGTCTCAAAGCCAGCTGTATTTTGTTTTGTCATTGAACAGACAAGTCAGCCCAAACTAGATGTGTTCCAGGAGCTCCTGAGCAAACACCCTGGTGTCTTTCACCCATCTCGCACCCCCAAGAGCCTGCTGGTGCACTGGCAGCTGCTAAAGCAGTACTACCTACTGGATGACCAGAGTGGTATGTTGAGTTGTCTACACATTTACTCCACTTTAACTTCAAAGTATTTTTTCTTTTGTTTTATTTGGGCAGAGCCATGGGTGTTATATAAAGTAATGAGTGGAGAGATTCTGTATGTAACCATCCTCTTGGTTTTGGTTGTATGTTGCAGTCCAGCCTCTCCCTAAAGGTGATCAGGTCCTCAACTTCTCAGATGCCGAGCAGATGGTCGATGATGTAAAATTAAAGTAAGACAGCCTTTATTATTGAAGTGTTCATTTCATGTTTTTGTAATGTGTCAGCCGTTACCATTCTAGCATTTTCTTACGTAATGTTAATTTGTCTGTTTCTTCTCACACAGAGAGAGTAGAGATGAGGTGTTGGAACATGGTAAGAAGTTTGATTATGAATAAACAAGTTGAATATAATATATCTTGTACAACATGAGTTAGAAATGAACAACAGTTACAAATGAAGAGTGGAGCTTCATTACTTGGAAAAAAGTCCAATTTACTTATAATTTGAGTTGTTTTTGTAAAAGTAGTTTATCACAGCTCATTGCCTGAAGTTAAAATATCCCAATAGATTTGTTGTCTCTGTGTATATACATTTCTGATTGTCTTTATACTGTTTGAATAAACCTCCTCACTCCTGGTTTACCTTTGTCCTCCGTTACAGAGCTGATGATTTCGGATCGTCACCAGAAAAGAGAGATCAGACAGTTGGAGCAGGAGCTGCCTCGTTGGCAGGTCCTAGTGGACAACATCACAGGTCTGTAAACTTTCACTCACCACCTAATGCAGATGGCTGTTGTAGATGTATTTGTTTGAGGACTCCAGCTTGGTGGAACTCATTTGTGTTTGTTTGTTGTGTGTTTGGGTCACCAGGGATGAGCATGCCTGACTTTGACAACCAGACGCTGGCAGCGTTAAGAGGACGAATGGTACGCTACCTCATGAGATCCCGAGAGGTAAGAAATCATTCAGAAACAGTTGCTACGAAGAAGCAAGTTCGAGGTTTATCTGTGAGAAGAAAAAATAAAGTAACAGAGAGAGGAATTTTTTTTTATCTGCAGTGATGTTTTTTACATTGTGTTACATTATCTTTTGTTTCATGTTCACACAGATTACGTTGGGCAGGGCAACCAAGGACAAACCCATAGATGTAGATCTAGCACTAGAGGGACCTGCCTGGAAAATATCAAGAAAACAAGGTGAATAAATGAACACATTGTGATGCAAAACAACGTTTTAGTAAGTAATTTGCTTTTAGTTACTGGCAGCAGCTATGACAGGTTTTCAGAGCATTTTAAAACATTTTACTAATATATTTTAAGTTTTTTGATATCGATTATTTAGCCAAATGATAACCCCACCTGTTACATCTTTGAAAGTGAATTTTACACACAACCCTGTAAACTCATTTTTATTTGTTCGAGGCCTGGGCTGAACATGAACATATATATGTGACATTTAAGTTATTAAGGCTTGTGTAAAGCAAGCATGGATGCTGCTGTGAAAACACAAAATATAGTTCATCTCCACTGAAGGAACCTGTCTTCTAACCTTTTTAGTAATTCTTTAGTTATGTATTTCGACCAGAGGAACCAGGGTCTAGATTCTCTTCTGCTATTGTTGCCCCAATAGGACAAGGCCTCTTTAATAATTTTAATCGACAACTGTTTTTTTTGCTTGTTTATGTCTTTAATTGATTTATACTTCTGTTACAACAGTAATTGTTTCACATCCTCTGTCATTGTTGAAATTAACCAAGCTGTGTAATCACATATGTTGATGTCTGCAGGAATTATTAAACTGAAGAATAATGGAGATTTCTTCATCGCTAATGAGGGCAGACGACCGATCTACATTGATGGCAGACCAGTCCTGTCGGGCAACAAGTGGAAACTCAACAACAACTCAGTGGTGGAGGTGTGTGGAGGGTGTCAACTAAGTTGCATATGACGTGATTTTGGCCAACTTGATGTATTTTAGTGAGACTTGCTAACAAATTGTGTTTGTCTCTTCAGATTGCAGGTCTTCGCTTTGTGTTTCTAATTAACCTGGAACTCATCTCACTAATTAAAGCTGAAGCAGCCAAGATGACACAGCAATGAATGTCAGCCATCCAGCAGAGGAGTGAACACAGGAAATACTGGATCCAGTCAGTCCTCCTTTTTCCAACAGTGGTTAACAGCTTCTCTCATGCAGTAGCACAGTGGTGCTATCACGAATCGGACAGCCATGTTAACCTGAAATGTGAATTTAAACTGACTACAGCTGAATCCTGGAAGAAGATAGTAACAGGTTTTACTTGTTTGGACATTTTCCATGTTGTAATGTAGACACTCTCATGATAGAGCTTTGTTTCTCAAGTTTTTCAGAACATTGTATTTAAATTCTGTAGTAAAGCTTTTTCAAAATATTAAACTTGTATACGCAATGTCCGGAAGTCCGTTCTACTGTTGATATCAACAAAATGATGCACAGTACAGTCAGACACATCACATCCTGCACATTGGAGGGATTCTGACATATATATAGTTAAAATAGTCAAAGTCAAGTACATTTTTATTCACATAGACAAATATCGAAAATCACAAATTTCTTAAAAATATAATAAATTCACTGAACAATCTGCACTTGTGGAGGTGTTGAGAAAGGACTCGGGTATCATTCAGCGTGTTATCTGTGGCCCAAATATTCCAAAGTGTATGTTTATAGGACAATGAAATGTTTTTCTTCTAATTTCTTTCGTGAATGACAAGCTAGAAGCTAGAAAACTGTAACAATAAAGAATGGGAACAACAATCCACAGACACTTGAGTTACTGAAGTAAAAGAAAACTTTATTGTATCCAGACCACAGAGCAGTGAGTGTTGCATCTCACACTTTAATGAAGCAGTCATTATACCTCCTGTGTGACTCACACAATTCCTCTATATTTTTATACAGACCAGCAGTGGATTAATAGAAAAGTGAAACTTAATGTGTTGAATGTTTGTGGATCTTGTAATCAATGAAATCAGCTTTGTAGACTAACATACAGTCAAATCTAGTTAACTCTGATGCATCAGCTGTATTATATATATTATAGCTTATAATTTTGAAAAAAAATGTGGCTTTACCCTGCTTTGCTATCAACCTGGGAAAGGAAAGATGGAAACATGCACATTTAAGACTATTTTAGATTTTCTGTATAATGTTTTTCACTGTCAAACAATAAGGCAAAATCACACTAGGTTCAAACTCTTGAAAGCACAGCAACAAGGATTGGGCTGAACTACGTGAGTAGTTAATTGTTATAGCACTTTTTTTTCAACCAGGGTTACAAAAAGTATCAAATATTCAAAAGATAATAAAATAATATGATTAAACATTTAATATTTTAATCAAAGACGGGAAAGAACCGAAGAAACGATCTTAATCTTGAGTTGCTGCAGTGTTGAGTATGTGCACAGTGCCAGTAGGCAGTGCTAGAGACAAACAGTAGGCGTAATATTCTGTCTGTCTGTGCACAATTGAATGACAGGGTTTCCCTGCAGTAGCAAATACGTCCTGCAAACGACTCTCTTATTTCTCCTGGTTCAATCGACTTCTAAAGTCAGGCTGAGGGCAGTTGGTCATACACATAAAACTACAAATCTTTTTTATTTTTAAAAAAAATCCATGTAAGATGCATAAACAACACTAAATCATTTGGGAACAAAATGGCAGAAAACTTGTATCTTCACCTAAAATTCACATGAAAAAAAAAATCATTATCTTTGGACATTTGTAACAAAATCATGAGGCTCCAACAAATCCACAGACTGAATCCAACTGCATACCATTTCTCTTAAACAAATGTGTATCTAAGGTGTGAGTAAAGTTCAGCTGCAGTGTGATTGGTGGCTTTCTTTAAGTGTTGAAATGTCAGACAGATCTGTCCCTTGCCTGCGAGTTCAAGGATTAATCTTGCCTGCTAAATGTCTCAATGATCAACAGGATAATCTAACCTCCGTTCGCACTGTGCACTTTACTGCCATGATGGTGTCGGGCCCTGGATAACTTAACAAAACCATGTTAACTGCATGTGTCTTTACCTGAATTCATTTTTTAAATCAAACCTTTTACTGTCAAGATGCATAAAGGCCTGTGTAAAATATACCAGGTGTGGAAATATTGTCCTCAAGTCACAGACCAGTGCAGTGAATCTGTCGTTACTATGGAAACTCAGTATGCACCACAGGTCATGTTTTGACTGGACTTCCCCCAAACATGGCAAAGTTTTCCCCCTGGCAAAGTTTAAACAAGGGAAGCAGTCAACCCCCAGCCACATTTTACACAACAGTGGTTAAATCCAAATATTATACCTTCTTTGTCTTCTGTAATAGTCTGCTTCGAAAATATGTGTCATTTCAGATAACTTTTCTTAACTGTAAATGCCTGAAAAACAGTGGTGGAGGAAAAATCCAGATATTATTCTTAGTCTAAGTAAAGGAAGCAATCCAATAATGAATGAATAATGAATAAAAATACTTGTATTTAAATACCTATTGAGTTACTACAGAAGTATTGTTAGGTAGATGTACTTGAATAATAAAAAGTAAAAGTACTAGTATGACGGTAAAATGTCCCCTGTGACTGATATTCTATCTGACATCATTAGATTGTTAGTACTGATTGGACAAGGTGCGAAGTACAAGGTCCAGGGTTCTTTTATTTATTGTTCTATGACAAAGGTTATGTAAGTTGTGCCACTCACAAAACCAAAATGAAATAAATGGATTAATGAATAAGGATTCGTAAAAAATTAAATAATTGTTTATGATAGAATGCAGAGAGCGAGTTGAAGAGTCGCTGCTCTGAAGTCTGGCGGTGCAGCAGAGGACACTTCTGTGTTGCTTGCCAGACGGCAGCAGGGAGAAAAGTATATCATTGATATATATTAGAGGATGTTTTGGGTTGTCTTACTCTCCTGAGTCTCGAACACTGGTCTAATTCTTGATCGACCCCATCCCACAGCGTCCCAACTCAATAACTGTACTAATAAATGTGTAGTTTATTGTGGTTATGTAACACAGTAACAGTTAAAGTTATCTGATTATTCTATATGTGTGCACTAACGTCTCACTAGTTCATTCGTCTCTGCTGATTTGCTATTTTTAAACACTTCCTACTATCCTACTTTTCCATTAGGTGGCTGCAGTTTACCAGAACAACAACGTTTCCTGATAAAGACTTCCTCATTAACCCCTCATGACCAGCAAGCAAGAGTACGGAGGTTCTGCTTTGACTTTAACAAATAAAATAAATCCAGGAGGGAAAAAAACAATGTTGCTTTTGATGTGAAGACACCTTTGGCACAGCTCATTTTTATTTGTCACATTTTTTCATTTGATTAGTGGTCTATCTGGTATCATCAGGTTGTTGTCTGATTTGAGTTGAGATTTATGTCAACTCAAATCATTTACTTATTCAACATGGAAAGAGAAGCACGTAGACTTACTTCAGGCACACTTGCATCGAGCCAAGGATGTTGTTAAAAAGCCTTTATTTGTTAGACTTAAGAATCACGAAGGAGAGTAAACGCCTTATATTGATTCAAACCTCGTGTGCACTTCCCCTCTGCATGTTTACCTTGTAAACTCAGGTGCATTCAGGGTTTGCTCAGAGAGTTTAAGAGGCAGACAGCTTGATAAATGAGTGTTAGTTCACGGCTGTATTAACCTGCCGGGAAGCATTGGTGCTGAGACAAAATAAATCAAATTACATGATAACTGACACTTTCGGGGAAGCCATCCTTTATTAAGTGTCTGTAAATTGTAACTTGCGGCAATATTAATTGTTTTATTAAATCCTCGTTAATTGTGAGACTCAATATGAACACAAAAATCCCTTTAGCCAGTGTGCCATTTTACAGCAGTCTTGACTAGTTAGTTGCCCATCGAATTCCTTGCAGTCAAGCTCCTGTCTACATTACAGAGCCACTGCTGGCAGATAACACCAGTTGAACTCTGAGGTCCACTGATCAGGGTTTGTTATCCGATCCTCGCTCCAGGCTAAGGACAAAGAAGAGTGTGCTTTTGAGGTAGCAGCTCCTAAACTCTGGAACTCTCTTGCATTGGACTTGCGTTCTGTGGACATTGCTGACACCTTTCAAAAGCAGCTGCAGACTCATTTGTTTAGACTTGTTTTTACTTAACTTCTTTTGTTTGTTGTGCTTCTTGTTTTTAGCTGGTTGTCTGCTTTTTAATGTCTCTTGCTCTCGCATTTTTATTTTTTGTTTTTGTTTGCTTTTTTGTTGTATCTATTGTCTTGTGAAGCACTTTGTGAGTCTGTGTTGTATAAATACATGTTTATTATTATCATTATTATTAAAGGGGCACTACGAAGTTTTGGAGAATAAACTCAAATTCAGAATTTTACTATTTACAACATTAATGAGTTAATAATACAAACTCAGAAAAACATATTGTTTCCTAACTGAATGAACAAGCTGTTCTCAGAGGACAGTAAGATCCCCAGAACACTGTTTGGGGCTAGAAAGGTGGCAGGGTCCGCCACATATAAACAAAGTAAAACAGTATGAAACTGTGTTGTCCTTAAAGCTCAGTTTGTTTATTCAGTCATGAAAACGAAGTGTGTTTGTTTATTTAGCTTAAGCATGAAAAATCTTCTCCCTTCTGACTAAAATTTCCCCCAAACCAGGTAGTGCACGTTCAAGTGGTCCAATTCGTGGAGGGGATTTCACTACCTGGCAACCCAAAGGTTGTCCTCAAACTAAGCCTCGGTAAATAAAACAATTATTACACCATCTTTTAATCAAACACCGAAGCACACCTCTTCCAAGCAGTTGTTTGCAAAGTGTTGATAACCTTTAACCAAATTATTTTGGGCTGTTGTACTCTCGCCTCGCCTGTTCTGCAGGCTTTGGGCTGCCACATGACGACAGAGAAGCACTAGTTATCTTGAACGCCGCTCGGTCTGTGTTTGTGTATCGTTGCAGAGCTGCGCAACGTTGATGACGTTCGGCTGTAACTACGTGGAGAGCATCTGAAACAAGCAGACGACCGGCACAACAGGAGTGAGTAATTATTACTTAGTGCCATGAGGAAGCAGCAGAAAATGACGTTTATTGTATTTCTGTACGTCTCTGACTAAGTGGGTGAATATCTGACCGGCTGGCTAGTTGCCAGTTGCTGCTTTGAGTGTTAGCTAAGTTAGCCGTGAGGATGAGGATGGTGATGAAGCGCTATGAAGTCGGATTTAACGTTAACTAGCAGCGTTAATTTCTTTACACCTTAACATTAATGTTCAGTTATTTACCGTAAAGATAATGAATATTATATAATCAACTATCTTCACCGCTAACTGTGTTTACCTTGGTGCTGCCCTCGCTGTCATTTTTGCTAACATCTGTTAAGTCAATGAAGGAAATTAAGTCTCACCTATAGTTATTTTTAGGCACATTGTTAACTTGTGGACTGTGTACACACAGATTTGTCTAAAGTATGTTGGCAGGAGAGCAAGTTTAGGCTGTCAGAAATATATCCAACATCATGTCTGTTAGGGAAAAATGGCAGGTGGTCAATAAAGTAGTTGCTCAACACCTGGAGATATTGTGATGGAGAAAGGTCAGAACAGTACCTCACTGAGCAGTGCTGTAGCCATACAACTATTCTCTTACACTGTAAATCTTAAATAGTTCAAAGACAATGTAGAAATGTAAAAGTGCACTCTGTAATTTTTTTCAGCAACAGTATATATAGTCCTACATTCTTCAATCGTAGGACTTTCAGATGGGCAATGTGCTTTTATTTAGTTTTCACCCAATTGCAGCTCAAAATACAAGCCTGTTAAGCTCTGTTTACAAAAGCTAATGTTAACACAAGGCTTTAAAGTAAGTCTAAAACTCACTTTAGTTCTTGCAAACTGCTTTTCCTTCTATCAAGAGCTCTGTTTGCAGACTAGTGTAAGTTACATAGTGCTGCTTTAGGTCTTTTTTGGCGACAAATTTCACTAGAATATCAATACCCAATATCCCTTACTAATTTGAATGGTATACATAACCAAAATGTCATTTTTAAAAGCACTTTTGAGACATATTGTCTGATTGTTCTACAGTTGTATTATGATTTTGTGTTCAGTTGGGACATTGGTGTTACAATTAACTGTGTTTAAAACAAAGCCTTGAATGCACCATCTGTATTAACATCCCATTTAAGTTTAACAGGTGAATTATTTCAGCGTAGTTTTAAGTAAGACAAGTTGAGGTCAAGGCTATTATTACACTTGGCTCCATAGCTCTACATTATCATTTCTTTTCTAAAAGAGCTGTAGTTCCACTTACTAGAAATGTTGTGAGAGACACCATAAACAGTAGGAGATTACCATTTCACCCTCTGACCCCTCAGAGTTTAGGTAGCACTCTTCTGGCTGCTGGTAGGCATGCTGTCGCAGCGAGGACTGGCTAATGATAACCCAGTCTAATCTTAATAGCCACTTCTGATAGTGATAAGACAGGTGTAATTGATTGATAAAGAAGAACCCCTTCATATGCTATCTGTCCTTTTATGTGTGACCTGCTGTAGGTAACAACACAGTAGTTATCTCAAGGAAATTGAATCGAAAGCAACTGGATTTGGTTTTTGTCTTGAAGACGTTTCACCTAGTACTAGTACTAGTACTAGGACTAGTCTCAGCCTAGTCAAGGGAGCAGAACTGATGAAGCCTCTCGGATGAGAGGTGAAACGTCTTCAAGACAAAAACCAAATCCAGTTGCTTTCGATTCAATTTCCTTGAGATAACTATGACCTGGATGAATGAGAATATTCACAAGCTTAACACAGTAGTTACATTTTTCCAAGGAGAGTTTGTGCTTCTAATTTTATTCAGATGTTCCAGTGTGATCTGTGTACTTTGGTCAGTCACAGAGTGTCCCTCATAAAGCAGCCCCACCCAAGATGTTTTCTAAAGGTTGGAGACATTTGGCTCCTTTCTCAATTCAGGCTGGAGTCTTTATTAAGTCATAACTCTGTTCCACATTGTCAAAATGTCAGGGTATTGTCAACAGGAGAAGACAGAGTCCTGTTAAATGATATTTTTCTATTGTACTGGTAATACGCCTCAGTTAGCTACTTAATGCTGGACTGTTAGTGTTTACTATAACTACACATTTCGGTGGTTAGGAGGAGAGCGAACTGAAGCCTCCTCCTCTCCTCTGTTCACTCCCCCTTAGCTGGTTGGCTCCTTTTGAAGGTTGCAGTAACTCCTGGTTGGTCCGTTCAAGAGGAGGTGAAGAGATTAAAGGTTCAGTTGGCCATTTTAACAGAAACATGCTGGCAGTGAAGAGAGACGGTTTGGTTATCTAAAAACGTTATATTAGATTGTACATAGTGTTCAAGTAGAAAAATAATGCAGGGCTGTTTTCATCAGCTATCTCATCTTATACTTACTGTTAGGGCTGCACACTATGGTAAAGTGCATATTGCAATTATTCTCACAGTTATTGGGATCATGATATGTTTCACAATTAGTGGGACTGATCATTTTTGCATCCTAGTCTTGATTTTCACTACAAAACCTATTAAAGTCATGATGATGTGACATTTGTTTGGGTCTGTACCAAACTAACATGTTTTCTTACATCTAGAAAGCAACACACCTTACCTTGTATAAAAAAAATTAAAATTTGCAGCTTATTTGGATATTGTCATTTTGCCAATTTTGACCGTTTTATTCACTGTTTACTAACATGTCACTGACAGGGGCTGTGTTCAGTAGGACTGTCACTGTTTGAAAGTCAATCTTGTACAATTTGCGTATTCCTCTTGCCAGACCTGCTGTGTATTCGACTTCAGGAGTGCACAAGTAAATATATGTGGAAACTACTGCTCTAGATAAACCAGACACTTTTCTGTTCTTAAATTCACTGGCTGGCATACAAAGACACGTGTGAGAGCTTACCTAGAAGTAAATCGCTGCAGATGTTTTGAAGTGTGTCAAAAACTTCTCATGTGTGCAGCCTTAACATTTTCACCGTCAGCAAGAATGAAGTGTTGATTCACAGTCTGCTTGGCAAAAGAAAGAACCAATAATTTGGACACCACAGTTTATTTCTCTGTCGGGTTTGTCTTCTGTCTCAAATTGAAGCAACTTCAGCAACTTGTTCATAGAAATTCAACCTTTCTTTGCAATATCCTATGTGCTGTGTCACTGTGACATTACTTTTCTTCCCAGAACATCAGTGCAATGCTGCTTCTCAGACGCTGCCACAACCTGACTCGATTTGGTCCTCTCAACACTCAAAGGTACGGTAACAAAATGGCCATTTGGCGCAGGCTTCAGTCCTGGCATTTTTTTGTGCCGCTGGCATTTACGTGACCTGGCATTGACTAAGTAATTAAGTTTGGTCCAGACTGAGCTCCACCCAGTCAATGTCTCAGTTTATGGGTGCATGCTGAAACCTACAAGTCTTGCAGTGTTTTTGCAAATGCGTAGGATTTTTAAAATTCTTTCATTAACAACATGACCTGACGAGTTCTGTTTAGCCCCCTTTTTATATTTCATTTCACACTTTGTGAATACATCACAATTGTGTAGCTACAGTTAAATACACGTTTCCTTGAGACCTAACAAGCTTGAATTGATGACTGTAAAAGTTACATTTTGATTTTTCCCGTATCATAGGCATCAGGTGGCACCTGCCGTGACATCGTGTGCAGTTCGCCTCTGGAGTAGCGGCAGCAGTGAGGACCACAGATCGTACCAGCGTGCACATGGTCCCAGATGGAGACATGCGCTGGCAGGACTGCTGGCTGGTACTGGGGCAGTACTGGCGTATGGCCTCCACCACCACAAGGTCTGGAGGAGATAAGATCAGTGAAGACGGTCAATGTTTGATTTGCTTTTCATTGTGCCAAAGCTAAATTATGTCAGTTAAACATGTTTTTTTCACTGTTGTCCAACGACAGAACAATATGAAGATGTGGCTTTGATCGTGACAAGTTGTGACGGGCACACGTTACAGACTAAACGTTTAAAGATTAATTTAGATTAAATGTAGTTGCAACTTGGCTTGGAATTGGCTACTGGCCAGATGTTTTGGCTGAAAGGTTTTTTTCTTGAAATTTATCAAATATTGATTTAGAGTATCACAGTTTAAGTGTACAGTAGATGTTACAATCCTGATTATAAAAGTGTTGTTTTATTATCTAAATTGTTTAATAACATCATATTTAGGAAGTGAGAACTCTCTCACGGTCACACCCTTTTATGGTCTTTTGCTGTTTACAATGAGGGCAGTGACCAGTTTGCAATGTCAGGTCATTTGTCAGTTTTTACTCCCACGTTTTATGTGACTCAACATGCACACACATCTTGAGCTCAGCAGACTGCTTCATCTCTCCGGAGAAAAGAACGAGGGGAGTTTAGACTGGAGAATTACAAGAACACATCATGACATCTGCTTCCCAAACTGCTGATGACAATGGTGGAAATGTGGCATCCTGAAATACTTCATTGAGTCTTTTTTCACTTTTGTGGAGTTTGTTGCACCTCAGATTCATTTCTTAAAAATCAGTAACACCTTGTGAATGATGGTTACAGATCCACTCAGCTCTCACATGTACAGTTAGAAAGCATTAACTATCAAATAGCAGCAGTGCAGCACTCCTCAACACGTGTGAATAATTAACATGGTGATGCTGCAAAATGCTGATTTCAGGACTTTGTAGCAGCTTTTATTGGTAGAAGTAGTACGACTAGTTCTGCTGTAGTAGTAGAATCCTGTATTTGCCGAAGTCAGAAGCTTGTAACGCTTCTGTGTTTGTTTGTTTTTTCTTTCACCAGTAAAAGGCAATTCAAAGAATGGTAAAAAACAATCATTACTAGCTCAGGAACATGGTGCTGCTTGACAAACAAAGGCATCTGTGTTGACCAACGTGTGGTGTTTGCACAATTAAGGCTGAGGCCTTTCACAGTGGGTTGGTATGGCAGCTACTGGCTGATGGAAAGGCTGAAACTTTTTGTAAAATTTGTTCTTGACAGATTTTTCTGCCTTAAAGCAGCAGAGAATGAAGATTACTGCAGGACTGCATTAATAATGGAAGCATTACGGAGATATACTGTATATCAATGACTCAAAATAATAAACATTACTTTATGTCATTTCTAAAATAAGTATAGTAATTTTGAAATAGTCCCATAATGTTTTTCTGATCAGTGTTGTATTTATACCCTGTGATGTAATCTATATTTATCTTAGTTTCATGTATCCCACCATACATTATATGAACATAGTCTCGATTGGAGCAACTTAGCATTGATTTTTATGTATTTCTCCCTGGTACCACTGTGTGTGTCCAAACCAGAGGCTGTTCAGATATTATATGATATATTTATAATATGATTTATAACATACAAACATCAGGATGGACACACACAGCCCAGTGGTGTAGGCATGTGCAAACAAAGGGAGAACACACTAACACTGCTGTTACAACCACTTTACCACCCTAAGACCAGAGGCCTCATAGTGACAAATAATTACAATTACAACGTGATCACAGAAGAATCGAAATTTCCTATCAGTCTCAGTTTTCTAGATAAATAACCGTCTTCCAGGCTGAACTCTTGGTTTACAGTTCTTTCTCTCTTCTCTGGTCCTTTTTGAATGATAACAAAATTGACGTCTCGTCTCTTTTCTCCGGTGCAGGCTGAGCAGGCAGACACAGTCAGAGTGCAGCCCATAGAGAAGACCTCAGCTCTTCCCATCTTCACCCAGGAAGAGGTCACCAGTCATCGGTCTCTGGAAGATGGCGTGTGGGTCACCTACAAAGGTGGCGTCTATGACATCACAGACTTTGTGGCCATGCACCCTGGTGGGGATAAAATCATGTTGGCAGCAGGTGGAGACCTTGAACCCTTTTGGGCGCTGTATGCTGTGCACAGCCAGGAACACGTGCTGGAAATCCTCTCAGAATACAAGGTGGGTTAACGCAGTAATGACAAACCAAGGACGTGCTGCACTTTGTGTCTGCCTAAAAATGTTGTGCTTAAACCAGAAAAGTTAGCCTCTAAAACCATGACAAAATAAAAATAAAATGTCTAGTGACTACAGGTACTTTTACCTTACTTAGGTACATTACTGAAGAATATTTTAAATGAAACCAATGAACCGTAGGAAGAATATTAACAATGGAGTGCCTTGGAAAAGAACAGGGTTTTGAGCAGATTTTTACAGTGTGGAATAAGTATCATCGAACAGGTGATCAACGTAAATTTAAGACAAGACTAGCCAGTGTTTGTAAGCCCATGTGTAGACATTTGAGTGACACCTCTGGCTGGAAAGAAAAACATAAATAGTAGAGTAGAAAAAAGAGAAAAAAGGTGAGGGGTAAAATGATTGATTGTTCAGTTCATTGTAAACATCATTTACAGTTATAACTTTCTGGTTCAACTGTGGCCTACAGCACTTGCTTTAGTTTTGTGTGCACTGCTTGTATTCCCCCCATTTAACCGAGTTGTAGCAATGTCACCATTAGAGATGTCATAATTTCTGTAGTGAGTAAAATTTCAACATAACTCATAAAACCTTTGGCCAAATCCACAAAAATAGAACCCGAGTTATAAACAATAATTTCATTGTAGTGCTTCTACATGCTTGCAGTGCAACACATAATGCAGAAACTGCCCCTTGAGCACCTATTTAGTGTAAAAATCCATTAAAATGTTTGCTCTACGTTTGAGGAATGTAAACAGAGATGAATTTGAATCAATTGCAGCTGTTTAGCAGAAGGATGTCAGCTGATTTTATCCTTAAATGAACTTTGCCACTCTTGCACCTGATCACTAGAGACGCACATGAAATGGTCTACTGCCTAGTGTTTACTGAGGAAAAACCAGCAGCTGTAGGCTAAATACTGGCACTCCCTCAAGTGGTCAGTGAGTAAAATGCTTGCAGATGTTTTCTGGTGGAGTTTTCTTTGTTTTGCCTTTGTATTGTATTTAAGCCATTTAAGCAGAAATGGCTAAAATGAATAGAGAACACACTTTTAGTTAAAAATGTGCAATAGCTCGTTGCATTGAGTTTGTCCCATGTGGCCTAATAAAACATGTGTGTGTGGTTAATACAAGGTTGGCGAGCTGAGTGCAGAAGACCTGAAGAAGCAGCAGAAGGTTGAATCGTCAGACCCCTACTCCTCTGACCCGAAGCGTCACCCCGTCCTGCACATCAACAGCCTCAAGCCTTTCAACGCCGAGCCGCCTCCTGAAATCCTCACTGACAACTACATCACGCCGTCAGCTATCTTCTTCAAGAGAAACCACCTGCCGGTTCCTCAGGTCGACCCAGCTTCTTATAAGCTGCACGTGGATGGACTACCTGGAGGAACGCTGACACTGTCTTTAGAAGAGCTGAAAACTCGTTTCCCCAAACACACCATCACCGCCACGCTGCAGTGTGCCGGTAACCGCCGCTCTGAGATGAATAAGGTAAAGCAGGTGAAAGGACTGAACTGGGGCATCGCTGCCATCAGTAATGCTACATGGAGCGGTGCAAAGCTCAGGGATGTGCTGCTGGCTGCTGGTTACAGGCCTGATGACGCCCAGTGGGCTCGCCATGTTCAGTTTGAAGGACTCGACAAAGACGTGACCGGGACTACCTACGGCGCCTCCATCCCTCTAAACAAGGCGATTAGTGAGGAAGGTGATGTGCTGCTGGCTTATGAAATGAACGGCGAGGATATCCCTGCCGACCACGGCTACCCGGTCCGGGTTGTGGTTCCGGGGACGGTGGGCGCACGCAATGTCAAATGGTTGGGGAAGATTGTAGTGAGTGCAGATGAGAGCAGCAGCCACTGGCAACAGAATGACTACAAGGGCTTCTCCCCCGGGACGGACTGGGACACAGTGGACTTCAAGTCGGCTCCGGCCATCCAAGAGCTGCCCATTCAGTCAGCGATCACCACACCATCAGACGGCGCTATGGTCAACCGCAGCAATGAAGAAGTGACTGTGAAGGGTTACGCCTGGAGTGGCGGGGGCAGAGAGGTGGTACGTGTAGACGTCTCTGTGGATGGAGGGAAGACATGGCAGGTGGCTAAGCTGAAGAGCAGCGAGAAGGGACAAGAACCAGAACCCTCGCCCCCGCCGGGACGGGCCTGGGCGTGGAAGCTGTGGGAGTTAACGGCTCCTCTTCCTGCCGAGGCTCAGGAGCTGGAGATAGTCTGCAAGGCGGTTGACAACAGCTATAACATGCAGCCGGACACAGTTCCTCCCATCTGGAACCTGAGGGGCGTCCTGAGTAACGCCTGGCACAGAGTGAAGGTGAAGATCAATGAGGACGAAAGTGAAGAATAGACTCAGTGCTTTGATCCACGTTCAGATTCCAAAAGGTTTCACAGCGGAAAGAGTGGACTTTGTGTTTTAAATCTGTCACTCAGCTGGAAAAGTGAACAGTTTCACAGAGTTGATGCACAGTTTTATATAACAACAAATACATCAGCATTTGAAGTATTTATGCAATCATGTTGCCTGTGAGATTTGAAGGATTTTCAGAGCTACATAGCTAGAACAAAGCTAGACGCTGTGAATGACCAAATCAAAACATGTCCGGTTTTATTGATTGATGATTCACTGACACTTTAATCTTAAGTGAACATGTGATTGAGTTTGTCTGAAAGAAAGAAAAACATTTATTTTTGTAATCAGTGTTGACTTTGTCAATGCGGACGTATACGCACAGAATATAACATGTGTTGAATTACCAGTCATGCCTCATAATTTAAAAACCTAATTTTAAATATTAAGTCTCACTGAAATGTAGAGGAGTATAAGGTTTATTATATCATTACTTTGAGTGAAGGCTGCTAGAGTTGCGTGGATTGTTCACTTAACTTTAGAGAGAACAACTGGAGTAGGGCTGCAACTAACGATTGATTGATCTGCACGATTAATCGTTTAGTCTATAAAGTATATAACTAACTATATAACCCCCTATCAAATTTTCCGAGAGAACAAATCGAGATCTTCAATTTTTTTTCTTTTGTACAGCCAACAGTCTAAAACCCAACTCTTCATTTACTTTGATAAATATAGGAAAACAGCAAATCTTTACATTTAGGAAGCTGGAACCAGCAAATGCTTGATTTTCTGTCAATCAATTAATCAGCGAATTGTTGCAGCTCTAAACTGGAGTTTTCCAAGACTGGAATCAACTTGAAAATTTGATACATCATTTGTTTATCTGCAGTTGTGACTTTGCTGTTTTGATAACCTTCGTTAAATGAGAAGATTAGAAAAACTTTTAAGTTCGAGCAGCTAGGAATAAAACAACCAGGAGCAGCTGTCAGTGGCTTACATCACACATGCTTGTTTTTAGTCTGATACTCAGAGGTGAGCTGTGACCCTCTGTCTGCCATTCAGTTTCTGACCCGCACTGTTTTAAAATCTGTAGGAATGACCAGACCTCACTGTGGAGATTTAGCTAAAGTTAGCTGTGTTTATGCCGCAACATTACAGCATATTACACAGGTCTGGGTGCTTCTTGACCACAGTTGTGACCCTCTGTGCTCTGACATACAGGTTAGGGGGAAGGAGGATTTAAGATTTAGAGAAAGATGGTTGAATGTTGACTCCATACAAGGAGAGAGAGAGAATAAATAATGTGTGTTAACCTAAATATCCTCCATCTTTAGAACTTGTTTGGACTGCAGTGACTGCGCCGCCTCTCCAAATGAAGCCCTGCTCTTCAGGGTCATGGAAATGTTCAGTAATGTTCATTTTAATTCATTGAAGTCAGATTAACAGTTGAATCTGTTAAAGCTGCTGAATGCGTGTGATGCAGCTCAGTGATCAACATTTGTGTACGCTATGCTTTGCGTAAAATGTACATTATCGTTGAAGATAATGAATAAAGAGCTCTAATTTTACACTAAAGTACTTCTATTGATTCTATTGCTGGACTAAGAATTTTTTTCCATTTTCTAATTTCTATTAAAACATGAAGTTACAAGAAGTTTTTAACCGATTATGTCTGAGGAAAGAAGCTGCTCTGTACTCTGCTGGTACGGCACTTAAACTTTGCTTCACCACTGTCTCTATGCCAGTTATTATTTTTGCATTGCCACCATTAGACACATTACCTCATCATTATGCATTCTGCACACCACTATGGTAAAAAAATGTGTTAAACTATGTATTTTTTCACTTGCTTTCAAAACAAATGCCCCAGTCAAATGATCTTTACCACAATAGATTACACTCGTGTTTAATGTTTAGAGTTTTATTTTTTCCTGCTGGAACAGATACAAATGCACTCATTTATTTTCCAGGAGCTATCATATACTGACGTAAACTGTACACTCACCGGAAACTCTGGAAAACCCCACTTATTCACAAATTTGCCTGTCTGCAGGCCTAATAAAAGAATTCTGATTCTGATGAACAGCATAAATGAGGTAACCTTCAAGATGACATTGATGTCATCTGTGGGTGATACATTTTGTTAGTTCTGTTGAAATTCAGTAACTGTCAGCAGCAGGATGAGGTAATTGAGCAGTAATTGTTGAGGATAGCTCTAAAATCAATTCAGTGTCACATTCATGTTTTCTTCAGTAACATTTTGTTAATTATGCAGAAATCCAGTTTCAACTCCAAAGACACCGTCCGCCCAAAATGTGTTATGAACAGTTTCATGTTGAAACGGCAATCGTTGGGGTTTTCCTGGATCTTGTCATTTTGGCTTCAGAACCAAAGTTCATTCAAGCTGTAAAGCGTGTCTGAAGGTTTCCAGAAATCTCCTCCTGCTACTTTTACTGCGTGTGACCTTATTGTGGTAACAGAGGAAACAGGATATGAAGTGACTCAGACAGCATTCTGACAAAAGATGTTGCAGCTGGCGGGAAGATGAATAGCAGGAAAAAAGGGAAGAGCAACTCATGTAAAAGATGAGGTGTTGTGTCAAGACAAACAATGACAAAACTACACTCATTTATCCTTTAAGTCACAGTCCATTATGCATGTGATTTCTTAATGAGCATATGATCTGGTAGTCATGATGTTGTCATGTGGACGACTGACCCTTCTCCCTGAACAGGATCGAACAGATGATGATCCTGCACGTACATTTCTCTGAGACAGATGTTATTTGTTCTTTTTATAAAACACGATATTTTCCATGATTTTCCACACATGATAAATACGGTGGGATTCTTTATTAGTGTCTTGAGGCTGCTGACCAGGAAGTTGTTGGGCAATCATGTTTGTTGTAAACTTTTTTTTTATTGTGATCTGTCTCTGAGTCATAAATGACTAAAATTGCGTTGAGCAGAATTGCGTAGAAGAGCTAAAGAAACACGTTCTTAATGGTTCTGAAGTTGACCCAGTCTGTGAGAACTGACGTATTCTGCTGTTATTTCACAGGACTGACGGTGCTGTGAGTATACACTACTCACCAAGTCTTTTAGGAGAAGTGGCAGAAAGTAAAGGAAAGCAAAATCTGCGAAAGAAATGACAACCACTGTCTATTGCAGCCTCATCCACACTATCTATTACTGTACACCCACGTCTTGCTGCTTCCTTCTTTCTGTTCCTTTATTTTCACAGTCGGTAATAATGATTCAGTCAGTAAAATGAAAAATAAACAATTGACAGGAAGCAGATGAAGCTGACTTGAGTAAGTTTCACTTCTATCTAGGTCAGCAAAGACAGAGAATTGTGTCACATTGGTGGTAAATGCAAACGAGTGCACTTAAGCTCTGGATTAATTTATCTGTGGAAAATTGTGATGCAGTGAGGAATGTGCAGCATGTGGACTAATCTTATTCTAAAATTATCAAAGGAATATACAAGAAACAGCCTGACCTCAATGCCTGCATGAGTAATTCGGTTGCTAGGATTTCGACCATCAGACACTGTTGGCAGACAAACACAAACCTTTAGTGTCAGTGTGTTGCCTGTAAGTCTGTAAGGTACCATACAGCTATATGATACCTGCCATCCTACATGCACTCACACCTTGAGACCAGCTGTGTTGTCGGCTAATGCTAATGTTACATTTATACCAGTTCATTCATTACAGTATGTTGTGGTCTTGCACCAAGTTTTGTAAACATACCCTACAAATACCCCAATGAAATCCAGAACTAAATAACTATAAAGTCTGTAGGCGATTGGTTTTGTATAAAATGTACACATCTGAAAACTAATTTTTATGTAATTCTTATTTTATTTTAAGTCTGACACATGCTTTCCTCCGATGAGCTGAAACAAGAAGGAATTTGATTTGTCTGACAAAGCAAAAACAGAAACCGTCATCATCCAACCTCTCCCAAAATTTGACAAATGTCATCAGACGTTATTCTCTGACTTTAAAAGTACGGAGCCAATTGCAATATTGTTAATTATTTCACGGAAACTAAACCTATGTAAACAAATTTACATGTTCAAGGCTCTGTATACTGTGACCATATCAATATTTCCATTCATGGTTCAAACGTGTATAAATAAGAGTTTTAACGTCAAGTCAAAGACTGTCTATCTTGTTGCAGATTCGTCTGCTGGAATTAGCATCCGCACCACCTAGCCCACGTCTGCCCTGCCCTGTAATACCACTTTGAACCTGAGGAGGCGACGGTGCTCTGGATATCCAAAGCTACTCTGCGAGTGGTTTTGACTTATTATCCACTTTACATCATTTATCCACAGTGATTTGAGTCACTGTTTGTCTATATGATACTGATTAATGAGGCTTTTAATGAAAAATAAGCATATTGTCTTGTTTTAGCTCAGTTAAACACTTGTCAATCAATTTAGGTGTAATATCACAAACCTTTGTTTTGCATCTGAACAGTATTTCATCCCTTGACACCCTTCAGATCACATTTGTTTTGCAAAAAAAGGAAATACAGTTGTTGTTGTGTTTGTTGTTGTTGTTGTTGGCAGCATATAATAGCAAAACCAACCCCATGTCTGGCCCATCCTTTGTACCTGTCATCAAGGATGGGTCCAATAGTGGATTAACTGGGTTGTGAACATAAATATTTGTCTCAGATGGGACAGGTGTGAGAATGACAGGAATGTGGAGGTGGAGGGCAAAAACACCGTCTGTGGTTTAGGCTCATAGTTGAACGGTCATAGCACTGTTTAATACCAGGGATCAACAAAATGTCACTGACCCTGAAGGAATAATAAAATAGTTTGTTCAGGACGACCTTCCTTTTGTCAGAGAGTTAAACGGTGGCTCGACCCTATAAACTGTCGTGAGTGTGAAGACCCCTGCTGCAGCTCCACGTCCTCTCTGAGCAGCTGTACAGTTTAACAGCAGACGTGTTGGCTTGAGGTCAGCTGGCTGCTCTTGCAATCCTCATTCTTCAGAAGTGGATCATCGCAGCCACAGGGCTGACTCATGCGCCGGGCTGGGTTAAAAACCGCTGGAGCGCTCAGAGAACAAACAGAGTCTGCAGCTCCGCCGAGCACTTCTCAGGCTCTGAGCATCTGAGACCTGGATATCTGGGACAGAGCCTCTTTTGTAAAAAACTTGAATATGGACTACACAGGACAGCTGCTGCTGCTGCTGCTCAGCCTCGGTGGAGCAATCTGTGCAGTGGTGCAGTGGACAGAACTAGATGAAGCAAAGGTGGGTAGATAGTTTGCTTTCTGATTTGTTTTCTTAACAGACAGTACATACACTGTCTAAATAAGTGTACAGTGTCTTTTTAAGTGTGTGAGAGCTCTGTTGTCTGTCTTTGCATTCACAGGCCTATTTGAAGCAGTATGGCTACCTGGACGAGCCAACTGATCCACAGGACCCTCATTACCTGGAGGAGGTCATTGAGGCTCTCAGGTAAAATAGATTAGCACATGTTAGATCTAGTTGAGGGTCTGTTGAAGCACGGAGGAGGATGTCGGCAGCCCACCTCGTGTTGTCAGATCAGTGTGCAGATGTTATGTCTTGTCTCCAGGGTGTTCCAGAGGGTGAACGATCTGCCCCCTACTGGAGAAGTTGATGAACCTACTCTGGACGTGATGAGGATGCCGCGCTGTGGCATGGAGGACCCCTTCAACAAGCGACAACACAGATACAGAGTGCTGGGTGAGTGTCCGCAAGTTTGTATTCCTGGTTGTCGTGTCCTTTGAAGCTAGTTATGGGTCTGTTAAACCCCACACAGGTTCTGTCCAGATGTTCCTACAGTGTGAACAACATTAAAAGTGTTTGCTGCAACTCTGACAACTGTGTGGGCAAAGTCTTGAACAGTGAAAAGTAAAGATCTGATCAATTTGAGACTTTTGGGAGAAATCCCTGGATCTTTAAAGGCAGCAGCTTTTAACTCATAAAAGAAAGGCTGCTGAAATGTTTCACACAAATAGAAATACTGCTAAAGAAATAAAACCACTTGTTCAAACTCAAGTAGCAGTATACGATGCCTTATTTGAAAGTATTATGATAGAGAACGTGAATAGATATTACCAATAAACGTGACATTAAAAGATACCTCCTGATGTATTTTCAATGTATCCGCACTTGTCATTCTGTGCAAAAAAGTTTCCAAACCTTTATCAAACGACATTTATCGAGGAACACCGTTTTGTTGTGGTGATTCAGAAAAGGGGATCGTTCTCTCGCAGGTCGTTGGAGAAAGAGGAGTCTGACCTACCGCATCATCAACTACACACCGGACATGAAGAAGACACAGGTCAACATGGCCATCCGCTCTGCCTTCAAGTACTGGAGTGATGTGACTTCTTTGACCTTCAGAGAGATCCACTATGGCAGAGCAGACATAAGGATCTCCTTCCATGACAAAAAAGGCTGCCCTAGCCCATTTGACGGCCGTGGTTAGTTTGTTAAACATATTATTTCACTGTGAAACACAAACCGCTACTGCTACTGTCTCCTAAAACTCTCACTTGAACTGTTTGTTTGTACCACCTGCAGGTCATGTCCTGGCCCATGCTGAGTCACCAGAGTCTGGTATTGTCCATTTCGATGAGGATGAGTTCTGGACTGAGGGGTCATATTATGGCACTAATCTGCGCATTGTAGCTGCCCATGAAATCGGCCACGCCCTCGGCCTGGGTCACTCTCAGTACAGAGACGCTCTGATGGCTCCGGTCTACACTGGTTACCGTGCCAAATTCAAGCTGCATTCTGATGATATCAAAGGAATCCAGGCGTTATATGGTGAGTGCATTAAGGAGGCCCACTGCACCGGATCAGAGCTGACAGACTGGTATTGATTGCGACTTTGCATTGATCAGTGCCTGTGACTGGACCTGACACCTCATGTGATCTCTTCATGCAGCTGTTGATGTGCAGATTTAATGATGGCTTTCAGCAAACTTCATGTTATTATTCTGTATCATTAATTGTTGACAGTGATGTGTGACGCTGAGCTGTTTACAGTAAGGTCAAAGTTAGAACTGTTGTCGATTAGTTGATAGAAAATTGACTGAGACAGCAGGATGGGTCACCATGATGTAATGTATGTATAAAAATAGCAGTCTTTTCGCTGATGGTCTCGTTTGCTGTTCCAGGTCATTTATAATCATCAGATGAATCACAAGACTGTTTTATAAACACTTAAAAGTTCCTCGTAGTCACTTTAAACTGCACCTACATTATATATGGTCTTCAAAAATAAGGAACGCATGTATTTATTATACAACCTGTAACTTCTCTGTTTTACAGGCAAACGCACCACCAGCACTTTGTCCAGCTCACCAACCCCGGAGAGTCTGTTTCCCACAGAAAGCAGCCATGGGAGCATCCCCAACCCCTGCACTGCCAACCTGGATGCCATCATGTTGGGTAAGTTATAGATTCACTGTTGTTGGAAAAGACCCAACTGTGTTCATTGCAGTCACAACAAACTGGATTTACAGGGAATAGACAAAATAATGTTTTAATAAAGGTAGGAAAACCAAAAACATGATCAAAAGACAAAATTTAAGACCTTTATAACAAAGCAACCACAAATGCCTCTAATTTGAGATACCATTATTTATAACATTATTTTGTCCAAAAAAAGCTGAATCAGTGCAGTTGTCTAGTAAAACAGTCTGAAAAATGTGGGTTTTTGCAGTAGCAATTTGTTCCAGGTTCATTTTCACGATAGGTTTGAATTATTTTGTCCACCTCCTGTGTGTGTGTGTGTGTGAGGGTATTGTGATGATGTTGATCTCTCTAAATAGGCATCAACATATCAATATCTGATGTTGTATTATATGAAGACAGTGTTTTTTAGGACCGCAAAATGCGTCACAAACAGTTTAGAAGCTCACGGTTTGTTTAACCAGGTCCATGGAGGAAAACCTTTGCTTTCAGTGGTGACTACACGTGGACGATCTCCGACCTGGGACACAACAAACCGATGAGGATTGACAGCCTGTGGAGGGAGCTCCCCGGCAACCTGAACGCAGCTGTTCACTCTCAAAGAACCAACAAGACCTACTTTTTTAAAGGTACAGTTGTTGTGCAATACCTCTGTCGTGTGTGTGTATGTGTATGTGTTCTCCAGCTGTGAGTCCAGAACTAAATGTTTGCACTGTTTCAGGTAACAAAGTGTGGAGGTACACCATGTTCGTGCTGGATTACGGTTACCCAAAATCGGTCAAACGGATCCCTCCTAACATCGATGCAGCCTTGTACCTGGAGAGGAACAAGAAGCTGGTCTTTATCAAGGTATCTATGGTGAAAATAGGACTTTACTGATGACTCCTCTTGCAGAAGTCCTCTCTTCTCATCCCATGTCTCTGCCTCTGTGTAGGGTTCAGAGCACTGGCAGTTTGATGAGCTGAAGTACACAGACTTAACTGCTTACCCCAAACCGCTGTCCATGCTCTTCACCGGGGTGCCGTCCAGACCGGACGCCGCCTTCACCTGGACCAACGGCAACATCTTCTTCTTTAAGGGAGACGAGTACTGGCGCGTGAACAAGCTGCTGACAGTGGACAAAGGCTACCCACTGAGCAAGAAGGAGCGCTGGATGCGGTGCTAGGAGTCGACCATCAGGGGGCAGCAGGCGCCCACGAGGTCCGAAGCAGGGGGTGCTGGTTCCACTCCAGGGGCATTGACAACCAGGCAACCTCAACAGCAGTGATTGATTGTGAACTATCTTAGACGGCAAAAAGAAAAACTAGAGTGGGAATTAATTTAATTTCACTGGATTTTAACCAAGCTAGTCCTGCCCTCCGCAGCAGGCTGATTTTTATGAGGCTTACTTCTTGAGCACAAACGTGTGTTTTTGTGACTCTGAGAATTATGTAAGCTTTTGTATGATCTCAGGGAGAAATCAAGGGGGGCCTTCTGTTTTTCTCTCCAACATATGTGTTGGATTATGTGTCTTAATACTTTCAGCGAGATGTAATACGATGATGGGAGTGTGCACTTTCTGTGAGGACATTTTGTTTAACTAGTCATCTTTCTGAGTGTGTTCAGTGCTCTTAAAATGTTACTAAACATGTCAATTATCTCATGACTCACACTGGTCTGTTAGAAATCATGTGAAATAGATCTGTGTCCTTATTGTTTTTAAGTGAAAATGTAACATTTTCTACAATTAAACGGGACAAAATGTCAGCGGAGGAGTTGTTTTTTTCTGATTGCAATTTGCTGTCGCCAGAAAAGTGGCTCAACATTCCCACAAAAAGGAAAGAAAAATATTTAATGTTTGCAATGATGAAAGGCCACTCTGTCCTTCATTGTGTTGTCTGGGGGAAAAAAGTAAGTCCGACCGGTTGCAGAGTAGGAAATCCTCCCCATGACCTCTTTCTCGCCCATGAAAAATCTGGTGAGTAATGCCGCCAGTGTTGCTAAGAGCCCAGAGAAACAAACAGTGCAATTTATCTGACACAGCCAATGAGAAGAAAATTGTATTTGTATCAAACACATTTATTCATTTTTGAATTTTCTATCAACAGGTATGTACAGATTCAGGTAACAAGTGCATTGTCCCTGCAAAGTTCAAACAGACAACAAAAAAGAGGAGTTATTTAAAAATCTACAAATTAACGACAAACATGCTTTGTTTTTTGTCCTTTTTGTCAACACTACCATGTACTTGGTCAATATATAAATTAAATTATAAAAAGTTTACTCCACAAGCATACACGACAGTCTAACTTCTGAGAAGGAGCAACAATAACACACACAAAAAAGTCACAGAATTAAAAGATTGCTGCTGGAAAGGATCCTGCTAAAAACTCATGTAGAGAGCTTTAAAAAAAAATACAAACTGTAGTTCATTTGCATTATTTAGTTTTTGCTTCATATTCCATGATTCCAACTACATGTAATATCTTACTCTCCCGCCACACTCTACAAAAATACACAAAATGAAAGTTGATATACTGTTAAAACTTTCCTACATCCACACAGTTAAACAGTAAGACAGGTAATAACACAACACTTCATGGCAATGACTAACTTTTACAGTACATGTAATGTCAAACAAATAGTTTTGTCATGTTCACTACCAAAACAGGAAAAATGTCTGGTTTTTGAGGCTCGTACTTGCCGTTTATGTATTCAGTACATGATGAGAGGAAATGAAGGACCTTACTCTGTTAGTATTTGTTATTTTTAGTGTTTCTCTGAGAAACACAGTGGTTGCAGTGGTTATAGTGTGACACTTCTCTCAAAAAGCAGCATTCTGTTTCTCGGGACATCCTGACAGGGAGAAATCCATCCTTGCTCCAGAACTGTTGAAGGGCAGGATGAACCCTCAGCTGAGGGGAGCAGTTTATTGGTTCTACTCTACATTAGGAAGACACAGTTGGAGAACCAGAGAGCACTACGTAGTCCCTTCTTCATCTCTGCCTTGCTCAGACCCTGACGACTGGAGTTGTAGCTGTGAGGGGCGCGGTGGACCCGGTGTCATAGTCCAGGTCGATCATGGTGTGGTTGGCGGTGCCCAGGCTGCTAAGGGAAGTGCCGGTGCCCATCTGTCTGTCCCGCAGACTTTGCAGGTAACTCTGAGAAGAACAACACAGGGAGAGATAAGAAAGGTGCACAAATATCGTGGAGTCAACTTGACAAGTATTTAATGGCATCAGTATCTACAGCACACGCCATGTTGGGTGACACTGACCGGTGCCAGTAGGTCCCCAGCGTAACGTTTCACTGGGGTGGGTTTACGGCGGTACGTGCCTTCCTGCCCACCTGCCTGCTGTCGCTTCTTGGCGTCCTTTTCTCGAATCCGCATCAGCTGGACTCTCTTCTGTCTCCGACTGATAACGACTACAAGGAGAAGAGGATTCAAAGTCAGCTTTTAACATCACTTACCAACTGTGATCAGTTCACACTTAATAGATCACCAGTTAAGGAATGTGAAATCACATGTCCATATCAACAGGTGCTCTGACCCAATAAACAGGTCTGAAATAAAGCTTACCCTCAGTGTGCGAGAAGCTGTCGTCCGTCAGTTTCCACTGGACCAGTACTCCTATGATGCTGAGGGCGGGCCAGATGCCCAGAATGACCCAGCTGTACCAGCAGAGAGGTGGCCCCGGTGTGAGGCGCAAGCACTCATACACATGCGTGGCCAAAACCAGCATCTCCACAAAGTAATCAGCACACACTGTCATGATGGCTGCCCCGAACACAGCCGTGGAGAGCATGGTGAAGAGCTTCTGCCACTGCAGCGTCAGCACGGCAAACAGCATGCCTGTCCCCAGGAGTGTTCCCAGTGGGACCCAGACTGTGGTTGGAGTGTAGAACTGGTGAGTGACCAGCAGGGCAGCGAGGGCCAGGAGGAGGCCCAGCAGCAGGCCCGTCATGAAGAGGCCGACGCTTCGCACCAGCATAGTGACCAAACCGCACAGCAGGCCTATACCGAGGCCTATACCGGCGCTGGCCTCCACGCTCAGCTGAGTGTCGAGCACATGCTCCTTGTGGCACAGCAAGAAGATGATGACGGAGCCGAACATCAGACCAGACAGGAACATGACGGCCTTGAAACAGCGGTAACCTGGAAGAAGAGAGAACAACAATGTCATATCTTTAACAAGAAACAGAATATGCCTTCTACAACTGAAGGGAGAATCAGTAACATCAAGTGAACGCACAGGTTTATCCAACTCAATCTGATATATCTGAAGGATGCACAATGGAGATAAGTTTACAGTTACACGTGACATTTTGATGGTGCGTTATGTCATCCAAAAAACATTAACTTTCAGCTCGCATGATGTCAAGGTCTATGAGCCGCCAGGGATCCTCACCAAAGAAGCAGTAGATGATGCCAAACAGGCAACACATGGAGCAGATGACGGCAGGGATGACATCATACTTCCTCTCTATCTCCAGACTGCAGGCGTCTACCTCGGCAATGCCCGCCCCGGCCCCTTCGGAGCTCAGCCCAGTGGGATCTGCCATTCTGGGTGAATGTGGGAGGCTGAAGTTCGGGACAAGGGTAGAACTTCTGGTGGGGTTATCTCAAGTCCATCTGAGCAGCTTTGGCGACTGTAAGAGAAGAGAAAATGTGATTAATTGTGGAAAAGGAAAGCGAGGAGGAGTGTGGATGAGTATCAGTCGAGGAAAAAATAAGTTTTAACCTGATCAACACAGAAAAGCTAAGTACCCCTGAGGTAACCGGGAAGAGTGAAATCTTCAGGTCAACTATGACTTCTTGCTGGCGGCTGTGTCTGTGTGCAGCTGTCACAAACTCAACACGCAAAGCTAAGCAACTCGGTGCAATCCTGCATGCTGTGGCATTAGTGAAGTGTCAATCGGCTCTGATGTCCCACTCATCATTTGTTCCGATGTAGCGAGCCCCACCAACACGTTTCGCTGCACCTCCACCAGTCCCTGTATTGCCTTTTAAACTACAGTTATTGTTTGATGTACTGATGTATGAGTGTTTTCTTTAACAATCTACTTTATTACAGGCTGGTTTCAGTTATTTTAAATGCCCCATATGTGCGGTGATGTCACTGCAGCCGATATCAGGGCACATTAAAGCAGCAAAACTAAAAACTGTAGTTATAAAATTGACAGGACAGAGGAAGCAGAATTAAGGCTGCCCGGCAAAAAAAAAGGTCCATCCCAAGCATATAACATAATGGCCAAAGCTACTGAGACTTTTTCCTTGCACTGTGCAAAAATAAAATAGCATCCACAGTGCCAGGATTGAGATGATTCCGCCTCGCCTCTGCTGAGCTGAATGAACGTTCACTTGCAGCACTGGTTGCAGGGATACACAGGATTTTCCTTGCGAGGCGCTGCAGCCGTGGGAAGCGGTCCTGTTTCTCCCAGAAACAGAGCAAATTTTCTTCTGATGACTCCTCGAATTGAAAATTCGTAGAGCAGTACTCCTCCACTTCATCCATAAATTTGGGGGTCTCGTCTTCCCATTCTGTGAAGTCCACCTTCTGCCTTTTGGCGTGTCCGACTTCATGACCACCTACAACGGGAGACATTAGGCTCCTTAATGCGCACAGCTAGTGTACACAGCAACAGAGTTATTATAGTTTTGTTTTTTTCATTTGTTTTTTTTATTTCAATTCAATTTAGTTTCAGTTTAGTTATTGTTTGGTTTAGCTTTTATTAATTTGAGTATTTGTTCTTTTTTATTTATCTTTATTATTATTTACCAGGGGCAAGATTTAAGATGTCTAGAATAGGTATCATGATACACACACACACACACACACATCCCTACACCTTGTTGTACTTGAACCTGGCAAAGTAGCACGAAGTTCCTTAATACAGGACGAAAAATAAAAATGTACCTGATCCTAACGACAGGTCGGTGAATAAAGTGTTCTCTGCTGCGTTCAGGCTCAGGCTGGGCTCTTCATTTATAAGGGCCCTCACTTGCCTCTGCACTTCTTTTCTCTCTTCAGGTGTCAACATCTTCAGTGATTTAAACCTGGGGCAGAGGAACGTGGCGACCTTGTGAGTGGAAGTCGGGCGCATCATCTCCTCCAGCAGGCTGGATGCTCGAGCCCGCAGGAGGAACATGTATGATGGATCTCCACAGCTGGGCTCGCAGTGTTTCTTGAGTTTGAGAAACCAGAGCAGCACCGTGTGGATTGTGGGGTATCCGTCTCCTTCCAGCTCCTTCATGGCCAAACTGAAGAGGGTGAGGAAGTCGATCAGGTGCGTGAGCTGCTCTTGAAAGATGCCCTCCATCCTGCGCAGCTGGTCTCTGTCCTCTAGGAGCTGTCTGATGTCACTGTACTGTCTCACAATGGACTCCAGCATTTGGACTCTGCTGGTCCAGCGTCCCTCACATTCTTGGATGAGAGTGTGGGCTAAACTCCTCCATGCTCCTGTTTTCTTCAGAAACGTGACGAGGCTCTTGCAGTTATCCAACACTTCCAGCACATCTGCCATGCCCTCAGGTGCGTCCTGCTCACTGAACGCCAGTCTCAACACCGTGTCCAGGGCGTGTGAGGCGCACGGGATCCGGTGGTAGGTCCGCAGTGCTGTCTGTACGTCAGACACCTGATCGCCCACAAAAACTACTTTTTCCGCCGATATCCCATAATTCATCAGCACGTTGGTTATCCGCTCGTGGATATTTTCGCTCGACTTTCTCCGACTGTCAAACTCGGCTGTGGCCAGGACGCGACTCTCCAGCTGCCACTTCTCACTGATGTAGTGACAGGTGAGGACCGTGTACGTCCTCCTGTTCGACTCATCTGTCCACGTATCAGGAGTCACGGCGATCCCGCCGTCCTCCATCACCCTCTGGATGACTTCGGAGAGTTTCTCCCTGTCTGCAGCCGCCTGTTGCTTCGCCCTGTCACACACCGCTCTGTGCCGGGGGAGGATGCCTTCAGCGTCCACAGCGCCGTATTTAGCCCCGATGTTTATCAGCGTCTGAGCCACCTGGACGAACCCTTTCCCGGTGAAGGTGTCGAACGGGCGCATATCCAGACAACACATGTCCACGAAGTCGTCCACCAGCTTTGACTTGATGTCCTGTGGTAATCGTCTGCTGTCTCGACGCAGGGAGGTGGAGGTGATCACCTGACCCGGCTGGCCTCTGCCCCTGGTGCACACATGATGGACCATGTTGGAGGTGCCGGTCTTGTGGCTGTCGTACACGTACAGCGCCTCGCAGCTGTTACAGGTGACGTACCCGGCACTGGAGCCGTCAAGGTTCACTACTTCACTGAACCTCTCCCACACGGAGCTCCTCTGCCCTTCCTTTCTTCTTGTTTTTAATTCTCCCCTTTTAATTTTCTCTCGGATCTTGAATGCCTCCATTGTGTAAAGCTTCTGCTGAAGACAACTGGACCCTGCAGAGTCTAGTCTGCTCGTTCGTGCCTGATGGAAAGTGAACCTTAAGGTATCACTTTTTCCACTTTAAAGGTGGATGTTTTCACCCGCTCGCAACCATCCGCTGTTGACCTGCATTTTTAGGGACCCGGACCGACCGATCCGCAGTTATATCCGCAGTATCCGCAGGTGTATCGTCGATCCGCGCATCACTGTCAGCCACCAAACATCCGGCCACTGTAACTCATGGGCCAGGACCCTGTTGGGCTCTCCTCTGAACCCACTGCGTTTCTGGCGCAGAACCAGCTTACTCTGCCTCTGATTGGTTGCCTCCCTTGTCTGCGTTCAGACATGAGGAATGAGATTGGTTAGGGAAAAGGTCAGAATATCAGGGTAAGCCAATCAGAAGCAGAGTTAGGGGAAAATGCAATTGGATCCATAATGGCGCCTCTGAGCAGGGATCCAGCTGCAGTTTCACAGTCAACACATCGCACCCCCTACACTAGAAGACACACTCCCCCTGAGTAGTAAAGTAAGTAGTAAAATAATCTAGTTTATTGCAGCTTACATTTATTATATAATAAATACATAGTATTACATTACAGACGCATATTACACATTCATATTGTCATTACATCTGTCATTATAGATGTATATCCTAATCCTGTGCAATTTCTGTTTGTATCCGGTGAAGTCCAAGATTCTGTGCAATTATATTAATATATTTTTGACTTTTTTTGTGTATATTACTACACACCGTGTGTGGGTTACAGTTATGGTTGCAATAATCCAGTGTAGTTATACATCTTGGTCATATCTGTATACATGGGAGTTGAATATAGTGTATAAAGACTTTAATATTATTATTTATTTATTGTTTTAATTCTTCTTTTCTATTTTTGTCTTTGTCTTGCTTCAACTCATTTCATTTTTATTTATCATTCAATCAGTTTTGTTGATGTGGAAATTGGAGAGTTTCCTTCAACGAAACAATCGCTGGTGCCCCCTCTAAAAACAAGCTAAAGTATAATCTAAAATTGTACAGAGCCTGCAAAATATATCTTAAAAACGATTTTCTTCTAGGGCTTTACATTTCACTTCCAACTGCTTTGTAATTTATAGGAAGCTAACCGACTAGTACTTGAAAAATTATAAATGATATTTAAGCTGGCAGGCCTGTAGAGAGCCACAGAGGGCTGCAGTGGGGCTAAAGGCTTATGGGTGGACTGCTGCTGGCAGGCCTCCTGTATGATCTCACCACAGCTGAGATCCGATTACAGCTAACTCACGTTTTCTACTTGAGACAAACAGTCAGGAACAGTCTGCACTGCTTTTATTCTTTGCTCCCTGCCAGGTCTTTCTCTTTCCACCCTGTCTGTCCTCCACGTCTCCTTTTTTACCTGGAAATTTACTCAACTCAAATGTATTTTCTCATTTGTTTCGACTTTCGCTCAGACACAAGGCTGTGTAATTTGTATGTCGTGCCTATGAATGATTTTACATGGAAAAAATGAGAGTCCACTGGAAAGTTTTTCTTTTCTTCTTTAGTCACTCGCAGCTCTCCAGTACCTATTTCTCTCCTCTGCTTTCCATCAGTGACAATGCGTTGTCTCAAATCTTTAGGAGAAATGTGTCCTATATGTATATGTGGCCAGTTGAGCTGAAATTGAGATAATATGAACAATAGTTTAGGAGTAGGATTTAATATACGTGCTGCAATGTTGTTACAAAGAGCTGATAAAAACATCCCAAACTGCTAAGACTAGTCATTCATCAGACATTTTCAGTACTCTGTAACAAACAATGTTTTTGCTTGTAAAATGACTTGTGGATCTAATAGATGGACTACAGTGCAAGCTAAAAAAATGCCTGAATTAAGGACTGGTCGTGAAAATTCTGGGCAGAAACCGATGTTTAAATAAAAAACAGACAAAGACATTTTCATGATAAAAAATAACTGAACTGTTTAAAATATCTTTGAAAGAAAACTACATCAATCATATGAAACAGACCTTGATACAACCTTCTGCATGAAAAGTAACTGCTTCAAAAGCCTTTTTTCACCCTGTAATACAACCACCTGGTTAATGCCAAGAATTTTTCAGTACTTATAGCGTGACAAACGGGTGAAGACAAGCCAAAAGCTCATAAATGTGCCAGTGCATATATGATGTGATACAACAGATAAATCGGCCACTGCTATCAGTAAATGTAATCTTATTTAGATAGAAACATAGCAATCAACAAGGTTAGGATAGTTTATTTTCTGTAAGAAGAGCAAACTGGATAGACTGAGACAGAAATAAACTATAGTAACTTTTCTAACGAACTAAGAATAGTTTGAGAGATCTCTGAAGACAATCAAGACTATAGTCTTCACATCAACACCAGCCAACTTCAAATGAAGAACCAAACTCTACGGTGGATAATTTAAAACTACACACAGTAAGCACAGTCATCTTAAAGCAAGAAGGGTTTGAATATGACAGCGCTCCATAGCGGGTCAACATCTTTGAAACTTCTAGTCAATGTGAATATGAGTGTCAGTGCTTTCGTCTTTGTGATGGACTGGGATCCCTTGACCATTAACCAGTGACTAAACCTCCATGTGACCCCTGAACAGGATAAGTGGTTAGAAAATGGATTGACAGAGACAGTAACCTTACTGTGATGGGCTTTTTGTTTCGCTCTTTGGTCTCGGTCACATGAGAGAAAAACTTTTTTTTTGATTTTATTATGTGGAACTGTCAAAAGTTCCACATTATCTGTTGGTTAATTTTTTACTTCCAAAAAATTAACCAACAAACTTCAGTAGATACAGTTTACTTCAGGCTTTAAGTTAAACTTGATGTTCAGTGCCTTTGGTTTGGCCCGGATCCTTTTGCCCCAGTTGGCCTTTCTTCAATATGACATGAATGCAGCATAGAGCCACCTGGTTAGTTTGGACATGACACACCTGCACCTGCCAGCTGTCATTTGTAGAACTTGTTTCGTCTGACTCAGCTCTGAAAGCCTTCCCCTTTTTACCTGCTGAGACCTTTTTCTGTGTGCAATTCTTGGCCTTGTAAAACTGAAATGTAAAACTTTAACAACGAGTGATTAAGCTCATCTTCTGCTACACAACAAGCTGCATCATGTACTTGTCACTGGATTTATAAAGATACTGAACTAAATCTACACCACTAAAGTATAAAATAACAATGTCTGTTTAGAGCCCATTCATCTTCCAAAGAACCAAGACAAAAAGCTGTTTGATGTCTCTTGTACTTAACATACAGCACATCAAATCTGAATACAGCTTTGTACTAAATCATGTGGGTAGATAAAATAGTGACACATCACATTACACAGTAGCTCATTCTTATAGTAATTACTGTAATTGGACACTGGCATCTTCCTCTGTTGCTTGTAATGGGTGGGCCATGACTGACTGACTGTTTTCTGGTCAGCTTATTGAATTTAGATAATCATCAATGCTAATACCAAGTAATAAAATCTACTGTCCTTTCTACTGTTAAATGAAATATTCCGATTGTTAAAACACATTTTTTTTTTTTTTTGGGGGGGGGGGGCGTCTGCCAGTAACACTAGCACTATGAGTGTGAAGTAGTTAATATTTCAACACCATTTTAGAAGTAATTTAATAAACTCACGCATGTATACTCCCATATCTCTGTGCGTCTGCCTCATGTTACCCCTCTGTGAGTCACAATGGTGTCCTATGTCTAGCAGGCTTGGAAGTCCTTGCTGCTAAGGGAGAATAGAGCCATTATGGGGCGAAACAAAGACTCTGAGGCCCATGCTGTGACCTCTAGTGGCACTCAGAGGAAACCATGCGGACGAAAAGGGAGACTGCATAAAGATGGCTGAGAGCACCAAGGAAACTGGTAGGTCCCGGGTGTTTGGTTTAAGATGGGTGCCAAGTATGTGCCTTCAGAGGGCTGGTGAGTGATGGAGGGAGGGGGTCCTAACTCGAAACAGAACTATCTATCTTACCGACAGAGCTCTCCAGAGGGCCCCCAAACCTGCCAATGCCTCCACGCTGAATTTTCTACGAGCTAAAGTCGCCTGGCAACTAATTCAATACAAGTCGACAAGAAGAAGAGTAGCAGCTCTGTGAGGCTCTAGCTGCTGATAGATCTAGATGCTAATATTGTCACGCTCACATGCATAGCGACAACACTAACTATGCTGGTGTTTTGCATGTATTTTTACTAGGTCCACCATCTAAGTTCAGCCTCCCATTTGAAGCAATTCATCAAAAAGTTGTCAAAATATTTCACTTCTTTTCTCACAAGAATGTCTACCTTGTGATGATGCTGGAAAAGTCAGAGGATAAACAAAGTCAGGAAGGACTTTAAATGTCTCCAGACACATTTTTAAGAGGATTCATCCGCTAGTAGTTGAGATATTTCAGTATAGATCAAAGAGGTGGAAATCGTTTATGGTATTTATCAGTCGTTTTCGTAAATAGTGTTTCTGATCATTTTGATCATCACCTAAGTGTCTTAGATAACCATTAGTGACATTAGCTAGTCACTTAGCTTAGCAGATAAGCTTCTTGAACATTATGTTGCCCTTGAAACAAAAGCTAGCCCCGGAGTATACTCCCCCTGAACAAATACTGCAGGGGGGCTGAGTAGTGCTCAGCTGCTGAGGAACGGGCAGGGCTGACCAAAAGTTCCCCACATAGCTAATTTGGGTGTGTTTGGTAAAGGGGTTGGGTGTGTGTGTGATCAGAGCCAAGGATTCTGCAAGAGCTCCTCCGACTTGACGGCCAGGGCCAGCTGAGAAGCTGAAAACCTGCAGTGTTATGACTTGGCTGCCTGTCACTTGGAAGACGCTACCAAGAATGTGAGATGCGCTGGGGTCTGCGTTCTGCAGTTGCAGCCGTAAATCACGCCACCTTATGCTGGATGCCCGGACTAGCTGACAGCCTGATCGAGTCCGGACAACGGGCACCATGGGAATAACGCTGTCACAGTGGGGGTTATTAAAATGGATGCCATATTGTGCTAAGCCTAACACTGGATAAACGTGGATAAATGTATGCTCATCATCTCAATGCCATCTGCTTTCAGTCTGGATCATATTAAGCAAGACATCATATGGGTACTACTGAACTTCCTGTCTTTCCACAGCAGGAAGCTCAGGACCAGAAGAGGAAATGGAACATCAGGTTTCAGCAGGAACTGACCTTTGTGTCAGTGACACGGAGCACAGACAGGGACAAAAAGCTGGATCATCAACACTAAAACATAATTTTACATCAACTACACCTCTCTCCCGATTTCAACTGAGAATCTGCGACTGGAAAACACGAGGCAGCTACCAAGGACTCTGGACTGCTAAGAAAAGTTAGCACTGTCAACTACAAACAAGCTCGTAATCTGTCTGGCTCGCAGGCTAATCTACAAATAACACTTGCTATTGTGTCACAGAGGGGAACAAAAACTTGCATAATGACCAAAGCACCACATGATAGTCAGTATACACTTTTCTTTTTGCAGACTTTGAATGCTCAGAGGTTTTGTAATTCCTGTCAATATACTCCGGGTCTGAGCTCCATGCAGCCATATTCAGACCACAACGATTCACTGATGATGATGTTTATGTGCATTTATGTTCACCACCACTGTACACCAATCTACCCAAGTATATTTTATTCTATTTTATATATATCTATTCCTATATTTTAACTTCTGCATGATAGATGTCCTTGGATTGGTTTCTCTTTTTTCATCTCCCATTTCACTTGTGTGATTCTTTTGGAAATTTTGTATGAGCATTGTTGGAAGGAACGTGAGAACAACAAATGCTCAATAAACGACTGCTTTACTGTAATTGTTGTTTACTTCTATGCAGACTTTATATCGACAAGTCAACACCTGCCAGGGCCACAGGTCTCTACTGTCACATTCACCAGTCACATACCAGTTATATTCCTCTCATTTTACTCTTTAATCCAGATTTATCCTTCGCCAAACATGCACATCCACTTCCCTTGCTTCAAAACATCACCAGAGTGCGTGGCATAGGCAAATAGACTGTGTTAAAAGCTCTATTGTGCCCAAAAAGTTCACTATATATGAACCATGGGATAATTTTGCATGCTCAATCTTCATATGTCCCTCCCTCATTCTATGTATGTGATTTGAGTGATTGTATCCCAGTGCATCCTCATTGCATTGTCAAATCAGCTTTCCACTTCTTATTTGACATCATTAAAGGGCACTTTTAGGGCGAACTGTGATCAGAAACAAAATTAACAGGGCTGTTTTTCCCCTGTGTAGACCTGAAATGTCTTCACATATTTGTGACCAGAAACTCTCTAAAATTGTCAATTTTCTGCAAAAATATTTGTCTCCCAATTCCAAAGCTGCTTTAATTCACCCAAACAACTTTATTTTGCACATAGCACAGTTGGGAGTTCCTGGATGTTGGTCACTACACAAAGTTAGAATTGTTCATATTCATTTTGCAATATTTGGTTGCACTCAATAGCTTTTTTTAAAGACACAATTGGCAGCAGATGAAGTGACCATATTTTAGTCGTAATCGCACTGGTAATTATGGGACTTTATTGAAGTCTCCAATTTCCGAATAAAGAACATTTAACAAAGTCAAGTTTATAACTCTCACTGCCAAATCATTTGCCCTGTGGTCACAAACCCCAATAATGGTCATTTGTGGCAATATTTTATTAGTCTTTTCCCCTCATAATCCCTCAATCTCACGCCTGCCTGAGTTTAGTCTAAACAATAGAGGCCTTTCAACTTAAGACTGCAGAGAGCTACTTATAGAGAGGCATGAAGAAAAGATCAGAAACACAACGAGGAGCCTTTTGAAAAGAGTCACATGTCAATGGTGCATGCGTGTGGACTGTACATCAGAAGTACACATGGTTGTTAACATGCTAAAATCCACGGTGAGGACTAATCACTGTTAACTCTCTATGCTGCACTAAGCTGGGGTTAGAAGGAGCGTACAGTGTGTGCAGCAAGGAGGGGCAGTTCCACAACGCTCTATTAGGGTTTGCGGTGGAGAGCAGCATTTAGTAGGCGGTGTGGTGGAGTCTGATGTCCATATGTCAGCGAGAGCATGACAGTATAGCGCTGTGTACCAGATAATATATGCTGCCGATGAACACTAGGTTGGCACAGAGAACCTAAATGTAACCACCCATCGCGCATGTGTCCTTGAGCAAGACGCCAACGCAAGTTCCAGGGGTGTGCTGACCTCTGTATGAAGTAGAGTTGAAGACTGGGGCATGTTGATGCTATCAAACTGTTGTACAAGAAAGAAGAGTTGCTCAGGCAGAGTGCCAAACTAAGATCGAATAGGCCACTGATTGAAGTGTGATAATTTGTAGATAGGTCTGCTATAGTGGCAGAAGAGGAGTCAGTAGTGGTTCAGACCTCCGTGCAGTGCCTATATATGTCTGCAGCGCTTCCACTGCGGCTCTATCATTTAGAGCCGACATTTAACCCTCTTTGTCAAATTCCACTCGACAATAATTGTACCTCCTACAGCGATCTCATGATCCTAAAATATCACGCATGTCCTTCATTTTCCAACACGGCTCTCATGTCATAACTATAACCAATGTTTAAAGTGCTATAAGTAGCCTATGGATGGATGTTGCAAAATGACTGGTATCAGTTTTTATGTGGTTTCCATGTGACAATGGATTTTTTTTTCTTGCACCCAAGAGTCTCCAGATCCTTCCATGTCTGAGCCTAACACAAAGTCAAAGTTACTCCTCAGTCATGTCAGTTCTTCTTTTAGCTAGGTTTCTAAAGTTGGACATTTGAGAAGTAAAACCAGAATGAACTGCATATGATTAGGGCTGCAACTAATGATTATTTTAACTGTCAATGAATCTGTATATTTTCTCAATTAATCAATTTGTTTTTTGATCTATGCAATGTCAGAAAATGGTGAATCAGTTTTTCTGAAAACCCAAGATGCCATCCTCAGATGTCTTGTTTTGTCCACAACCTAGCACGATATGTATCGTTCTGACAATCTATAAGGACATTATATTATGTTCTTATTATTAGTATCTGTGAAATTACAGCTGATAAATAAGACATTAATATGTAGCCAAATTGGTTTCATTGATACAAAGATAAAAAATGTGAAATTACCAGTTATCTTATCGGTATCTGCCATGGGAAGCAGGTCATTTTCAGTTACTGTTTCGTTTGAAAAAAAATCCATATCGTGCATCCCTACCTCAATACAAAGAGATTAAGATTACTGTCATAGATTCACGTTTATTCACTTTTAAGAAGCTCCCTTAATCAAATACTCTGATCAGGTATCTTTTAAGAATACACCCATGATGCACTTCCTGATAAGAGGAGAAAGTCACAGGTACAGAGCAATGTTGTCTTCTTATTAGATTGACCACAGACCACAATCTTGAACAGATTGTACTGTACAGCTCTTACTCATAATGACAAGCTTTGAGTCACTCCTCAGAGATCTGGACATGTGCGGCGCATATGGACCGATGCAGGAGGCCTGAGCATGTGGCCTGACAGAGCTGAAGTATGCAAATACAACAACTGTGACGACTTCTAAGTTAAAGTCACCCAAATAATCATTATGTGACAGTGTCACTGTGAAACTGAACTGTCCTTTTGTGACCATTTGAACAATGAACACTCTTGAACAATGTCCCAACATATGACAACAACTAACGGCAGAGGAGACGCTGAATATACATGATCGGTCACTGGTTTCAATTAAATATTCATTAAAGACTAGATCACATTATAAACTAACCACAGATGGCAAATAAATTATTCTTTTCTCACATGTAACAGCTGAAAGTGAAACGACAAATCCCCTGAATTTCCAAAGAGTTTTGTTCTTAAATGTCAACTTAAAAGTAAAAGTGTATATTATCTTTACTTTGTATTACAAAATATAGAATTAGATTGGAACTGTAGATAATAAGCCAATACCTTAATCAAAAGAATAAACCTTAGCTTATGGCCCTGTTGTTTTAAGAGGAAAAAAGACTGCTCATGTTTAAAGAAGAAAGCCGATCCGAACACAGTAATTACCTAACTTCAAATTAAAGCTTGTCCTCATAAAATGGGAATTCCTGCTTTGCCGTGCTGGTCAGCTGCTCTTGCTGTGCTCGCTCTCTCTTCAACAACACTCTCCTAGAAGCTGCTAAGAATACTTTCAATAAAGTTCAGAGTTCAATTGTACTTTTTGTGTTGAAAAAATGAGAAGTCTGCATGGTGTGAGCATAATCGCGAGACGAGACAAAAATGAGAGCCTCCCGTCCCTGCTAATTAAAAGGTACCACGCAAACAACATGTGCAGTCCAACTTTCATCAACCCCTGCTCTTAAAGCTTCCTTTCCTGTCCTCTCTTTTTCCCCCAAAGCAGGGAAGGGCTTCCTCTCTGCTGTTTCAAAGAGGGGCAAAACCATCTGGTGCAGGCTGACAGAGTACAGGTCAAGTAGATGAGGGAGGGGGGGCTCAGTGAGGGGGTGTAACTACAGACTGCACTCCCCAGTAAAGACAGGACCTGTAGACTGTCATCATCACACTGGCCCAAAAAGCCAAGAGGCACTCCTAGTCTGGATCACACAGCAGAACCACAGGGCCGGGTCTTTCTGCACGCTATGTGGGCCAGAAATGGCGATGAAATGCTTATATGATAGGATGATATCATGTAGTTATGCTTATGAATTGGGTGGTAATGAAGAAACACAAGTTTTGTTTCTCCATGTGATCCAATCTGTGGAGGTTACATATAATTTGATTCAAATTAAACAAATCAGCGCTGAATGTAATTGTTTCTTAAGAGCTACTAGACCATCTTCCTCTAGCACGACTTCTGCATAAGTACCTGGAGTTGTTAGCCAGTACTGACTCAAGCACAGTACTGAGGGGTTTTGGTCTAAATGCTTGGTTCAGTGGACACAAATAAAGCCTTAAAATCACCCTGGATCATTACGCCTTTGTCCCCAAAAGCTGAAGGATAAGTTGCAGTATGTGACTGAAGTTTTAAAAACGCTTTAAAGGGGGAGCAGCTCTGGGAGCAGCCTGGCTTGCTTACGTGTTATTAGAAACAATTCCAGCTGTAGAGTTTGGCACTGATCGGTTTTATGATCTGAGGTGGGACTGCTCGGCTATAATCAATCATCACCGGCAATGAGGTATGAGGCTATTGTTTCCTATGACAGTTAACCGAACTCAAACGTCCACTGGCAGGGAATAATGATTAAGACAGCCAACCAAACCTCTGGCGTTAAAACGAAGAGTAGCCCAGTGACATCTGCCAACACACACAACAAAATACTTTAAGATTTAGTAAAAGTGATTTTTAAAGACTTACCGATGAGCCCGTGTGTTCGGCAGCTGTGTCGGCAACTTCTCCCTGACAATCGGCCCTGTCAAACAGGAAAAACAGCCTACTATTCACCCACACAAAAGCGGCGGCAGAGCACAAGGGGAGAACCGGGTTTCTCCCTGTAGACTCTCTCTCTCTCTCTCTCTCTCTTTTTTTTAAACTCACGGGCTGAACTAACTAAGCCGACGACAGCGGCATGGTTTTGTTCCTACCCCCTGCCTCATGTAAATGTTTGAAACCGAGAGACGAGCTCCGACCACAGACGTGAGGAAGGTTAGCTAGTTTCCATTCTCCGCGGTGCCTCACTCACTCACTCTCACAACTTGGAGACTGGATTAACCGTTGGAGTCCCCGTCACTGAAAAAAAAAAAAAATGTGGAAAAACTGAACGGTCCTCCCTCACACGCCTCCCCTTCTCCTGCCCTGAAGTGAACGCCACTTAAAAGCACAAAGGAGGAAAAGTTTTTCCCTCTCTCTCCCCGGAGGCGATCCCCCTCGCTATCTCCATCCAGGCGGAGTCGTCAGTTGGTCCGTTGGCAGGGCCGGGAGGGAGGGGGGAGTGTGGGGGCACAGCAACAGATGAGGCCGCCTCACTCAGCTAGCTAGCTAGCTCTACCTGAGCTCCTATAAACACTTTCATTTAACGCCACCTTACTTTAAGTTTTAAAGTAAATAATAGAACCCAGAAGAATCACAGCAGCCCATTTAAACCAAACAGTGTAATGTAATTTGGTGGTTTTCTTCCCCCACACACATCATATGAGAGCGGAGTAAATGTTTTACTCTAATTGAAGCCAGCAGGAGCTTATTTCAGAGGGTGATGCAACATTGTCATTGTCTCATTACTCATAAAGTGTGTTGGACAGGTTACTTTCAAAATGCAATTTATTACATATTACTAGTTACCTTCATTTTAAAGTTATGTATTATGTCAAAATATAACTGTCTGCGTAGAGTAATATATTACACTACTTTTTTGTTACTTTCAACAAAATGCCCAAATAACCTAGAACAATTAACTAGCTTGGAACTTTATGTAAATAAATGAATGGCCTTGGACGCAGGGATGAGCAGGCAGACTAAGGATCCACATCTGATATATATTAAGATGGGAATACATATTTCTAATTGTAGGCTCAGTCATATGAAACACAATAGACCTATACCCTCCATAATAGCATGTAGCCTGTAATGACATGACAAGACAAAAATATCTTTTTCTATGCCATTTTATTTTAGTCCACAGAACAAGGGATGCACGGGCATGTGTGATTCAAGAACGTAAATTAAAGTGCGAGACATCAGTCATCACTGTATCATCACTATAGTAGCTATACATAGGGACTGAAACTGAACGCAAGACACTTTTCTAGTGTTAAGCTGGCCATGTGTGAATTAGCACACGTGCTAAAACACTTAAAACAATACATCTGGTTTGTCCAATGTAATTGTGATGTCCACATCAAATAAACAAAATAAAAAATAAACATGTTTTTGATGGTGTTGGGGTCAATTTTAATACAGCGTTACAATTGTCCCCAACTGTACCACTCATGACACAAGTCACCCTGCTGACTAGAACAACAAAGCATACAGTTGACAAAGAAATGTTAGAAAACAGACACATCAAAAGGAGACAGATTTAAATTGCATTTATTTTAAGGGTTAAGAGTGTATGAGGAAAAGGATAAAAAAAAAAAAAGAGTTATGGCAGAACGATTTGGACAGCTATGACACATCAGTTTGTCCTTTGGCAGGCAGAGTGGGATCATCAAAGACCAGTGCATTGTGAATTTCATGGCTCTGCATCGCATCTGCTTTGAGCAATGTGAGATGCTACAATTCTCCCCTGCTAGCTTCTTATAACAGTACCACTTTCTAATAAGGCACCCTTTGTAAAGGGTTGTTGAGTTGTAATTAATGACTTTATTAATAATTAATACATCATTTACTTCACACCAAAGCTTTATAGAGCGCATCAAGTCAGTGTAAAGTAATAATAAATGAGTGTTCTGAGTTTGCCGCCATCATGGAAAAAAGGCCAACATAAAGATTAATTTTGGGTTGCCAGGTTGTCTCTAGTTGGTATTTAGCCTGCTCCAGTACGACATTCTTTGTCCTTTTAGCTCTTTGTCAAATAAACCAATACCAAGGACCTATGACCTCTGACCTTCTGGAAAACAGCTGCAGAGAAACTAAGCCAGAATTCATTTAGCAAACAAGTTATCAAAATGTACAACTGATGCATTGACTCAATTTACTTTATTTTGCCTGGATAATCCACCCAGTATACTAACCAACAAGCACAAACAATTGAAACTCATTAGGAATCACTTAATGACATTCATAACTTCAGATCTTATGACTCATTATCCCGTAATAAAGATTAGACTATTATTGAGGTTTTGTTTTTTTTTTTACAAGCAGGCAAACCAAAACCTGTCCTAATTGATGGCTTGTAACTGATGGTAGCTTACTTTTTAAAAAGTACCTTTTTAGAAAGTGTTAGAGGGTCAACTAATATAAAACTGTCTATGCAAGGCCAACAATGAGCTCCACATGTTGAGACCAGTGTTTGAACATGAAGGCAGACAAGTTTTATATTTCAGGCTTATTCATTCTCTCCTCCTTTTTGTGTTTACCCTGTTGCACACTGAGAAGGCTTTGGGAATTTGTGGCGTCCAGAAAGCAACAACTGGTGACACAGGACCCTGTGGAGTGTGTTGGTACATGCAGAGAGAATGGGCTACAGCTGTGTGTGCTAAGAGTGTAGGAGCACTTCATTCTCACCACAGGGTCTCCCGGAGGAGGGGGTGGTGGTTGTGTGTGTGTGCCAGATAAAGGGTCTTACTTATTTATAGCCACGACCATAGACTGTATGGCCACCACGCAAACAGTTGAACACCCACGCCCGCAGGTGTTTACGGTCTACATTTGCATGTAGAGAGCATTTAACGATCTGTACAGTCAGGTTTGACTCGACTGTCAGTTTATTACTTTCATGTGAATTATAGGTTCCATGCTTTCGAAATACCCCAGTCACCAGTTATTGGCACGATAGTCTAGATGAAAATCCTTCCAGTGCATTTCCAGAGAGATTTCGTAAAAGACAAATGTTTGGCTATACTTCTGAAAGTTAAATAAATTGATCATAAGTGAGCAGTTGAAGCATTGTTTGTTTCTTTTGCTCTTCCTAGCAAGGAAATGAAGTCAGTATTGACAAGACAGATATTATCTTTTCAAATTCCTCTATTGGAAAGGCACCAAGTACTGTAAAGTACTGCAAACTGAAGATGCCGTCTCCTTTCCAGCTAACCTACATCTCTGAAAAGTCACAATTATCTTGTGTTGTTGTGACATGAAGCTCAGTTCCATTCCAAGAATAAGGTGACAAACAAATCAGGTCATTTTTTTTTCTTTTTACTCCTCACGAACTGAACAGACGTTACCTAAGAATTTACCTAAGCATTAGACTGTGCCCTGAGGTGACATACAGCAGGAGAATCAAAATACAAGTCTAAAACCTTCTCAAGATTTAACAACTAATAAGCCATTTGAGGATAAATAAAGAGATAAATTGGTCTGTGCTCGAGTGTCTGTGATGTTTAGATATGCTTGAATAATACCCATACTTTCAACTTGGGTAATCTATTTGAAGTGGACTCTAAAATATGTCGATTGATACATTCAAGGGGAGTTTTCATTTTCACGAACAAAAGCATTGATTGCATTAACCTGAAGTTTGCATGATTTAAAGACTGTTAAATGCATCTGTTACCAACATTTACACAATACAGCCTCCGGGTGTTTTATGTTCAACTGACAAAACAATGAGTCATCTCTGTATATTTAATATACACACTGCCCAAGCCTGGTACAGGTTGATACATGGAGACATGTTAGACAACTCTAAAAAATACATTTAAACTCTTAGCTTTGTACTTGCATTCTTAAATCACAGGAGTATCTGTAGATTGTCAGGTCTGCCTCTGGCTCTGTGGGATGGGGGCAGAGCAGATGCTGCGACAGGAAGTTACTAACATGGTCCAGATGTAAGGACGAGAGACCACCTCCGACACAGCTGCAAAACATGGGCGACTGCAGGCAGCAACTGCAGAAACAAACAGGGTCCCTGTGTTGAAGAAAGTTTAATGAAGACATTTGTTTGTATGACTTTTAAGACAAATATGAACACACTGAGACTGACTTGTCCCTGTTTTCAGTGAGTCTGTACTTGCTCACAAGGGGTACAAAACTAAACGTTTTGCTCAAAAAGTCCATTTGAAGGCATAAACATCATATTCAAGAGTAAGAAATAAGATGTAATGTTCAATATTATTATTATTATTTTTTAAACTCATTCACATTAGGAATAGTTCAACATGTGCCCTCTTGTGTTTAAAATGATGTAGTGCAACACAGGGGCTATTTTGACAACAGTGCTTTTTTTATTAAGTAGGCAGGAATTTTACTCAACATTCAATCACCATTGGAAATGACCAAAACTACAAAAGTATTTGTTCAGATGCAGTTTTGAGTTATAAACAAAGCAACACTTTTCAGACAACGATATCTGCATGATGTTCCCGCTGGGATTGATAAGAGAAAAACAAGAACTCAAAACAGAGAAGACCGGCACAACATATTAACCATAACAACATAAAAGGCACTAATCAAGCATACAAAAGAGATGAAAATAAAATTGCTCAACAGGATCTCTGTCTCCACAGGGGTCGGTCTCAAGGCCCTTTTCTTTGTGTTGTTTGGTATTCCATTAATAGAGTTTCCGCTGTCTGGACTGCAGGCCTCCAGGGGAGCCGCATCCACCTCTGAGCAAAGTGAGGGATTTTAATGTCCCTCCCTTGTCTGCAGTTTATTTTACAGTCCATTAAAGAAAGTCACTAATCCTCATCTTCCTCTTCGTCAATTAAGACCATCTTCCGTCTACGCTTCACAGGTGCAGAGATATCCTCCCTGTCAGAATCCGCATCGCTGTTGGGGTCCATTTTCACTGCAGTGGTGGAGTCTTCCTCTGTAAAGACAGTACAGTGTGAGCCATAATGCTGCAGTAGTCATGCTTACACTATTGTCAGAGGCTTGTTACTGATACTGGACTGCTGTTGTTAAACTTGGCATGACATAAGGAGTGACAACCTAAACCCTACTTTTTGCTTTTACAAGTTTTATGGCTTAGTTCCCAGTTAGATATGATCAAACTAACACATTAAAACTGCAAAATACCATTGTCCTCATCATCGTCCAGCACTCTGCTTCTGCTTCTTTTAGTTGAGGTCTTCTCCTGGGACCTGATGTTAACAGAAATAGATGAAGAATTAAGAGTATGTAGAATTACAAATGGACATTTCTCAGCTGTGGTCTGGCTGAACAGATTAGCAACAAACAATATCTCACCTATCAGTTGTATTGTCTGTGTCCTCAACAGGAGTGAAATCTGACACAGGAGCTGAAAACAAAAACAAACGTCGAAAAATGTGAACAAGGTCCTGGACTCATCTTTGATTAGCAATAGATTTAAGCTAACTGGTGCAAAATGCTGCATCTTAAAATGCCAACCTAAAAGAGTCTCACTACTTTTTACCAACCCTGCAGTGGCTTCCCATCTCACTTCTAAAGCAGCTGAACTATTTTTAAATAAAAACTGGCATAACAGAGGAATCATATTACCTGATTTATATAGATTTGATTTTCAACTTTTATGTTCCTTACGTCCACAATTTGAGATTTACAATCAAAATCACATTGCTGCTGTTCCATTACAAAGTGAAAACAACATCTGACTGAGAACATTTCTTTTGCAGTGGATTAATGTTCTATTCTGATGAAATTGCTGTAAAAATGTCGACTTTCTGCATTCAAAAATATTCAATACCACATTCTTTGCTACTAGATTAGCTAAAACAGGCTATGAAAGAGGCACGTTTTATGTGCACCATGTAACTGAACACATACCTACATGACAAAAGCTGTAATTAACAGCTGTCATCTGAGACCGAACATGAAACTCCCACATATACTGTACCTGTTTGTGCTGAGGTGTGCTGTTTCCTCTTGCGTGCGAGCAGCAAAGCTCTCAGAGCATGAGTTCTCTGTTCACTGGAGACCTCCTCCTTCTCCTCCTTCTCCTGCTGCTGCTGCTGCTGCTGCTGCTGCTCCTCCTGGGACTCTACAGTTGGACTCCTGGAGCCGTCTTGCTCCTCGTCTCCTTTAGGTTCTTCCTCTCTTGGACTAAGAGCAGCAGCTGCACTCCGGAGCTGGGATACACTGATCTTTGCTGGGATCCTCCAAAATGTCTCCTGGTTACAGAACAGTAATAAATGCATGTATATGAAAGTGTCTGCTGCTTAGTATTTAACATTTTATGTTTAGTATTTTATTTCATTAAAAATGAAAAAACAAAAAAATGTGCATTTGTTTGTTCTCAAACAAATGCACAAAAGAGTAAAACTTTGGGTTGTTATTAGACTGACGTGAAAATATTCTGTAGTAAAATATCGCACAAAAGAAACACCTGTTCATTTGCAGGTGCTCGTATTCCCAGTTTGCGCAACAGTTTCCGGAAGCTCTTGTTCTCCATGGCTTCCTCATTTGCCTCTGTCAGAGGAACAAGTGGCACTGCCTGGGAGACACCTGGTGAATGGACCACAAGTTTCATTAATAGACCTAACAGCACTAGTATATTATGTTTTTCACACAGGTTGTAACTTCCCTGAGAGGCTAAACCGTAAGCAATAGAACAATGATTGAAGAAATAAAATGATTTAAATGAAGTGGTTATAATCTTACCATCGTCTTCACGGTCCTCTGCTGTTCTGTTTAGACAATTCTGTAGCCACAACATTGGTCCAGACAAGCCTGTTATTAAAAAACAAAAGCATGAAAGTAATCCTAAATGTTCATAATTAACTCACATCACTCGCATCAGTGTCTTTATATCTTTGACTTCATTCAACAAAAACAGACTGATAATAATTTGAAACTGTCTCACCTTCCTGTTGCAGAGCATACACCATGGAGCCTACATCAGCTCTCCTCTCTACTGGGGAGTGCAGGCTTTGGCTCCTCCTTCCTCCATTTTGTGATTTTTCCCTTTCTTGCTCTTCTTCTTCTTCTTCTTCCTCCTCCTCCTCCTCTTCCTCACTCTCTTCAGACTCATCCTCTCCCTCATCTTGATCATCTCTGTCCACGGGATTATCTGGGAATCCTTGTGTTAGTCCTTCTAGGAACTCTTCTTCAGTCTGTGACAGAAAAACAGGGCCCTTTACTGTAGCGACACCATTTCTTCAAATAATTATACATTTTAAAAAAAAAAATTTTTTAGACAAACTTTACCATTCCTTTTCCAGATTTCTTCCCCTGAGCACTGCGACTCCTCTTCTTATAAAGCTCTCGTCTCTCCGACACCAAGCCCATACTGAGCATCTTATCCACCACGCGTGCTCGGGATCGTTTGGCTGTGAGCTTCTTCAGGATGTTACCCAGCACATCTGTAACAAAATACAGTTTATCACAAAACAGAGTAACCATACAACCCATGTCCAAGTGTCCATTAGAATACTGTTGTACAGGGACAGAAGCTGAGGACAGAGGTGAAAAGACCACACAATATCAATATGGTGTCTGGTACCGTCAGAGTCTTTGTACTCCTCAAAGAGCATCTCCAACTCCTGCTCCTGCTCCTCAGTCCAAAGAACAATCCGAGTTCCTATCCTTTTGGAAAAGAAAACAAACCTCAATACGATTTTCTGAAGATATGAAGTGTAAAAAGCCATTCTGCAATCTACAGTTGTGGTCAAAAGGGATTTTCTTCCCACTTCAGAGCACCAGATCCACTGGCAGCTAAACAGCTCCACAACATAATACTACCCCCATGCTTCACAGTAGGTATGGCGTTCTTGGGGTTAAAGGCCTCATCTTCTTGCCTCAAACCATATTGCCGGTCATTGTGACCAAACAACTCAACTTTTGTTTCCTCCAACCACAGAACCACCAGACATTTTTTTCTTTGCCCATGTGATCAGCAGATGTTGAGCTTTAAGGTGCCGTTTCTGGAGCAAGGGCTTCTTTCTAGCACGGCAGCCTCTCAGCCCATGGTAATGCAAAGGTCTTTTAGGTCAGTGCTGAGCTCTTAAGACTTTCACACTGTAGTGTTTGTGGCTGAGTCTAATGGGTGTTGTTGCTGTATGCATATTTTTGAGCTATTTTTGGCACAAATACTTCTCCTCGTCTCATGCTCCCTGAACCACACTTTCACAATTTGAGATTTGTCATCTTGGAATATGCCCGTGCCATCAGGGAAGAAAAAAATCCATTGATAGAATAAACCTAGTCATTCAGTATACTCAGATAGTCAGCTGACCTCATTTTTTAGGTACATAAAGTTGCTGAACCTAGACCTGAAGCAACCCCAGATCATATCACTGCACCCACAAGCTTGTACAGTAGGCACTAGGCATGATGAGTGCATCACTTCATCCGCCTCTCTTCTTACCCTGATGCATCCATCAGTCTGCAACAGGGTAAATCTGTACTCATCAGACCACATGACTTTCTTTTTTTTACCCGATTAGCCTCACGGATAAGTAGTTTTCTTAAGGCTAAACAACCGTGAGTTCTACTATAGATTTTTTACAATTTGATTTCACCAAATGATTGAGTGATCTCTGATCAAGATCATTCAAGATTTTTTTCTGACCATATTTCTTCCTCGAAAGTGATGGTTCACCACTATCCTTCCAAGTTTAATAATGCGTTGGACAGTTCTTACCTATTTGCTTAGTTAAATCCAGGTGTCGCCTTTTTTTTTGTCCAGGCAGTGTATGTAAACTTTTGACCACCACTGTATCCCTCTTTATATTAACATCAATGTATCACAAATTCCATCTGGAGTACATACTTCTGCTTCTTCAGTTCCTTAGCATTAGCCACCAGACCCATATGCACCAGCTGCATCACAACCTGGCGCCGATTGCGGTTGCTGTTGCTGAGTAATGGCAGCAGAGTCTCCACGATATCTGGCACTAGACAAAATAAGTCAACACTCATTACGTCTGCAAAATTGCGATATGATTCACAATAAGTGGCAATGACCATTTTCACGTCACAATTTTAACTGAAGAACTATCATGATGATGCAACACTTGTTGGCATCTGTACCAATCAAACATATCTTCTTAAATTTGGAGAAAAAAGATCTGTAGGCTAGGGCATTTATGCAGCACCGCGGTGCCCCATTATAATTCTGTCAAGTTACACATTTTATTATTCCTTTCATTAAAAAAGCTTCTGCAATCTGGATATTGCTCTTGATCATGTTGTTATTTACATAATATTTCCATTATTTGTTCAGCACTTACAGTCAATAAAAGAAACTCGATCAAAGTAAATAGTGTGTAACTGCATCTTTTAACTTATAAGACAACAGACAGAAAAGATGTGCAAACAACAAACAAAAACAAAGCAGACCCTCAGAATGACGATGATCCTCAAAGAGTTTGCGCAGCTCCTCTTCCTCCTCTTCAGTCCATGTTGGTTTCTTTCCCTCTCTGCCATATTAAGAAGAAATAGATGTAATCTTTCAAATTGCAGAACTCAATTTGCCCATATAATACATGTACTGTAAATGGCATTTTTTAATTCCAAATTTGAATTAGAGCTTCTTCTTTTCTCCCTGTAACTTGTTAACAATAGTCACCTTTACACATACTTTAGGTGTACTAACAATAAAAAACAAAGAGCACAAACCCGTCTTTGGTGTAGCCTTCAGTCATCTCACGTGCAGCCCCCACATTTTTCCAGAACAGCAGTTCAATATATGCCTTATTGTTTTTTGCTGCCACTGAAAAGAAACGGTTCAGTACATACTTGGCAAAGGTCACCAGTTCCTGGAAAAGAGAGTAGAAAAGTAAGCTCCTGTGTCTAATCTGCAGCTGACCTTCACAATCACCAGAAGCTTGCACGTAATGTTTTTTCTCATTTCATTACTGTACCTTGTAAGCAGATGCGGCGGGGTCACTCAGGATCTTGTTGAAGAGGTTGAAGACTGACAGCTGGTAAAGCAAGGCGTCCATTTTGAGGTTGACAGCCAAACGGTGCAGCATTCGAGCGATGCAATGGTTGGTGTGAGGTGTGTTTTTGGAGTATGAGTTCAGTAGCAGGAGGTATGGACGCACAATACTTGGGGTGGCAAACCTGCAAGGGGGTAAGATAGGAGTAACATGTCTCTTTAGGAAGGTCACAAATTCACAAAAACTATTGCTATAATTTTTTGGTATGTTGTGGCAGGTTACAGTCTTGAACATTAAAATTAACTGTTTTCCTTACCTCTTGATAAAGTCAAGAAAGTTGAACTCGCTTTCAGAAACCTGGACAGACTCCAACTCTTCCTCTTCTAACTCCATTCCATCATCCTCATCCTCTATCACAGGTTCAGGAGGAGATGACCCTGAAATTGAAAAGTTTAATTGCAGCACAGACGCTTCACAGATGCTCTGATACTAGCGGGAACATAAGAATACAGTTTGAAAGCTTACTTGGCAGGTTGGCTTTCAGGATCTGCTTGAGGAGTTCTAGTTCTTCTTCAGGTTCCACATCAGCAGAACCAAACACATCCCCCTCTGGCCATACCTCCCTGAGAACAACAAGAAAATGGTGAATACTTGAATAACTAAACGTGAGTCATTAGTGTGAGGGGCTGAGTCTTGCTGACCTGGCAGCACGTAGCAGCCCCAGCGCTTCTGGTCCAAGTCGAGCCAGCAGGGCATCCTGCACACGCACCATGGCCTCAGTCCGCTGCTCCTCAAGTGGAGTTTCAGATGTGGCATCAAATGGCACGATGCCTTCAGTTAAAGCTTCTGACAGCTAAACACAGAAGACAGAGAGGTGGTGGTCAGTGTGAAAATGTGGCCTTTAGAGAGCATCCTCATTGCAAAGAAGCTCTTTGAGGCCACATGCCCTTGTGCAACACTGTTCTGCCCTCTGACGATGCATGCTTCCTGCTGCCCCCTTGAGGTTGATTCTCACACTGACCTGAAACCCTGAGGCCTTCAACTCTTCCTCCACAATCTTCCAGGTCTCTTCCAGGGCCTCTGGACTAGTGTCTGGGGCCGAGGACTTTTTTTCACCTCGAGACCTTTTCCGTTTCACCTTCTTCTTCTGCAGAGTTAACAGAACAAGATATACATATTTTGAGCAGACACTAATGACAAGAATTTCTAAGCACTACAAATTGAGCGGAAGAACTTACCTGAACCATCAAGTTTTTGCGACCTTGGCAGAAGTGTTCCAACATGCGCAAAAAGAGATGAGTTGACTCCACCAAGTCTTTGAGGTAGGACTGAGGCTGGCTGGTTTCATCATACTTCCTCAGCAATGTCAGAAAAATCTCTCTGTACTCCATCAGGTAAAATATGTTACCTAAAAGTGAAGGTAAATACAGAAGATGGGACAACTAGCACTGCAATTACACTCAACGCCTTTTCATATCTCCAACTTCAAACAAGATTTACCACCATTATTATTGTCTTAATAGTATATCTACAAACTTGCATACATTAAGCAATGATGAGAGCATGTGCATGCTTGTGCTCCATTTGAACTTATAACATAAATATATATTTCAAATTTTATAGCTAAAAAAAAGGCCCGTCTGAACAAGAGCTGTTGGCATCTTACTTTTAATGACACTGGAACTCTGACGGATGCTTTCATCCTTTGAGCGGTCCATCTCGTTCACAGTTAGCAGCAGTTCCTGATATGCCTTCAGAGCCAAATGCATCCTAAATAGAAAATGTGATAATCAGTCTGGGACCAACAGAGGGATTTGGCAGTTTTTTTATATCAAGCAGCTTTCTAATGATCTTTGTACCTGCGTGACCAGGACGTGGCCTCTTTGCGGTCTGTGAGGATCATCTCATAGTAGTTGGTGATGTTGCGCTCAATAAAATGGAAAGCACGGATGGACATGGTCTCAGAAACCAAGTCAGCACGGAAACCGTTGCCTCGGTTGAAGGCCATGAAGAAGCTGAGCGCCCAGAGGTAGTACGTCTCGTCATGCTGCTGAGTTTGTTCTCGAATTAGACTTTCCTGCAGAGAAGACAATTAGAGTTTTGAGCCTCGTAAAACTTAAGAACCATTTATTTTAAGAGTCACCTATTCCACATAAATTAATCAGACATCCTCTTTATAATAACTTGACAATATATTTTGTTGTTTATTCATGTTCTTATTAAAACATGTTATGATTAAGTAGACGTAGTAATGATGGATTGATGATCTGGTGTGTATACTACTCATCAAGAGTTAAAAAGGGTACATTTTATATTGGGTTTGTGAGTCTTTGCAACGAAACATTAAGTCATCAATGTGACAGCAGCTGACCTTGACAAGGTACATGAGGCGATTATAGCAGTTTTCCAGGAAGTCCACACAAAACTCTCGCAGGAAGAGTCGAACATTTAAGGCTGAGCGGCGTTTGTCCTTACACTCCTGAGCCTGTCGATTCCTCTTGGGAACACGTCTCACTGCTTTTCCTGTGTCATGAGTGTAATTTTTGAACTAAAAAGAGATCAGAGATTTATATTAAAATTATTTTGCAAGCACTGTGCACTGGCTTTGTATTTCAGATGAGCTACAGAAGTTCATTACTTACATTATTGACTTTTCTGTGATAAATCACATCTTTGTCTCCAACTGACTTGAGGCCTTGAACAACAAAGGACCCTCCAAAGCGTGAGTGTCTGAAAGAAAAACATCAACACAAACAAACAAACAGAACAGAAAATACATTTATTTTTCAAGCTCCAGTTATTCAAACAAGCCATGTACAGGTTGAGTTTCCTCTGCTGCAAACCAAACCCAGATTCAATGAACTCAGCAAGTAAGTGATATATACAAATGAGTTGAGATTATTATGTGAGCGTGTGGAAAGTGCTGAAAAGTCCATCCCTTCAGGCGCTCATGTGGCTCAAGTACATGTCTGGCAGCTATGACACTGGCTGTACATCAGCTTTATTGTACCTGGTTCCTCTCTGGAATGTGCGAGAACGTTTCGCTGCGTGCTCCTTCTCCCTCAGTGCCTCCAGCTCCTGAGAGTCTCTCTGCTTCTCTTCTGCCGAACGAGCATGACCGGCGCTTACCAAAGCTTCAGGTGTCTGTAAAGAAAGAAGAGCAGCTCAAACACAGAATTTCTGGACATCTATACATATATATATGTGTAAAGGATTCTTCAGTCTAACCTGGTCTCTGAACATGAGGGAGATTATTTCCAACACATGCATGCTCCACTGCTGCTCACTCTGCGCTGATGCCAAAAACTTAACCAGGTCATCGAAGCCGCTCATGTGAATGGCCCATAGCAGCCTATCATGGACGCTGGCGTCGTCATCCACTTTCTAAACGAGAGACAGAGATGAAGGGAGAAGTACAGAGTAAAGAGTAAATGAAAGAGCTTTCTAATATAGGCCAGAAGTTGCTTTGTCTCTTATATGAACACATTCATGTTAAAATCAGACCTTCTCTTCACAGGGGTCCGCAGGTACATGAAGCACATTCCTGACCAGCAGCAGGATCCGCTCTATCAGTAGGGTATCCTCCTCCTGTCTCTGCTCCCAGTCCTGACAGACAGGAAACACACAGATAAGCACAACCATTTTACTTCAATAATATGGGAAACAGGTGATTTGAGGTGTTTGTTTGAAACACTCACCAGCTGGAGAAGGTTGTATAATATCTCACTTAAAATGCCAAACACTCTCTCACTGGCAAATGCCTGAAAATAAAAGAACTCATTATTGTAAAATAAAATACTCTTTGAACATGAAATACAGCTGTTATTACAGTAATGGAAGTAATTATCCAACCAATAAATATTCACTAAATTCACCACGATTACAAATAGAAAATGTGAACTGAAAAATGGAATTGTGTTTATATTAAGACTGTGTTACCTCTTTATAGGCTTGTAAATGAGCTGTCACTTCCAAAAAGTGATGTCTAAACACAGGGTCATCAGGGACTTTACCAAAACAAAGCATGGCAGGCTGAGTGAGGTTGACCATGAGCCTGAGACAAAACAGACAAGAGTCACATAAGCAACAGTTTAAAACAGCACATTTCTATGTTTCATTTCTATCATTCATCTATAATTTAATGACAATGTGTTTGATGAAATAATACTTAGATCCAGTATATCAATAATGTATCACAATATTTAAATTTGTGTATCAATAATCCACTTCTTAACACAATATTATGATGCATTAACAAACTGATTATCAGGCACGCCCATATTATAAATATCTTAAAGATACATTTTAAGTTCAAGTGAGAAGCTTCATTTTAGGGTTCATACCTGATGCAGGCATCAAATAAGGGCTTGTCCTGTCCATGCTGAATGATAATAGGAAGAAGGTCATTCTGCACAATCTGTCCCGCACCCAGCTGCTGGCGGACGTCACGGGTGTCATCTTCATGTCGTAAATACCTGATCAAGTCTTTTACGCTCTCTGCAACACAGACACAGAGACACAAGACAGATGCTTCTCTGTTCTTAATCCATGACAATTATATATTTCTCTTCCTTCTGATGAAGCAGGAAATTCATACATGTATTATGATAAAAAAAAACATTAATCACATTGTAAAAAACACTCACCCAAGCAGTCAACTTCCTTGTGGTAGATTTCTCCCTCTAGATAGCCAAGAGCGCTGCACGTTGCCAAAAGCTCACAATTCATCTTGAAAAAGTCCTTAGACTATCAGCCAACCTGAAGATGGAGTTTCAGTCTAATCAGTGATGCAGTAGGATATAGAAAGACTAACAGATCATCGAAGCATCTCAAAAGGTTTTGTCAGGGCTCCAGAGTATGCCTGTTTTGGTCAAACATGCGCAAAAAAATATGTCAGGTGCTTTTAAGCATTGTCACTGGTCTGAAATTTAGCAGGTCTTAAAAAAGAAAATTTAGCCAATAAAATTCTAACTGGGTGTTTAGACAGCACAATTAGCACATGTGCTGTGCATCATCCACATCCACTGTGTGTGTCTTTGTGTGTGATATCGATGCCTAATTGCAATGTTTCCTCTGGTAAAGTTTTGTGAAGTACATTTAAACATTCATAAATGAATACTCTGCCAGGCCTCCATATCTTAGATCCAGCTCTATCGTATCTAGTTTTAACATTGAATTTGAACTTTTGTATCAATTAACGGTTTTCATAATATCCCATAATAACCCCAATATTGGAGATTGATACATTTATCAGTCATGGACTGTAAACATCAGCACTTTGAAACACTGTTTTTAAAACAATTGAGATTATCACAATTTCTCTGCATGTGCAGTGATTTAAACGAATAAAACAGTTATCTGCATCTTTATTGCTGTCTACAGTCATATACATTGTGTGTTAAGAAATCAAATAAAATCACTGGGTGCACCTAAGTTGTTGTGCTGGTGCAACTAAATATGAATAAATGAAGCCTCTCAGTGCAACCCGTGTTAAAAGTTAGTCTGGAGCCCTTTGAATTTATCATGAACTTCAGACTGTGTGCTTTTTTCTTTAGGACAATATCAATGCAATTAATAAAGTTATTTGCTAATGAAGGTGGACCTATACATGACATGTAAACTTATAAGCAGCTCATACAGTAGAGAGGTTCTAGCCCATTTTTGGCATTACAATACTGTCGCTCACCAAACTATTAACATTACATGTCAATCTTACCTAAAGTAGGGTAATAATATCGAATTGAGGAGGAGTTTTCAAGGGTTTATATCAGCCACGGTGTCCGGTTAGCTACCTGACCCACAAAGGACGGCTACCCTCCACATATTGCTAATGTTATGTAGCCAGGACAGTTAGCAGACTGACGGCGAAATTACTTTAGTTTCGGTCCAAACAAAGAAAAACATCACAGACTGACTTACCTAATCGTTAAAATGGTGTTACCATCGGGGTGTCGTGTTCAGTAAGCGATGGTTTATAAAGTAAAGTTAAGTTATAAGTACGACGGTTACAGTCTGCTGTCAAAGCGGACGAGTCTCGCGCCAAGACAGCGAGCGAACAGTCAGAGCGGATGTAGAATGTCGTCATCAGGGCGCCTTTATGCCCTGAGCTTTGCTTTTAAGGCAGCACCTTCCCAGTTTTAGCAACCCAACAAACTAGAAACGAATCAGAATAGACACAATTGCTGTGTCAGGTTGAGGCTAAGAAGGTAAAATCTTGCCATTGTTAAGCGTTTGGATGTGCCAGACCTTGAGAATTTAGAGGAATGCGTTTGCAGTTGTGTCGCCTGAGAGGTTGCACTTAGGGCATTTGGCAGAGATATGAAGAAGTCCCTTCTTGCACTAAAAAACATGAAGAACCTGTATGAAGCTAATCTGTCTCCTTGACAAATTAATTGTACTACTATCTATATTTTTCTGATATGGTTCATCGAAAAAAGTATTTCAACCATGTTATGTGTCCATGTTACGACACCATACTGAATCGTTTTCCTTAATTCACTTAAAGAAAGCATCAAAAACCTTGCTACCAGAGGTGAAGACCTTGAGCATGCTACTGGACAAAGAGAAGCACCTCAATGGTAGGGAATACAGTTTTCACCACTGGGTTGAAAGGGACTGTTTTCCCTTCATACTTTGCATCTGTTATTTGTTCAAAGACAAAATATTATAGGAATTCCCTCACCCCCTTTCCTGCTTCCTAATGTGAACTTGATATTTCATTCAAACCACTGATATTAACTTATTTCTTTACATGTACAAGGTGCTCTTGGACATAAAGTACATGTCATAGACAGCTTAAAGAAAACAGGAAATTAGTAAAAACTCTCTTGTAGTACATTCATAATGAATAATGTGGACAGACAATGCAGATTGGCTCTAATTAAGTTTATTTGCGCTTACATATTCATTCATCAGTCGTGCCCGATACACACAGCATTGCAAAGCACATTCAGCAAGTCTTTTCAGTTGGATACGATCTTATTTTGAGTGTCAACACTTCCTGTGCGTTACATGTCTATTAATGATCCATGTCTCTGGAAATCTGTTGGTTTGCACAATAACAGGATAGCGAAGCTTTTAAAACAATTGCAAAAAGGTTACTTTATTCTCAGACTGTCTTTTAAGGTAGGTCGGCTGAAGGGCAGTGTCTAGAGTTTTGTTAGTAAGTCATGTCTACGACACAAACCACTAAAATTCTGCATTTAAACTACCTGTTTTAGCCTGTAGTGGAAAACTCTGCTACAAACGCATGGTCTTCTAAGGTTTTAACGGGATTGCACTGTAAATCAAGGCCTCAAGTGGTATGTTAATAAAGTGGTCTTGCTGAGTTCTACAGGTGACACAGGTGTTTAGCAAAATTTGGGAGGCTAAAATAGCACCAAAGTGACACTGTCTAAAGGGATTCATTCAACGTCGCATCTATACTGAGAGACTGTCTGCTAGACAATAAAACACATAACTAGTGGGAATGAGGACTATATAGCTCAGAGTTTGTTTTTTTCTTGTTTTCCTTGTTGTTCTGGCCTTCACATTTTTAATCATTTCTTTATCTACTCGTCATCCTTGTCATTTCTATCAGTGTCTCTCTCCTTCTCCCTCCTGGATTCCTTCACCACCTGTTGGAAAACAAAGTTCAGTTAGTTCAAATTAACTTTTTATGGTGTAAGTGAACTGATATGTTATGTTCCTCACACTTTCCATAATGCAAATAATATCATTCTAGTTATTTTGCATTATGTCATGCCATTTTGGTATAAATAGTTGTACCTCTCCATCTCTAGTCTCAACAGTCTTAATCACCACAGTCTTCTTGGTCTGGGTGCCAGGGTTCTGTTCATAGTCTGTGAAAAGTCACATTAAAGTGCTTGTAAGACTTTTACATTCAGATACAACTCAAGAGTTTATTAAGTTATTAATTTCAACAGCTGAATTGTAAAGACGTGTTATGCTAAAGATTGGACTGGTAATATAACTGCCAATACAATCCAAAGCTTTGTCAATTTATGTTTAGTTTCTGAGTCAATTTTGCAGATGAGTTTTGTTGCCAACTGCAACCATGAAGTGTTTTAAATATGCTTCAACTCTGATTTGCATCTCCTACTTGCTTCTCCATAGCAACGGCAGCAGAGTCTCATGAATATTTAAGTATTTAGAGCCACCTCCCATACCAAAGTGACATAAAACTAATTTAACAAAAACTCAGTTGGAATAATAAAAAATGAAGGCTATAACAAGAACCTACAGATTGTTAAATCATCCAGGAGAGCTCTACATGGAAAAATGTAAAATCGGAGTGCAGAATGGGGAAAAAAAAAACACTTCCAGAACCAGTGGTTCTCATACTTCATAACTTTGTAACTAAAGGTAAAAGAGATCCCTGATTATAGTCATGTTATATTGGATCTTGTACAAAGAGAAGTATAACTTACCTCGGTCACCAAAGTGGTTGCTCATGCCAAGATTCATGATGGGAACAGTAATCCTAAACAGGGAACAAAAAATTAGGTGTTATAAAGATATATGTAACAAAACGTAATTTGGTTTGCTTGAGGTTCGACAAGTAACTTTTTGTTTGATGTCATAGAAAAACTTAAATCAAAATTAGAACTTGCTTGATTCGCCAAGTATACATGCAAGGAATTTGACTCTAGTTTTTCATTGTTCTCAATGTATTTACAGGAATAGGCATAAAAGCTAAGAACAAGTGCAACAAACATCGAACAAGTACAGGTGAAGAATGGCAGGGAATTATTGTGCTATTAGCAATTTATGTGCACCTTTAATGCATGTTTTCTAAGTTTGTTCAACCACTGGATTATCTGGACAACCCTAACATCAATGCCATATGAAGAGGCTTTAGGATCGAGTTTTGGTTGAATTTGCTGTGAGGTGACAAATCTTCCACTTACTGCCCATCTGGCCTCTAATCATGAGAGAAGCGTAGAGTTATAGAACAAAACAAAATCCTGTAAAAACAGCAAAAATGTGTTTTACGTTGTAAAGTTTTCCCTCACCTGCTCTCCTCCCCTTCCAGCAGTTTACGGTAAGTAGCAATCTCAATGTCTAGAGCCATTTTGACATTGAGGAGGTCCTGGTACTCCCGAAGGTGGCGAGCCATCTCCTCCTTCAGGTGGCGGATCTCCTCCTCCAGCCTGGATACATTGTCTTGGTAGTTGCCAATCTCATTGCCAAATTGGTCCTCCATGTCACGCATCTGCCTCAGCAGAGCTTCATTCTGAAAACATGCAATGCAATTAGAGAATGCAATTTGTATAATGATATAGATTTATTTCAGTGTAATGACTGGTGGTGTTTTGCCACACCGTGTTCTTCAGTGCATCAATTTCACAGTTGAGAGACTGAATCTGCCTCCTGGACTCATTGGCCTCCTGCTTGGCCTGCCTCAGAGAATCAGTGCTGCGCTTCGCAGATTCAGTCAGGTCAGCAAACTATGGGAACAAAAGAGGAAGCACACAAGGATGAATATGTTTTTGTTCTGAAAGTTCATACGTGGCTGTCGGTGTGTGTCTACCCACCTTGGACTTGTACCAATCCTCAGATTCTTGCATGTTCTTCAGGGCAATGGTCTCATACTGGGCCCTGATGTCCCTCAGGGCACCAGTCAGGTCGGGCCTGGCGGTGTTGTCCACCTCCATCTTCAGCTGATGGGTCTGGACACTCACTTGTACCTCCTGGATTTCCTGATAATTCCAAGATTTAAACAGATATATCAAAAAATATAACCATTTCTCCATGCTGAAACATTTTTTTAGGTGTTAGGGTTCAGTTTTACGACCCCGAGTATTTTCAATACCAAGATCAATTTGATAAAATTTCTTTGAACTTCCATGTAGATGACACTTTACTTTTTTATTCCCACCTCCTGAAACTCAATGAAATTAAATTAAATCAGATTTTGCAAACAGTAGACTGTTTTAAAAATTCAGACTAAATTTAAATATTTTCATTTTATCTGAAATCATGTTGCTTAGTTGTAAAAATGGCAGTGGTATCCAACTTCTCGTGTTTTTAACCTAAACATACAATGTAAATGTCCTTCATCTGTAGAGAATAAGTTGAAGCTTGTCAGTCCAGCACATAAAATTTACCTTCTGCATCACTGATTGCACTGTTGCTCAGCTAATCATTGGGATAACCTCATACGGGCAAACTATCATTTAATCTACATATCAATTAGGAGTCAGTTGTTTGGTATATATATACATTCAAAGGTTGAGTATTACCATAATAGGTCTCTTGATAACATATTGAGATACGTGACTCCAGTGAGGAAAGACTTCTTTGTTATACAAGCACAGTGCAAAGGAGGTAGCATCACTTACCTCATCATGGAGCTTCTTAAGGAATTCAATCTCATCCATCAGAGACTCTATCTTCCTCTCCAGCTCCAGACGGGACAGTGTGGCATCATCCACATCCTATTTTTAATACAAACATAATTTATTGTCATGTTGCCATAATTGCAAAATGTCATCCATTACTGAAAACCTCATTATCCTAAACATAGTTGTATAATTATATTAGAGTACCTCCGAGATAATATGTCCATAATTTGTTATGATTATATGATTATGATAACAATTGACAGATTTATTCAAAATTTCAGCTATATTTTATATTTTCAAAATCCCATTAAGAGTTCCCTTTAGTATATAGAAATGTTTGGGTTCTGATGTGGTAAAAAGACTTTCTATATAGAGAGTTTAAAAATGTAAACTCCATCTTATAATTCACATTTTTTAAGAAGAAAACTCAATTATTATACACATAACCATTAGTAAGTGTTTCACTTGTATAGATTATTTTGGTTTATGGAGGAACATATTTTAAAAAAGTACCACAGAGATTGAAGTCCCATTAATGTGCTGCAGTTGAGATCAGTAACATTTAAGAAATGTGTTCTGTATACTAGCTACTCTGACTCTATTGTGGAAGTGTTGGAGATGGAACCAAGCTGTCCACTTTGACCTGTTATACAAGCCTGAGGACACTGTAACCAATACGGTAATCATGGTACCGTGAGCCGAGTGTTTACCTTGCGGAAGGCCGCCAGGTTATTCTCAGCATCTGCCCTCTTCTGGGTTTCTTCATCCAACCTTGAGGACAAAAACAAGACACAATATTTCAAATAATGAACAGATTTCCTTGAGGCTGCAAGGAATCCCCTCTTTACAAAAGGAGGAGAAGAGAGATGAAGATCTTGATTAAATTTGTCCAAGAACACCCTTCCTGTCTGAGGTTACACCGGGGCACCAGCTGGCAAAAAGCTTTCTGGATCAATTTGTTAATTCACTGTCCTGTAAAAAGGGTTTGGGAGAACACCCAGTGGGATCAGCAGCTGCTCCTTTCAACTAATGTGGTTTCTCTAGAGTTCAATAAGGTCATCTGCACACACTCAATAAGGTTATGTACACACACTTCCCTTCTCTTTAAGGATTTCCAAGGATCATTTAGCTGGTGTACATAGATGGGACAAAAGCTGGGAGTGACATTTACAGGGCAGCTATGTAGAATCTGCGCCGTTCGGGATTTAATTTAGCAAACAGAGACATTTGTAGACTGACTTTAGCTGAAATGTCATTTGATGCTCCTGTAAAAACAAGCAAAATGAAAATGAAACTCAGTTAAAATTCATGAGTCACTGTGGTGAGTCATCACAAATTATATAACAATGTTGTACAATGCATTTGCTCATTCTGCCAGAAGTTTCTGTCTGATGGGCTGTCTGTGTGGTCGATGATGTCTGGATGTGAATGTGAATCCAGGTCCATCCGCCCTGTCAGATAGAAGTCATGCCCGGACTGGACATAAAGTAGATTAGTGGGGAAAGCATCACATAGTGGGCCCTGCTTCCTCATCTTTAATTCATGCTGTGTTACAGGGGTCCTTTTGTCCTAATGGGGTCTCTGGCACCATCCCATCGGCACACAGGGACACTGAAAACACACCTAATGGAGTCATTGAGTCACATTGATTTTTCCTGACGCTGTTCTCACCAGGCCTGATATCCAACCTCTCTTCCTCTGGACCCATTTCCTCTCCCTCCCTCTCCCCTCCCTGCTCCTCAGTCAGCCCCACCCTTTGTCTGCTCCATCCATCCTCCTCCTTTCTCTGCTCATGCCAATGGGTGCATGCATGTTTTTAAAAGTCGATAACTTTGCGTTGTTTAAGGGGGAATCATTAATCACGAAATAGTGATGGGAATTAGGGCTCTTTGAGAGGATTTATGACTCCGTTCCTTTCCGAAATCCATTCAAACAAATGGCTCATCTGATTTTTTTTTTTTTTTTTTTTTTTAGGGGACAGGGTTTACTAGGTTTATTTACAAAATAATCACTACCATAATGATATGATTATATGATGATAGGGCAAGATTTGGAGTCGGTTTAGAAGCACTATTTACTTTTATGGCCAGAAATAGCGACACTGATCTGCACTGTAAACATTGCACAAGGTGACACAATATCCCTTTGCTTTGTCAGTGAATTTACTACTACCTCTGTATGAAATGTGTGATGTAATTAAAGTTGTCTTGTCTTGAATGCATTTACTATTATCACTGTTGCTGATGCGTACTAGGGAGCTGATTTAAGGCGCCAATTAAATGATCTCATCAAGTAACACTCAGTTTCGGCTCGTTAACGGTTAAACATCACTATCACCGAACACTTCCTTTTTTAATTTGGCATTAGTAACCTTGTAATAGTTCCTTGACAGGTACTGGGGCTCTTCTCCTTTGATTTATGTCCTGCCCATGCATTGAAACACTCTCCTGTACAAGATGTGGGGCGGTGTGCTGTATCATGCTGCTGCTCTGTGGTGTCCATGTGTACTGATGTGCCACGCCCTACACCACCATCACTACTGGAGTCAAGTTGCAGCCACCCAGGGACTCTCTACCTTCTCTGTGCTTAAAGTTGATCACTTATAGAATATTATAACAGTCATGAGTCATGTTTGGAGGCATTGGTGCTAAGTTGGCTCAACGTATGTGACCGACAAACTCACAACAGGGAAATATTTGAATGAAGAGCAGAGAAAACCCTTGACTTTGTTGGGACAGTATGGTTTGTTTGAATAAGATGCAACTTCCACATGTTCATTAATAGTTCTGTTTCCTGTCTGGCCTGACCATTTTCTCAAACTTTTACTTATTTTTTTCAATAGATCTTCCAATTGCCTTCCTTTCAAACAAAATATGTCACATGATCACCCTCACACAAACCATCGATCCATCTGTCTGTCAATCTATCTCAGTCCCATCCCTGGTTGTTTAACTGATCTCGTTACTTCATGCATCATACTTTACTTTTTCTCTCTTTTCATGTTGGTACGAACCTCTGCTTCATCAGGGCCAGGTCCTCAGCCAGGTTGTCCCTCTCCATTAGGTACTGGTCCCTCTCCTTGCCGATGCCGTCCATCTGGCGCCGCATCTCCCTCAGCTCCTCCTGGAAGATGTCGGTTGCGCGGTTGGGCTGACCGTGCTGCTGCTGGCCCTTGAACTGGTTGAGCTCCTGCTGCAGTGCACCATTCTGCTGCTCCAGGTAGCGCACCTTCTCGATGAAGCTGGCAAAGCGGTCGTTGAGCTCCTGCAGCTCGGCCTTCTCATTGCTGCGGGTGGTGAGGAACTCCTGGTTGATAGCTTCAGACAGGGTGAAGTCCACCTTGTCATAGGAGAGGCGAGGGGGCTGGGTGCTGGAGCGGGAACGCTGCTGTTGGTAGGTGGTGCTGCGGGATGCAACCACAGGTGACATTGAACGCATGTAGCGCCCTCCAGAAACGGGCATACGGGAGGACACATTGGAGTAAGAGGACATGGAGATTGGGTGTGGGCTTCCAAAGGTGCGCCTGTAGGAGGTGGAGGTATGCATTGAGTGGCTCATGGTCGGTCTTGTTCTGTTCTTTATCGCTGTGGAAAGATCGAGAGCTGGAGGCTTGGAGATGCTCTTGAGGCTACAGGACATCCGACTGAAGAGTGCCGGGGGTTTTTATGCACACAAGCTGGCTATCCCATCATCCTCACGCCCCCACCTCCCTCATTTCTCCTCACCCCACCCACATGAACACTTCCTTTCTCAATCACTCATCAGTACACGAGCTTTGGCCACTCCCTACTCTTCAGAGATAGACCCTGCCTCTCTTTCTGTGTGTGTGTGTGTGTTCTCTGTCTTACTGTCCGTCTCGAAAAGTCCACCCTTTTAACCAGAGCACTCGGCACGAGGCCAGACTCCCTTCCACATTACTGCTTCGATTGCTAAAGATGTCTTCTCACGCCCACCCCTCCTCACCCTGATTCATGCCCTCGTTGACACTTTGCAACGATTCTTCTAGTCAGATTCAGTCAGTTTTGACTGTTATCTGTCCATATGATTTCTATTTAAATGATTTCACTTCTAGTTATTTTGTTAATTTAACTATTAAATGTGTGCATCAAGGATCCTGTTACCTGGTTCTCAATAAGAAACTGTGAGATTGTGGTTTTAATTGAATCACATGGATACATTGATTTGATTCTTTCACCCCCTCCATCTGTCTCCCTTCCCCTCTCTGTCTCTCTTTCCTTTTACTGTAATGGAATACTTTATTGATATTCTGGGCGTCTGGGGCAGAGCCATGACTCTGCATTTATTCCATCCTTTTGGAATGCACTAATCCCTTTTATAGTAAGTATAGTCAAATAACATTTAGTATTTCGGGTAATCAGTGGCTTTTTGGTAAATTGATGACAGAGGTCAGAGTATAGTGACATTGTTAGAGCAGGTTCAGGGACGTACCCAGCACAAATCATTGCCTGTTTATGAAGACAATATCAATTCCACAACTTTATGGCACCTTTAACTGAGAAACTAATGTTTTGACATACTGTGCTATCCCTCTAAAATCCTTTTTTTGGACATCAGTTTAAGTTGCTTCAGCCAGGGACAAAAAAAGGCTTTGCCATAAAACCATCAATAATGTATTAGTTTCCTTTTCTTTCTTGCAAGGATGATAAACTTTGAAGCACAACGACTAAAAGCTTTACTGTTAAGTTATTGGGTTATACACTTTTACATTACAAACACAGACCCTTAAATCAGATTGACATGGCAAGCATAAAAGCACCTTCAAATGTTTCTGCAGACTGTGTGTGTGTGTGTGTGTGTGTGTGTGTGTGTGTGCGTGCATGTGTGTATAAGGTCTAAAGTCATTTTAATTGAGGTCTGCAGACAAGCTGCAATCTCATATAAAGTTGACGTAATTCTGAGCATGCTCTGTGGCGACTGGGTGTGGCACTTTGTTCCCTTTGTGTCCCCTGTGATGCTCGGTACCTTTAATCCTCTCCATTTATGCTTTCTAATATCGGATATGATACACAACTAAAAATATAACATATGGTGCTGTATTTGCTTCTCTTCACACACACATATACACGCTGTTACACACCAATAAGCAGCCTTTATTTTAATCTGTTCACAGCACTTTTCCTGATTAAATTTAACGTTGGGTTCCTCTGCCTAACGGAGATGTGGTACACAGTGTGGTAACAAAATAAAGTAATCACTTTTACTGTCTGTCATTCACAAACGCACACACACTTGATTTTCTCTGTTCTATGTCTGCATGGCTGCTGCAGAGCTCTGGCTTTCTGTGTAATAAATGGCCCATGTTAGTCTTAGCTCTGTAATCTAATCAACCTGCTTTATGGTCAGTAACTCTCTCCACTCCCTCCCTGCCCCCTCTGTCTCACCCTCTCTCTGCTCAGAGCATATCTCACTTTCTGTTCTTCCACCAGATCCTGCTCCAGTCTGCTCAGATATGTCAAGGTTTCTTATCGGTGTGTGGAGACTATATCTGCATCTCTACACCTTAATCATCAACATACACATCAGGCACACATCACACATGCAAAAAACCCACAGTTCAACGATTTTGAAGTCGACTGTGTCAGTAATACTAACCTCAGCCAGATGTTACCATAAGCGATTGACCCCTTCTGGTTTCTCGGAGAATTCCCGAAAGGGCCATAAATTCAATAATGCTTCTTCATCAGTATCAGGCTAGAATATCTGTTCCCAGTGGCACATATTGAACCCACAGTGTGTGTGTCATGTTTCACATCTGAACAGGCATTTAAATATCTCAGTCTCATGGGTAAGTAAGGAAACAAATGTTTACTACATTTTCTCATATGAACCTAATGATTTGGGTGTGGTATCTGATGAGAAATTGAATCAAATGTGTGTCCGAAACAGAAATCAGCTGTGAGAGCTGCAGAACGCTTACAACGGCATCTACAGCTGTCATTTTATATCTTTCACAGTAGTCATCCTTTAAAGGATAAGTTCACCCAAATATGAAAATTCAGTCCTTGTCTACTCACCTTCGTGTCGATAGAAAGTCAGGTGAAGTTTCATTGTCCACAAAGAGTTCAAGAGTTGGATTACACCTTATGAGCTACACCTTATGAGCTTAGGACCTATTTTGTGTGTGGCTTTAGTTTGAAGTACAGAATAACTACAGGGGATGAATGTTGCTGATGCTGATAGTGGACTGCAGTGAGATACCACTACATCATTGACTGCGGTAGGTTTCTGCAGCATAGAGGACAGATGAAGGAGACTGTATCATTTTTAAGATCAGTTGCTACGGAGTTGTGAGCTATAAAGAGTCGTTTAAATTAATCAGAGCCGTGAAGCTGCTCGGGTGGTATCACGAGGCTCACTCATCTCCAGGTTCACCGCCTGCCTTATCTGGAGAAGAGAAGCCAATTTCTGGACCTTGGTGAGAGTTCAGCCAGTAATGCTGGTTTGCTTTGACAAGTGGTGATGATGCTTTGACCTGTTAAAGCTGCAGGCCTGCTAAGATCTGAGAGGTTTGTCAGGTCCAAGATAAAGAAAAAGTGGAGGCCCTCCAGTGGCGCTGCAGGGTTTTTATCTTGGCAGCACTTAGCACATGTGACAGAGAGACATGTTAACGGTCCAGGATGATTAATGGCTGTGTTAGGTGATTACTGTAATGGAGCACTGCAGTGTTACCCAAGTCTTTCGGAAGGATTTTCATTTAGAATACTTATGCATGTAAGTAAACAGAGAGACGGACATTGCTTAGCACTGCATACATGAGTGAAACCACACTGATACAAATTGGCATTGATATTCTAAAAAGTTTTTTTTTTAAAAAAAGGTTGCACAAAATGTACATAATTTATCTCCTATTTGCTACTTAGATTTTTGCAATAATACAATACACTGATTTTTCAAACCTGCAAAAACAGACATTTAGACATAATGCAACAATTATTTTTTTAACTTCAATCTGATTCAGAAATAAAAAACATTTAATCAAGAGCCATCTCTTCCTTTACATCCCATCTTTATTTCCCCTGTGTAGGCCAGACCATAGTTTCTTCCATTAAAGATTTTGCTGCAGTGACGTCAGCCTTTTTTCCTGCACTGCAGTGTGTCATATGATGTACATGCAACAGCCACTCTTCGTCAGCTCAATGCATTAGGGTAGTCTGCAGCGTCTTGATAAATCATTTTAATTGTGCAGAGAGCGGAACGTGATGGCAATATTTTTTCAGCACACTCAGCTGCAGTGTTGCTTTAACCACACCACTTTGTGACCGCGTCTCTACCCCCGTTCTACATGCCTGCGGAGAGCATGTTCATGATATGCCTGTATGTTATGGGATAATAAGGGAATACGGTTGTTGTTTAGTGGTATAGTATAGAAGTCTACTTTATACTTTGTGTAGGACAGAATTTTGTATTGGGATGTATTGCTGTTTTATCTGAATGTTCTCTCTTACAAATCATAGGGTAAATGTGTGATACATTTCAAAGCCTATTTCAGTAGTCTGTTTATTTATTCCTTGCTTTGACGGCCATCATTAAGTAATTAAAAGCTGAAGTGGTCTCTCTAAAAATATCACAGTTAGGGGTAACTTATTTAGTTAGATCAGTTAATTGATTTTTTTGGCCACTAGGGGGCAGTGCACTGACATTACCTTATACACCGATCAGCCACAACATTAAAACCACTGACGGGTGACGTAAATAACATTGATCATCTCATCACAATGTGATGTTCTGCTGGGAAACCTTGGGTGCTGGCAGTCATGTGAATGCCCCTTGACACGCACCACCCATCCAAACACTGTTGTGGACCAAGTACACCCCCTCATCACAACAACACTACCCGATGGCAGTGGCCCCCCAGCAGGACAATGTGCCCTGACACACCACAAACACTGCTCAGGAACAGCTCGAGGAACACAATAAAGGGCCCAAGGTGTTGACCGGGCCTCCAAATTCCCCAGATCCCAATCTGATTGAGCATCTGTAAGACGTGCTGATCAGGTCTGATCCATGGAGGCCCCACCCCCCAACATACAGGACCCAGAGGATCCACTATAAAACACCCTGGTGCCAGACACCACAGGACACCCTCAGAGGTCTGAAGTCCATGTCTTGACAGATCAGAGCTGTTTTAGCTGCACATGGGGAACCTTCACAATATTAGCCAAGTGGTCATAATGTTATGCCTGATCGGTGTATATATCGTAAATATCTCAGCAATCAGTTGCATATTTATACATCCTACAGATAGGCAACATTAACATTCATTTGAAGCTGTATTTCTGGCCATATGATGAACGTAAATCCAGCATTCACTCTCCTTTTAGCTCAGTTTTGGTCTCCACCACCTCCTGTCAGAAATATCTGGCTTTGTATATGTGTGTCGGCAAAAAACTATGTTAATGAGAGCGGTGAGAATGAGGCAAAACAGTACATTTGCTGACAGTAACACCAGAACAATTATCTGAACAATGCAAAAATGCTCTGTAGAGCTGAGGGGAACTGCAGAGTCAAGTGATAATTCTCGGGGCCGAAATAAAATAAAATACTGTATATAAATATAAAATGAAGCATTTTGTATGTGAGCTGATTAAGTATTACCGACATGATTTAAAAAATGTATCAAATGTTCTTGTTGATGATAAGAATGAAAAGCTCCACTTCCATGCACTCTTTAATTGTTCAGGACATGAAATCAAATTAACATCACATGCAAATGAAAAGGAGGTAAAGAGGAAAAAACAAAAATGATGGTGATAAAGTTTCATTTTATTCATTTTGGGGTAGCAAACAAAATAATCTTATGTGATGTAAGTGATTTAAATTACATTGTAAAGAAATTGAATGAAAATGTGCTTACATTAATTTTCCAATTAGTTTAGTGTAAGAAGGCCACAAAAAAAGAGAATAAGCATTAGTTCCAATTAATAAAAAATACTGTAGGTCAAAATAAATATCACTTTCCTCTACAAATGCTTTAACATTTTTACACTTGACTCCTTTCCATTTCTACAAATGTTGTTCTACATGGGGCTGGTCACTTAACTTGGTACACTTAGTTCTGTTCCCATACATCGACTGGGAGTTACAATATTGCTACAGTTAAATTATTGTGTGTGTATAAAGGCATTATTATAGCGGGTGCTGTACATGTTGAGCTGATGATGATATTCACACAATCCTCCCCTGAAGCAATGGACGACTTTCTCCTGGTGACTGTCGGCTCAGCAAGTTCCACAACAACAAAGGCACTGACGTTACCGCTGAGCCGCCTCCATTACTGTCGCCACCGTCTTCTCTTAGTGGCTGGTACTGCTTGAACCGCCTAATAAGAGACATGCAACAGGGGAGACAGGTGAGGATGACAGATATATGTATGTGTTTTTATAAAGCATGAAATAAAAGCCAAAACATCTGTCAACAACCAACAAAAATATAAAAAGAAATAAACAAAACTGTAAACAGGAGGGAAGATAGTTGCTTTTGATCTTGATTTAATTATGTAAAATTATAATTTTTGTTATTCCCATTAACATAATTCTTGCAGGGTCACTCTCAGTTACATTATTTTTCTCTAAGGTGCTATTAGAGTGAGGTAATGTTATAAACACAAACCTGCTTTCGTCACCAACTGGGTTAGGGACTACCGTTTTGAAGCCTCGAGCTTTGTGGCATTATAGCCATCTTGGTTTGTAGAGCCAGAAGTGACCAGTGGCAATGTGGTCGGTTGGTAAGCGCACTACTTTAGCTCAGACTGAAATATATCACCTGTTATCACCCTGCTGTTAGCCTACAGGTGAAACAATCCCACATGAGAAATGTCTAAAAGACCTGCATTAAGATGAGGCCAAAATATAATGGGAGGCATGTTTCACACAATAAAACCACGATAAACATTTGCCATAATTACAATACCTTTACTGACAACTTATTCTTTATTTATTAGTTTTGTGCATCAATTTCCATGTTTGTTTGTTTTTCTAATGTTTTAGTCATTTTGGTCCCAAATTAAATGAAGGCTAATACATTAGGAACTCACCTGTACATCAAACCAATACAACAGACAACACAGGCAAGGACCATAACACCCAGGACTGTGGCTGCTGTTCCAGCTGGGGTACCGCCTGAGGCTGAAATTGTAGCACAAAATACAAATGAGATACTACTCTATAGATTGAATACTTTAGTGGTTATTCATTATTTTTTCTTTCACCCACCTACTGTCACACTGACTCTAGCACTCGCCACAGCAAGGCTAACATCATTGGTCAGCGAGACATTAATGCAAAACACTCCGGAGTCATTGAAGAACTGACGAAGGATCATTTGACAGTCTGGAGAAGGTGTGGCGACGGCACAGACTGTTTCCACGGGTGTGATGCAGTCAGCATCAGAAATGACTGTGCAGACCTCACTGGGCAGACTGAAGGGAAAATAGGGAAGATGCAGAGACAGAGTTATAAAGAGAACAACCATAAGTGGATAAGTTCTTGTCATAAAACCAAGCCCAAATCAATACACTCCTAATGTTGTGCTGAACAGTCAGCGAACCCCTTGACCCTGAGTTGGAGCCACTTTATTTACATTATGGAGGATGTGAACAGCTGCATGTTTTTTTTTTTTTTTGTCTTTATATGTGCAGTAGGATGATAATGCTGAAGAGACAAACTAGCATGAAGTTTAGGCCCCTTTTTGTGACATCAGAGATGGCTGTACGTCTTTTGAAGAGGTGAAATCAAAAAAGGGTTGCATCAGGTTTTGTATCTTTTTTTAGGTTATTTTTGTATCAGTAGGTTAATTATTGAAGAAGCCTTAACAGTCAATTACCAATAGTTCTGACTTGTAGACAGTTTCATGATCTGGTTGATGGTTGTAGTGCAATCTCACAGAATTCTGAAGACACAATAGTGATTCGACTAAAGTTTGAAGGAGGACAATTAACTTAAGTTGTGTTGTTTTCTAGACTGCGAAAAAAACTGTACCAACTTCCAAATAGCTTGTGTTATCGATGATTGTCACTACTCACCTTCCCTGACAGCTAATGGTGACATCCACGGCATTCTGATCCAACTCAGTCGCCATTGACACAACGTTGGCCACCTGAACAATCTCTACACTTTCAATACCCTCTGCAGGATTTAAAGAGGCAGATAGACAGATTTTAACAATATACATCAGACTGCTTCAGTTAAAGAATAATATTTCCGTTAAGGTTTAAATTGCTGTAATTAAAGAAGCTTTATGGACTTACGGACAACATCTACAGATGTGGCGAGGGAACCGTAACGGTAAACCATGCAATCAGCTGTCAGCTCTGGTGCTTGTCTTTTGGCCACAATGACGGGAACCTGCGCTGGATCTGTTTCCACCTCTGCTTGAACTTCACCTTCAGCTGGAACAACCTCCTCTTCACCTGCTGGTTGCACTACAAAAAATAAGAGCCATCTTTTAGAGCTATCTTAATTGTGTGTATGATTATTTCAGTTGACAGTAAATACTCACCTGCAGGAGCTGCAGTAGCTGCAACTTCATTCTCAGTTGCCTGAACTTCAGCCTCGGTATCAGCTGCTGCGGCTACTTCTTCTACAGTTGCGGTCTCAGTGGCAGCGGGGGCTACAACATTTTCAGCAGGGGCTTCTGTTACAGCTTGGACAACCTCTGCAGTAGCATCAACAGCAGCTGCGACATTATCAGCTACAGCATTATCGGCAGCAGCAGTAGCTTCAACAGCTTCAACAGCTTCAACAGCATCAGCAGCCTCCGCAGCAGCAGTAGCTTCAACAGCATCAGCAGCAACATCAGCAGCCACAACATCAGCTTCTTCCTCTGCAGCTACTTCTGCTACAGGAGCAACAGTGGCGGTGTCAGTGACCTCACCTTCAGCTTCTTCTCCCTCTGCAACAGGGGCAACGGAAGCAGCAGCATCAATCACGGGCACATTTTCTTCAGCTGCATCTGTAACCACTGCGGTCTCATCTGCAGCAGCTGCAGCAGCATCTGCAGCATCTTCAGTTGCCGGTGCGACCGAAGCAGCAGCGGCCACCTCACCTGCTGCTGCTGCTTCTGCTGCTGCATCTGCGTCCTCTGCGGCGACATCTGCTTCTACAGCAGGGGCAGCAGCGTCTTCCTCTGGAACAACAGCCGCATCGACTCCTGCAGGTGCTACTGAAGCAACCTCAACTGCCTCTGTGTCTGTATCAGCGACTGCTTCTCCATCTTCTGCGTTTGTGGCTTCTTCAGCTGGAGTGGCATCAGAAGCGGGAACATCTAGAGCAATTGTGTCTGCTCCCTCAGCTGGTGCAGCTGCAGGGGTTGTGTCAATCACAACTACTGCTGGAGCAGCAGAGGCATCGATAGGAACAACTGAAAGAAAAGTTTAAAATAGTTGAGCTCGACTTAGTTTAGAAATCTTTTAGGACAGTATAAATGTATAAAAGTAAAGATGCGACAATGATTAGTTCAAATCTCACCTGCAGTAGGGTTCCCACAGCCATTGGGGATGCTAGCCATGATGACCACCTGAGGTTTGAAGGTCCCGATGGCGAGGTATGTGTGTGTGACAGAGAGGTCTCTGGAGATCAGAGTGCCAGTGCTGTCACCAAAGTCCCAGCTGAAGCTGATGTCGGCGTTGTTTAGATACTGGCTGGGATCATGGAGCTTGACACTAAAAGCAATGGCTCGGTTCTGGATGAAGTTCTGGTCGTCCTGGTTTACATCATTGACTTGGGCGAGTGATATGGTGAAGGGAACCTGGTCTGATGACGGAGCAAAAGATGAAGAGCGGTTAGGCCGTTTAAGAAATAGAAATACTGTAGAGTAATTTTCCTCAAGTTTGATCAGTCACCTGTGATGGCGAAGACTGTGGAAGCATAGCCGAGAGGGATGAACTTGTCTTTGCCGCGGCAGTGATAGATGACCAGCTCCATGCTGTAGGAGCCCAGTGGGACGTTGTCTGTTCCGATAGAGAGGGAGGAGGAGGGTCCGTCTGCCACCTGCCAGTAACGTCCTTCAAAGGAGCAACATTGTGATTACTTAGAGTGGTTTAATCACAGCAACATTTAATTAATTCACTCATTTTGGAAACACTCCAGCTTCCACATTTGTGATAATCAACTCTGAGCTGGTCGGTTGCTCTGCTATTGTCACAAGAGCATGTTCGTCTTCATGAACTGTTTACCAGAAGCCTGAAAATCTAAAATACAAAACAAAACAATAAAAAAGGTAAACTGGCACTTATTTTTTTCTACTTGAAGCACTGCCATTAGCAAGCACCTCAACTAGCCTATTAACTAACCTATTAAGTGGCCCTATTAGCTGACTGAAGTTGACCTGAGATGTGGGGACAGGAGACACATGAAGCAGCAGAGGAGCGAGAGAGTCGAGCATCAGCAGCGGTTCAAGTGGCATATAGAGACCGGATATTTTCACATCTTACTCTGTCAGTTGTTGATTTATTTCAACCAAACCAGAGATGATTGTGGAAACACAATCCAAGACTGCAATGCTGAGTTTTATTTAGATTTTGAGCGAAGTGTGTTTCGTGATGAGTTTACAAGGCATTTAAACTTGTCTTAGTTCGGCAAAAGGGAGAAACTTGAATTTAGACAGTGTACAGTTTTATTTCTCTGTTTAATGAGGGAAATAGGTGTAAAAATATCTCCTTTCATGGCATTTTGTGAGCTTGTTTTGTTTTTCTTATCAGACTAAGTAGCTAGTGAATTTGCAGTACAAAGTGGTATTACAAGACAGGATGGCCAGCGGCTCGCTGGTTAGCACGTTAACTTTAGTAGACTCGTTGATATAACGTCAAAGACATTATATTGATATATTTTCTAAATGTTTTAACTATAATTGTGGCCATATCTTAGGAAATTCCCCCTTTAAATCCAACATGTGTTTTCTGTTACAGTGTCTTTAGATGTGAAAGGTTAATGTTTTACTTAAACGTCCCTGGCTGGAGGACAAAACCTCCCCTTTATTCTTTACGACCCATTCACTGATCCCTCTTGTGATCACTGGGAGTTTTCTGTAACAATTACAGAGCACTGAAGCACAATGCTACTACACACTAATTATTATTAAATCTTTACCCCATGTCTTCCACACAAACACATAGCGGGACTTCTTGTTCTGGTTCCTGGTGAATGGTGTGCCATCAGGGAAAACTCCGGTCTGCTCAGTGCCCTGGTCGGGATACACAGCCTGACCTTCCTGGTACTGTCGACCTGGAAAAGAGGAGATCATACATCAATAGCAATGATAGACATGTGATCAATTCAACTGTAGACATTCGGCTTCCCATTACTTGGTAGTTGCTATCTTTTAATTTTGGCTAAATGCCAAAATCCCTCTGGATTGATGGGAGTAGATTGAGATCAAGAGGCATTATCACTGAAGAGGCATTTGTGAGAATTTGGGATTCCCAATAAATATTCCTATTACATTTTTATGGGTTTGAAACTGGTTCTCCACCAGTACCGCCACAAAAATTTAATTCTGTAGATCAATATGAGGCAACACAGTGGAAAGAAATTGAGAATAAATTGTCCTTTCTCCTGACATGATGAAACTAGAACAAAATCACATTAGTTCATTAATTATAATAAATATTCAGTGTGTTTATCTTGTAATTAACAGCAGCAACATATGTTCAGCTGCTTGTTGTTGCATTTAAAAGTTAAATAGAGACAAGAAGAACCATTGCACATGAACTTTTAGTACCTCCGCAGTGTTTTTGCTACTACTGGAAAGTTCATCTTACCGTTGATGGTGCAGTTTTGTGACCAGACCACCTGCCCATCAGAGAGCACTGTCTGGTTTGGTGGGAAATTCAGATTAATGGAGAAGGTTGCTCTCGCTCCGGTCAAGGTGGGTCCATCATTTTTCAGATCAAAACTTACTTCACCACCTGAAAAGACGATGACACACAATTCAACATCATTAGAATGATTGGTAGGAAATATCTTATAACTTTTCTGGGTTTTTGTGGGGGAAATAGAGGAAACGAGCCTCACCAGACCAACAGTTCCTGAATCTGGAGTCTCCATCTTTCCACACCGGATACATCCGTGAGTTCCACGAGCGGTAACGTGTGAACTGACTTCTTGGCTCTGGAAGAAATATCACAAACTCTTCAGGAAATCAAGCCAAATCATGAAACTCATGTTATTCTCATCAACAACTGACAAAATCCACCAGCTTCCAGTGAAACAGCTGGAAAGATACATTTTTGCGGGTTAGGCTTGACTACATATTTCAGTAGAGTTAAACTTATGTAGACTTTTTAAGGGAGGCACAATTTGAAAATCCTGAAAATCAAGCACATAATGTTAGAGATGCTTATGTAAAGGAGAGCAGGTTTATATTTGTTGTGTCTGGGAGGGGTGAGGAGTGTCGGGGTTCTTGGTGGTGGGAGTCACACGACCTGCAATCCCCCTCAATCCCTTTCATGTGACTATCAGCTGAGCGGCAGCATCAGTAATCCCAGTGAGAGGAATGAGGGATGCCAGCCAACTGGCTCACTGGGTTTTCTCTTAGCTCGTGATAAGTGTGTGTGAAAATGTTATTGCATTTAATCTGCTCAAACTAACATGACAGATTATCTTCAAATTCCCAAGTATGAAAAGAAAAGATATGGGGTTACAGTCTTCTGAAATAAAGCACACAACCCTGGAAACATTTGAGTTCTTAGTCATAGATGCAAATTGGCATAACAATCGGAGTCACAGCGTGAAATATAGGCGTGTAAAAGTTTGTGTAAAAGTGAATGTGGAGTGTGTTAGCATGAAATAAGCGTAAAATCGTACGTCAGTCCATTTGCTGTTCAATTTGTAGTCCAAACAAAGATTCAGACATAATCTTTTAATTGGTGGGAACGCAGAAAAGTGGTGATCAACATTAGTCATAGAAATTAAAATTAATCACTTTCCCTGCTGCTAAACTGTGTTGATACAAAGGCCTTACATCACACACAGTAAAAACTCAATTTAACTAATAATTAAGACTCATGATCAACTTTCAAAAATATTTTTTCTTTAACAAATAATTGTGCAATTGGAGTAAAGTAATTCCAGTTCATTCTGTGATCATTACTAAAGAAACCTGGCACCAGCAAGGAAGTAGAACATTTATCCATTATTGCCTTGTTGGAATTTTCACCTGTTACTCCAATGATCTGATTTTTTTTAATGGAAAACAAACATGAAACCACCTGGGGACTAAATTGTATTATTGATGTACTCACTTATCGCAGTGGCAGATGTAAAAGCCAAAACCAGCAGCACCAGTGACAGAGTGGCCATCCTGTATTTGTTTGTGTGTCTCCTCTCTCTGAGCCCCGATCCTCACCCAGCGGTCCCGAACCCCAACACAACTTCCAGAGAGACTTCAGAAATGTCTCCTCACTCTCTTTAAGAGGGCCTCGGACATGAATTACCATAAAGTTTCTTCTCACCTCTGACATCACTGGGAGTCTGGGAAACTGGCACCACCCCCTCTGAAACTGTAAGAACAGACATGAGTACTGTTTGTTCACTATTGTTACATTTTACAGAAACTCTGACTGTTAACTCGCAGCTTTTTACCTTGATATCATAATCTTATTACATTTTATATTCTCACCTGAGCTCATGATTATTTTGCTACATTTGAAGAACAACATTTAAGTCTAAATTTTCACCTTTTTCTGTTATCAGAAATGCAGTATCTCCCATAAAGAGCTTGGGAATTTGTACGGTAATTTAATGCTGAAGCTTCTAGAGATGTTTATAATGCACGTTAATAATTCAAATAAACACAAACACAGACGTCCCTCAAGTAGGACAATATTTTCTAAGTGCACCATTGTAAAATCAATGAAAGCTTTCTGCACAGTGTAAAATGAAAAGGTTGTACGTGACTCCTGCTTTAGAGCAGTGAGAACTGTGAGCAAAGCTCAAGTCATGACTGCATTTTGACGTATGACCTTAGAGCTATGTGTGCATGGGCGTCACAAGATGCGTGTGTGGATGGAAAATCAATAGCATCCTTTTGTTTCCTTGGCCATTCCCCCTGTATCCTGCTGTCCACCTCAGGCTGCGGCAGCTCTAAGAATCTGTGCTTGCAGCAATGCAGACACACCCGTGCTCAGTTTATGAGGCACTTCCTCCTTCGTGATCCAAAGTTTCATTCAGATGAAGACAGGAAGGCATTTAGAGGGGGGAGCTGATTCTGGGAGTGAATAAAAAACTCAGATTTCTTTCCACTTAGTAAATGTCACATTATTGACTGTGAAGTTATGCTTTTATTTATTTATTCTGACTGTCCCTAAAAGTCTGTACTGAAGTAGTAAAAGGGTGTTTCAGTATGCTGCTTTTCTTTGGAATCAGTAACAAAATTGCTTGACTCTTCGGGAGCTGGTCTCACTGGATGAATTAAAAGTGACTCTAAATGACTTGGAACGACATCTGGCTGTAGATGTTTCGAACGTTGATGAATGCTCTTGAATTTTTATGCCTCAGTAATTTGTTCCTTGTCTTCACTTTAAAGGAACAGTTTGCCCCAAAATCAAAAATATATCGGTTGTAGAGACGTCTCCCTTCTCTTGAATATAATAGAACTAGATGCCACTCTAAAATTTTAAATACTCAACAGCAATGTCTCCTTACAGAAAACATGACCCAGCGACTCAAGGTAATCAACAGAATTTGTTGTGAGCAGTTTCACTTAGGATCCTTTTTTATTTTTGTTGAACTACACCATATCACTGCATAAGGAAACGTGACAGCACAGCATGTAAACATTAATGGCGACCCCTGAGTTGTATTGCTAGTTAGCTTAGTTTGCACAGTTAGCACGCATCTGAGTCACGAGGCCAGCAAGTCACGATTTTCTTTTGGCTTTTTGAGCACCACAAGCCAAGTGCCATCTAGTTCTGTTGTTGTTGTCCATTGTTTTTGGATTATGGGTTGAACTGTCCCTTGCGTTCATGTCTGCAACCATGTAACTGTGCTGCTGTCCATCCTGGCTCTCTTGAAAACAGATTTTTAATCTCAATGAGACTTCAATGCTCTTTAAATAAAGATCAAACAAATTTTCTAAATAGAACGTAACATGCATTTTCACAGCTGTTGCTTTCCTCTCACTTTCACACTGTGTTTTCTCAGCAAATGTGAGCCACATGTAGTCTAATTAAGCATTTAGCATCTTCAAGTAACACACGGCAAATCACTTCTGTGAATCCTGAAACATGATATAATTGATTCCTCTCAATGAATAATTTATGTTACTCTGATTCCCTGAGCTCATGTTCTAGAAAAGTAGAAGTGGAAAGCAGCATTTAAATATATTACAGCAGCAACCTCTGTCATAAAGCCAAGTTTTGTAGTTTGCATATCTGTCAAAAATGTTTATAGTTAAATGATAAGTATATAAGATATGATAATAATTGTTGAATAATCTTTTCTTGAAGGGCAAAAAATAGGGTTACAAAATGTAAGGGAAATAAAACAAAGTGGATTGGTTCATAATGGCTTTTATTATTTACTCACATTCATTTCTCTCTTTGTAAACCAACTTTTATGCTCAATACTTTTTTTTCCTTTTCCTTTGGGCTTGTTTTTAATTTTTTTGTACAAAAATATATATATAAAACAAAAATAATTGAATAACTTTAAATAACATTGTGAAATAATAACATGTTTGACAGAGAACATATTATTAAGTGATTAAACATCTAGACTGTAAAGCCAGAGTCATTATGGGCTGTGTTACCACGGTGATTGGTGGTTTTCCCAGTGGTGTTGTCTCATGCCCGTGAGGCTGCTCAGGCTGCACTACATGTGACCCCTCATGTGCTAACAGCAGAGTTCAGGAGGAAATAAATCCTTCCCACAGAGCACCTGACTTAGCATACCACAAATAGTCGATCATTAGTTTCTCCTCATTAGTCTGCAATGTGGTCTATCGTAATAACATTGTTCCTGAGGTTCAGAGAATTTCTGGAATAAACAAAGAATTTAGGGAGTTGTATTTAGACAGGGGCAGTCATCAGAAATAGTCGAACATCTGAGAATTTTACAACTGCTCGCTTTTCAGGAATATTCCTGGATTTAGTTAATGTGTCGCACAGAAGTCTTGTATTAGATTGCAGGTTATTTGTAGTTTTCTTCACAGCAAGCCTGAATGAACGTATTTGACATTATAAATTCAGCTGAGTTAAATCAAAGAAGGGAATACCTAATGGTCGTGTGAAATGTAATGAGAGGGCCAGAATTAAACATAAAAACGGACACAAACACAGAGCCAGCTCCCTGCGGTCACACACACTAATACGCTTTTAGTTTTCAAACACTAACTCACAGAAAACGTGGACTGTGTTTTACCATTGGCCCAAAGGTAGATCAATAAGGCCATCCGGTGAGTGGAACGCCAGTACAAGATCAGACCAGACAGTCAAATCAGTTCATGGGTACAGAGGGAATAAAAGTCACTCAGTGCAGTCGCACAGCTACATGAACACACTTAACTCACTTTTCACTGGTGATCCTAAGTTCTTTAGATTGTTAGTCATTTGATTTCATCATTACCAAGAGCACCAGCACTCAAAAGACAGAGAAAAGATTGACCTAAATAGAACACAAAAGAAGGAAAAACAGCATCTGAATACATTTTTGGTGTTCCTCTTAAAGGGTACCATTTTGTTTTGTCATCGAAGGAAAAACAGTAATATAACTCATAACGATGATGATGTCGATAATGACATGGGTCGCTTATGAGTGCTTGATTTATTTGGATAAGACGGTTACGAGATAACAACATTGTCCCCAGCTTGAGGCTAACTTGGGACCTTTGTTGCATGTGGCACAGGGGGTTAAGGGGCCCAGCTGCTCCAGGGTCCCCCAACTGGATAATCCGGCCATACTCCTGGAGCCACACAAAGCCATTACAAGAGGGGACACAGATGATCAGAGGGAAGTGCAGCTAAAGATGAAAGGTTCAGTTTAACTCGTCAAACACAAGTGGGACTAATATCATTGTTGTTGACAACAACACGTTGTGCTTTTACTGCTATGACAAGGCAAAATGTCTGATGTGAAAAAGGTCTACGAATGTAGTTTATGCAAAGACAATATAGAAACAAGTGCCATAATAGATTATAAACCATTGTTGTCAACTAGTGAGGGGTTGCACAACTACTGCCACTAGAGGGAGCAGCTGTGTTTATCCCTCAGCCTGCTCAGTACAATGTGAAATATGGGGCCATTAACTACATTGACAGTTACTAACATACCAGATCCTATGATTTCTGACCAAAAAACTGCCAGTCTTTGTATAAATTGAGGTATTTCAAAAACATTTTGTCAAATGATGCATGTTTCAACTTGCAAAGGCATATATAAGGCGTTGTTTTATTGACTAATTTCTTTGTGTATAAATCAAAAGGCTGTTAAAAATATAAAGACGTGCATTTTGTTTAACATATTTGATAAATGGCATGTAAATAACCCTTAACCTAACAGTGGTGGAAGAAGGACTCAGATCTTCTGCTTAAGTAAAACCACGGTGTGGAAATATTCTGTTAAGAAAAATTCCTGCATTCAAACTTTTACTTAAGTAAAAGTATAGCATTAGCATCAAAATGTACCTTAAGTACCAAAAGTATAGTCTAAGTGCTCATTGTGCAGTGCGGTCCATTTCAGATGAATGTATAGGCTATTATATTACTGAATTATAATTATTAATATTTAATTAGTGCATTAATATACACACCACTTCAATGTTGCATCTGGTAAAGAAGCCCTGGGGATCAATTATACTGTATCTTTCCCTAATAAGGCATTTGTTGATTATAGTTTGTATCATAAATCTGAATCTGCAAAGTTACTGGAAACTAAAGGACCTCAAATATATGTTTAAGTAGAGCAGGCTGCTTGAGTAAATGTGTTTAGTTACTTTCCTATGAATGGAATTATTTTTCTTTATAATTTGCTCAAACAATTTCACAATTATTCCCAAAAATGATTTACTCCCTGCTCAGTCTAGTAGAAACAACATTTCAAATATTTTTGACAAATCAACAGTATCCAAATTGAGAAAGAAGTTCTTCAAATGTACAGTTCCACCCAAAACAAAATAATTTCACTACACAGCAAGGGAGGATTTCTGTCCTTCCAGGGAATGTTTAAGATTAACATTTGGCTTTGAAAGCAATGAATGTGTCATCTGTAAGGGTTAGGGTTAAGTGATGTATTTCCTGTCATGTAATGTCTTAATCTTTTTTAACATACATGTTTTCCTTTTTTATTTTTTAATGATATGTTTTGTTGTGTATGTGTTAGTGTTTCTGTTCACTCTGGAAATGTATTAATTGTTGCCTTACAGTTTGTAAATTTGAATTGAATAAATAAATATAACTTTTCGCCAGTGTTAACCTAAAATCAATGTGTACTTTACAAGATGCACTATTTGTTTGTATAAGACGTTTGTAATTGCTCTTTCATTCAATTAAAACTAAAACCCACATAAAAATGTATCTTATGTCATGCTACCGCTTCCGTCTCCGACGTCGAGTTACGTAAAACGTCACCGTCATCTCGCTATGTGACCAGTGAGGTTGGTTTGTTGTATTGTGTTTGTCATCCCGACAGCAGACCATCGTCTTTGGGCTCGAACTCACTGACATTAAAAGCAGCCATTTAAGCTGAAGAATTTTTAAAATAACACTTTACTGACTTGTCGGCACCAATGTCAAACACAACATTTCTCGAAAAGAACGCTTTTGAGGAGCTAATACAAAAAACAGTGAAACACCACCCGGCTACAACAGTCGCTGTGTATTGAACAATGCAAACGAGCGCTCCCAGGCTAACGCGGGAAACGTTGCTGTGTCGGTTCAGTGTTTTCCACAGAGGAGCAGCCGCCACGCTAATCCACAAATCAACGGATAGTATCAGTACCAAGGCTAACAAATGACCTGAGCCCACAGGCTGTAGCTGTTTCGACCTGAGAAAGCTCATCCTCGGCAGGACCGCGGTCCTCAGGCTGTGCCCGGACGGTTTGAACCAGCCCGGAGGAGCAGTTAATTACATGTCGGTCTGCACGCTGCTCGTCAACGTCTGTCTGCCACCGAACAGTTGTTAGCTCACACACAAAGAGCCGAGTCTTGCTAACTAGCTAAACAACCAGCAAACATCCTGTTCTTACTTTCTCCAAAACAATGGATACGTTTCAGAAAGTGGAAAAGATAGGGGAAGGGACGTATGGAGTGGTTTACAAAGCCAAGAACAAGGTCACCGGAGAAACTGTTGCTCTCAAGAAGATCAGGCTGGAGACGTAAGTTAACATATGATTGTTGTCGGGTAACATCTGGGCACAACAAGAGGCCAAGACGAAGATGTTGGAGCTAACTGTTGCTTCCATGTAGCTTCAAAATGTCATTAAACAGTTCTAGCCAGCTTATGACTCCATCAGGGTGTGACAGCTAAACGATATGTGCAAGCAGCTAGTTTGTAGAGTCTCCTCCCATCACTCCTGTTGACCTACAAAAATCTGATTATACAATAACGTTATATTCAATGTTGTTAAAAAGTACCCAGAGTTTATACTTTTAAAAGTGTAGGGATCTTGTTAAATTATTACTTTACATCACAACACCAGATTTTCACAACACGATCATTGTGGCCAACCAAATTCACAATAACGATATAATCCTGATATCTAAAGAGATTTGGAAACAAAATGCAAGCAATCTCATCCATCTTTAACTTTGTTGACTGTGTACTTTTTTATTGCCAAATAAATTACCTTCAAAGAACTGAGTGCAGGGTGGTGGAGAGTGTCTGTAACCATTACTGTAAAATAAATACAAAATGGCTAACTCTTTGTCCATTGTTCTCTAACCTTTGTGTCCGATCACAGAAAGTAAAAGCATTGCTGTGCTTATCTTTTGTAAGTTGATATGATTGCTGGTGGATTGTTGTCATGTGTTTCTCAAGCTATTTTTGTTGTGAATGCTTTTAGTGTTTGCCCTGTGGAGATAAACACAAGATACATAAAATTAAATAAAATCAAATAAACACACAGTGAAACCAGCAAATGATATGAAATCATTAACCAACCTCAAGGAAATAACAAAAAGGCAAATACAGCAGGATAATTATAAAATGTATTACAGAGTTTATTTACAATTTGTTTTATACACAGGGAAACTGAGGGTGTACCAAGCACGGCCATCCGAGAGATTTCACTTCTCAAAGAACTCAGTCACCCAAACATTGTCAAGTAAGTGCCTAATGTTACAACTCTGAGCTCACTTCTGCTTGCTGCTTTCCCGTGTTACTTGTTTCTGTCAGTTTTTAAGCCATCTGCCCGTTGACATGTTTCAGATTGCGGGATGTCATCCACACAGAGAACAAGCTCTACCTTGTTTTTGAGTTCCTTCATCAGGATCTTAAAAAGTTCATGGACTCCTCCTCAGTCACTGGTATCCCACTGCCGCTGGTTAAGGTAAGGCTCAGATATATGTGCAAAACATGGATTCCTTGATGTTTAGGAAATCAAAAATAAATCTGAGTACATGTTTTTTTTGTGTTTGTAGAGTTATCTTTTCCAGCTGCTGCAAGGCCTGGCCTTCTGCCATTCTCACAGGGTTCTTCATCGAGACCTGAAGCCCCAAAACCTCCTCATCAACGCCCAGGGGGAGATCAAGCTCGCTGACTTTGGCCTTGCAAGAGCCTTTGGGGTGCCTGTCCGCACATACACGCATGAGGTACCGTGTACAGCCACCTTCTTCATCCTTGTCGACAAGCCTCATAAAGAAAAATATGGAGTGATGTAATTTAATGTGGTGTGCAGTAGCAAAATGCACTGCATCATGAAGTAAACTAAATGCTGCAGTATTGTCAACACCAGCTACTGTTTTTATTTCTCAGTCTATATGTCACCTAACAAAGCTCTTTCAGAAGGGTTGTGTAAAAACTTATTTTGGCAAATTTCTTACCTTTCATATTTGTGTTCTCCCAATCACAATGTTGCCTCTGCAATGTTTCCTAGGTGGTAACACTTTGGTACAGAGCACCAGAAATTCTCCTGGGCTGTAAATACTACTCCACAGCTGTCGACATATGGAGTCTGGGGTGCATCTTTGCTGAAATGGTAACGCACTCAGTTTAATCTCTAACAATGAACTCTACTGTGATTGAACGAGGCCTGCACGTGATGCACAGTGGATCAAACACAGCATCTAACCAGCAGACTTGCCTCACCATCCTCTCTTGAACAGATCACAAGGAGGGCCTTGTTCCCTGGCGACTCTGAAATCGATCAGTTGTTCCGAATCTTCCGCACCTTGGGCACACCTGATGAGACTGTCTGGCCAGGAGTCACATCAATGCCCGACTACAAACCGTCCTTCCCCAAGTGGGCTCGGCAGGACTTATCCAAAGTGGTGCCGCTTCTGGATGAGGATGGAAGAGAACTGCTTGGAGTAAGAACATTTGTCTTGTGTTTATTTATCATTCCATTTAGCATTGATTTAATGTGTTACTTTTCCTACCAAGGATATGAGGCAGAATTGCAGACAAATAACATGCAAATTGAACTGGTTTCAAGCAAAAATGCTGCATGGTTAGTGTGGGGATTTGATGCTTTTTCATCGTATACGATAGTAAACTGATTATGTTTAAGTTTTGGACTCATGTTCGAATAAAAAAGCAATCTTGAATATTTTCTGACATTTTATAGACTAAATGATCAATTACATGAAAAACCAAAAGGCAGGTTAGTCATGAACAAAAAATAAAACTTGGTTTCAAACTTACTTAAAACAAATTGTTTGACTGTATCTCTCCGTTTCTTTTGTTGTCCTTGCAGGAAATGCTGAATTATGACCCAAACAAAAGGTTATCTGCCAAAAACGCCCTTGTGCATCGATTCTTTCGCGATGTCACCATGCCAATACCTCATCTGAGACTGTGAGTGGAGAAAACTATCAGGCTTTTTTAATGTCAACAATGTCAAAGCAATAAGGACTTCCTTGCCTCGCTCCATGTCCACCACCGGAATGGACCGAAAAAGTGGACCCTACAGGATATGTTGGATCTTTTAGGGGATATTTGTTAATACCTAAAACCAGCTTTCTAGACGATAGATGTCCCGAGAGTCTTGCTGTTATTTCAGCCATGATGTTATAATAGTTATGAACGTTTAACTGTAATTTTCCACCACATTATTTTGCATATTTATGTACAGCTGCCATTTTTGATGTAAATGTTATTTGTGATTGGGATGGTCCTCTGACTGGGTGCAGGTCAGATAGACACATTTAAGTTATCTGCCCTTAAATTTCCCAATTTAACCATGATGGCAGCTTTAGGATGTCCAAATTCAGATAGTATAGTAGTTAGAATTAAATATAATTGAAGAAGTTTGTGGGATAGTGCAAATAACAAGATAAAAGATGGAGTGGTGGCTCTCAGCACAAGTTGTCACACAACAAGCATCACCTGCTGATGTAAAACAGTTCATACAGAAAGAACAGGAAATTGCAATTGTGTTCCTTCCGGGTTGATTTTCTTACAGTGAAATTCAAAATTTGGGTCTAGTTTATCTTGAAGTGATTTTAAAACGGCACTTTTTGGTTGTTGAACATGCTAAAATGTTAGTTGGTCATTTAGGTTTGCTGGCAGGATTACTCACCAAACTGAGTTTCTCAGCTTTGTACATACACGTATACAAATGGTCCCTGTTGTAATTCAATTTTACAGAATGTGCTGTTTCATCTTTCTTACTCTTGATTTTATTCAAAGTTATTGAACCGTTTTTATGGATATTGTTTATTTAGAGTTTGAAAAAATAAACTTGTTTAAATAATTGTTACTGTTTGTTCATGTGAGGCTTATTGTGGTCTTAAGTTTGGCTCAGTTTTTCTTTCTGGATTGGTTCTTACACATCAGTTGTCCAGAATTGTTATATTTTTTGTCCGTGTCGCTGTCTGTTTTGTGACTTTGAGAAACAAAAACAAAGAAACATGGCAGCTATGGCTTAATTGACTGAGCCTCAGCAATCAGCACATCGCTGATTACTACTACTGCTTTTACAAACATGTAATAAAAGTAAGTAAGATCCAGGAGTTCAGATATTAATAAGATATAAGTTTTAATTTAAAAAAAGATGCATATTGTGTGGATACGTCTTCTTGAGAAGTCTTTCCAGGCAATATCCATTTCTCACAGAACTTGAGTCACTGTGAGAGTGCATACACTGAAACAAAAGCATCCATTTTAACATTTGAAAATGTTGCAGCAGCCATCAATTAACCGTATTTCAGCAATTATGTATTCATGTATTTTTTGTGCCTGTGAGATTCCCAGTACAAAGACCAACACACAGAAGTTGACTAGGAGAGAGACACTGAACTTGAATAAGAAGGCATGAATACACTGAATGAGATGAAGACAGTGAAGTCGACCAACAGAAATGAATGCACTGAAGGCACTAAGAGGAACAAATACAGTGACGTCAAGAGAAATTAATACAGTGTAGTCGACGGAGAGGGATAACTACAGTGACATCAACACAAAGGAAAGCACTGAAGGTGAAGCAGTGTGACAGAGCACACACCGAAACGCTCATCAGCTGGCTATATTTTTTGTATTGTGCTGTCTGTTATGAGTTTGATAGAAAACGCAAACCAAAATGACAAAAGCATCCATTTCGTTATTTGAGAATGTCGTAACAGCTATCAGATCACCAGCATTTCATTTAGTTTTTTAATTTGTTATGAATTTATTATTTTTATTATTTATTTTTTTTCTCCCCTATTCCCACAGCATGGCCTTGAACTAACACTAACCCACAGATTCGTTGAAGCGAAACAAAGCACAGGCCTTGCTCTGTGCGACCTGTTGTCTCACTGTAAGTGTTAAGGGATCTAAGTTGGCAAAACCGCAGTGAAGTTAGTTTTAAGTTGGATATTCAACAGACATTCGCTCCGGTTAAACCTCTTCTTCGCTCTGGGTACACTGCGATCCGAGCAAGCCGCTCCAACATTTCAAGTGCACCCGTATTGCAGACTTTACAGTAAACACATGGTGATAGAAGACGGCTACAGCGTGTACCAACTTACTGTTTTCAAAATAAAAATGTGGGCTATTTAAAGCAGAGATATTGTGTTTAAAGCTATTGAGAAGCTATTGAGCTAAAATGCTAATATTTATATATAAAAATTAATAAAAAATATTTAGAGATGTAAAATGCAAAAATAAGAGGTGTATCTCATGCAGCCAGTGGAGTACTATGATCACACACTGATTTTGAGTCAATTGATCACATGACCTGGAAGCTATTGAGCTAAAATGCTAATATTTACATATAAAAATTAATAGAAAATATTTTGAGATGTAAAATGTAAAAATAAGAGGTGTGTCTCATGCAGCCAGCGGAGTACTATGATCACACACTGATTTTGAGTCAATTGATCACATGACCTGGAAGCTATTGAGCTAAAATGCTAATATTTATATATGAAAATTAATAAAAAATATGTAGAGATGTAAAATGTAAAAATAAGAGGTGTATCTCATGCAGCTAGTGTTTCTTTTATTCACTGGCATAAGGGACATTTCCAGTTTTTGTCCTTCGCGTCCTCTATGTCCTCGCTTTCCATGGACAGACATGAACTGTGGAACCACCTGTCGCAGTTGCATCTGTTTAATTGAAAACAAATTATATATTTAATCTTTTTTTATCATTATTTGACACTGAAACATTATTATAATATTTTTTTTTCATGGCTATATAACAATTCATCATGTCTTTAACTGTTTTTCAATTACTCACCCATTGTATAATGGCAGTTCCTGGTCCTGGTGGCTTGAAGGTGGCACACATTGCGCAATAATTTTGTTCATCAAAGACAAAAAAAAACAAAAACATTTGTTTAATTATATATATATCTACTATCTATCTTGTTTTTGCATTTTAGATCTGTTCGTATTTATAATTGCACACACACACACACAAACATTGGTTGAACCCCATTTTATTGTATGTTGAATCTTTTAAACTGTATACTAACCAGGATTTATTAAAAGTAAATATGTTATCATGTATGCATGATGTAATTATTTATTAATGTATGCCTTTAATTATTCATTATTTATTTATTTACTTAGGCTACTTACTTATTTAACAACTACAACAATTTATGCTTTTATTTATTTGTTCCTGTATTTATTTAGCTTATTTACCTAGGCTACTTTTTTTTATACCTAAGTAATTTTTCGTCCTCCATGGGCCAAAGACGGGATCGACAATAATACAATCGGATGGCGTCAAAGACATGTAAGTTTAAGGTTATTGCTCGAAATCACATCACATTATCTCTGGCAGTAAACAGCGGGAGCTGCCTGGCTCACGCTGCCGGGGACAGACGCTGTTTTTCGGGCGGAAGTGTGACGGAAGACCGACAGGATGACAACTTCTCCACGTCTACGTTCAGCTTTTTTTTTCTTCCTTCATATAAGTTGCGAAAAACACAAGCTGCTACCACAATGCTGTAGCGTGGTGTAGTTTGATGTTGTAAGGGTGCTTCAGCGGGTTGAAGTGTGGGCCATTTCTCTTTTTATTTGAGGAGTAACAGATGTGTTCAGTTGTCAGACTGCGAACATCATGCCGGCTTACACTTTCACACAGTGTTCGACTCGCCTCTGTTTCCTCGCATTGATCCAGTGTTTTGTTATCTGCTAATTGATATTTTACGCCGCCAAACTTGATCAGGAAGTCAGTGTGATCAGCTGATAGATACACCTAGACCAACTCTGTAACATGTAAAATGTGTGGAAGAATGGCCGAGTGGATAATACAATGGCAATGTCAAATTAACTATATGCGCATGTGCATAACTCTCGACCTGCGGAGGTCAGTGGTTCGATTCCAGCTGGAGACAGCTTGGTTTCATACTAGGGCTGACTTCCGTTGGCGCTGAGTATTCAATTCCCTCACTGACCAAGTGTTTATAGTAAGGTAATTTAATTGGACAAATGGTACTGGGTAAAGCTCCCCAGGATCATTTTTGTGCTTGGTGTTTTCGTAGGTTTTGCCTTTGACAGCAAAACGTTTCTTTTCGATTGGACACGAAGAGGCTTTTCAGTCTTCTATTTTTGTCAATACAGATGCTTCAAGTGCCTTAAAAGTAGCCTACTAAGGAAGGCTCTCACTGGACACTCGTCAGAAGAAGGTAAGAATAATGATAGATGATATTTCAAGTGGCATAATAACAAGATAACAATAACAAGAAGCCAGTACAGTGGAAACAGTGACAGCACCTTAACAGCCTGACATTTATCTTACACACTGTATGTCAGGCTCAAAGTATTCATGACATGACACCTGTAAGCAGGTTGCACTGACGGTGACTACAGCCCTTTAGACCATACTGCATATTACATTCAATAATAACAATAAACAGAGACAGAAAATGGCATACAGTGCTGTCTGCCATAGTGTCTCCTTGATGCAACCACTGGGGGGCACCAGATGTGTAAATCCAAAGGCCTTCACTCAGTGACTTTCATAATGTTGAGGACTGTACACAGACAACTGCCAGACTCCTTGTGTTAACATGAGTAGTTTATTTTCATACTGAACAATAATTAGAGACAAAAATAGGAATAGATGTCTGTGGGAAAATGAGCGTAGTATAAGGAAACTGTAAGAAACAGATATGTTATATTCAGATATAAATTAATAAACAATAGTGTTACGTGAGAGGCATAAATCAAATAGTGGTGTTGATTTGGGTGATTTCATTTAATCCACACAATATGTATGTGCTCAACCTGACAAAGTACACATACTGGATTAAAAGAGGAATATAACAGTGCTAGCCAGCTAGCTGATTATGTCACATTTCCTGATATCCCAGTTACTTTTCTTGCTGCTTTGAGGTCGGCTGCCGTAGTGACAACATTGTTGTGATGGCATTATTAGTGACAACATCATAAATATTTGATTATGACATTTGTTTTGTTAATCAATCTGTACACTAGACATTTTAAAGATAATTCACTCAAGCAGCCATCTTCATTTTCAACACTATCCTCATAATCCTCAATTGCCTTTGTGCTATAGTTCAAAAGTATGGTGTGTCCTGTATTTGTAGCATGAAAAAAGAAACAAATGCTAAGGGGGAAACAATGAATAGAAGGTGTTTCTTGTTTGTTAGTTAAAAAAAGTGAAAATTGCCTCAAATCAAGTCACCATATCTCACTGAAGTGATTGATTATCTCCTATTAGCTGTAATGAGATATTTTGACCAGACATTAGACAAATATACTTGGTAAGACAGCTTAAGAAACCTAAACAGACAGCAGCACAGAATATCACAGGTAAGTACAGTAAGCTGACGTGCAAGTAGACACCAAAATTATTGTTAAAACAGAAGTGCAGTGCAGTTTGATTAGACATAGAAATAAATGTTTGGGGGCGATGAGAAATCACACAGAACCTCTCAGAATTTGGAATTATGTCTAGTGTGTGAAAGTATACAGATACAGTTCTACAATCCCGTACGTTTGCATCTTTATTGTTTTTTTTTTAAAGATTCAGACTTAAAGACCATTATACCAGGATTATTACACATCACAAATAATCAATACTGCTGTCTATTTTGAATAGCGATGTCGAAGTGTCAGCGATTTTTGAATGTATTTTTCCTACCCTCCGTTGTTGTCCACTCATTTCCATATGATATGAAAATCATGTGGCATACTCTCGTGTTTAATGTGTCAAACTCAACACCACTATTTTTTTTTCTAGAATATTATGTAATATAGAGACTTTTCAAATCAGACTTAAAATTTAAAAATGTAATTGATACTCACTGTTATGGATGGTTCACCTGTTTAATTATTAGTAGTACCCTACACAATCCCAGCAGAATTATTGGCAGAAGAAACTTTTGGCACTGCACCCACAAGATACATTAAATTTTTACTTTTCAGACGTGTCATTACATTATATCTTCATTCGCTGTTGTATCCCATTCAGATTACCTGCATAAAAAATGTGGTGCATAAAAAACAGGTATTTTAACCCAAAACATGATCTTTTCTTAACTATGTAACTTCTTTTTTGGCTTTATAACACACGACAGCTTAGAGAGATGATGACATGCTGCAAAAGGCCACAGGTCAGACTTGAGCCGTGGGCCTGCTGCATCGAGGACATGGCCTCTTTCCATGGAGCACATTCTCTACCAACTGAGCTACCAAGTTACAAGTTACATCAGCTAAGTATTTTTTTGTGCCGATACCTATCTAGACCATAAGCACAGCATTGTCAAGAAACCGAAGAAACCCAAAGAAACATGAAGTTTCAACATATCTGTGGTTTGCAGAAATGTACATTGCCAACATTTATTCCACCTATTGGGTTGGGAGACGAGCCTGATCAGTAATACATATTCAAATCTGAAATTCTACAGCATTTAAAAATGGTCAGCAGTGACATCAAGTACTCAAACTTCTTCTTTTAGGTGGTTTGGGTTTGTTTGTGGGAGATTTGGGAGGAAAGTGCGGTGTATTTAATTTAAATTTCAAGTTTCTTTTTCATGATCAGCTTGTACAGGATCTGGTAGCCATCATCCCAGGCGTACAGCAGCTGCTCCTGCGGGTTGTACTTCAGACTGGAGTGGGCTCCGTAACGCTTTGGAAAGTAAATCAGTGGTGCGTCTTCGTTGGACACCATACCGTTGACGTCAAACACACACTGGATGCGAGAGCGACCGGGCTGCTTGGTGTTGTACACCACATACAAAGTGCCACAGATGATGAAAGCCGCCTCTGCGTTCTCTCTCGGACAGTTTGTGTCCCACATCTGCTCGATGTCCAGCGAGTTGGCGTCCATTTTAGCCACAGAGATGTGCCTCTCGTTCTGCCGGGTGGCGTAAATGGCCCACAGGCCTTCTTCATCCACAGCCAGGTCCATCAGTGTCTCTGGGGTCAGGCCGAACACTGGGACGTGGTCCTGCAATGGAAACACTGTGCTGTCTGTCTCAGAGCTGTTCCTCAAGTCATATTTAACCACCTTTATCTCTTCAGCCTGGTTTATATAATATGCGTGATTTCTGTAGACAACATGTCCCGTTCCCCTCCAGGCAGACGGCAGCTTCAGATCCTTGGACAGAGACATCCCCGGCGAGCGGGTGAAGTCATGCACAGAGGCAAACTCATGGATGGTGTCGTCATCTGTCCCGTTAAAGATGTAGACCTTCCCAGAGCCTCTGCTGGTGTCTTTGGTCCACATGCCCTTCGGCCCTCCAACTCGCTTCAAGATCTTCATGGCTTTTATGCTGGAGATCATATCACTGCAGTCTGAAATCGAGAGAGAGACATGGGATTCACATGTTATCAACCATTTAAATATATCAGAACGTTTTTTAAAGGAATAGCTCCACATTTTAGGAAATACGTCCATTTGTTTTCTTGAGTTCACTGCCTCCAGCCAACAAATAGTGTGGCACATAAAACTTTAGGTGGCGGCAGGCAGATTTTCTTAAATTTGCACAGAGGTCAGCTGTTTACCTCTGTGTCCAGTCTATACGCTAGCTAATCTAAGCTAACGGGCTGCTGGTTCCAGCTTCATATTTTCCAGACAGGTAGAGAGGCATCAATCGTCTCATCTAACTCGCAGCAAAAACACAAATTGTTGTATAAGTTTCAGTCAGGTCCTTGAGGTCAAATCCAAGTCTCATGTCTGATGGAGAATAGTTTGTTCATGTTTTTCTAAGTTAAAGAAAAGGCCAGCCTCAAGTGTCTTAGTCTGGCTTTGGACCACAATGAACAACTCCAATGATCCTTGTCACAGATTCTCAGAAAGTCTCTGATCTCTACGGGAACACAATGTACTGCATGTGTCGTACAATTGTAGTTAAAAGGATAAGGCTGGCTGTATTTTCTCTTTGTCAATAAATCAAAAACAGCCAAACCAACAATGAATTGATCCTTCTGCCAAGTATAACTGGCTGTGAAGCCAAAACCTGATAAGGCTCAAAAGCACATCAGTGAGTTGCACTGTTGAGCTAGCTGTTCTTTCATGCTGATGAACATGTGGTTGCTCTGTAGTCACCACATGTTACACATGGATTAACTTGCTGTGGTAAATTAATCCCACATACACTGACATAAACTGCTCAAAATGCCCACGAGACAGACATTTGGTTCAAGTTATTTGGCCCAAGTCTCAAGTAATTTTTTCTTGGGTGAGTCAAGTCACAGGTTGTGTCAGGTCAAGTCGAGTCCTTAGTTAAGGTCAAGTCCACAGTCAAGTCAGCCAGTGACAGCCAGACAACAACATCAAACCTGTTGTTACATTCTGTTTGTCCATCTGCCTGTTTGCAGAGTATCTCTTGATTTCTTGTTCCCCCCTCACTATTTGAATAACCATCTATGGAAATAAATCAAATCCTCAAACATAAGATGACCTCTGACAAGTCATTGGAGTCATCATATCCCAAGTCACGTCACAAGTCTTTAACTTCCAAGTCCAAGTCGAGTCTAAGGTAATTTATTTTCTGTCAAGTCAAGGTGCAATTCATCAAAACAGTGACTTAAGTCCAAGTCCCAATGACTCAAGTCATCGTCTCTGCCACTAGCCCACCAAATGTGTATCAATCCACCATTGAAAATAGTCCCAAACAAATGCACTGTCTACTCCTGTTTGAGATACATCTGTTTAAAGTAACAGTGTCAAGCTGTTTGGGGACAATACTTTGCATCTTTTGATATCAACCAAGTGGTTTTTAAATATTTATGTCTTTTGTGGGAACCAACAGGCTTGGAGCGAATTGTCACAGGGTGGGAAGTTGACAAGAATTCAAAAGGAGGACTAAGGTATTGTTGGTTTTTGTCTTTTCGTGGGATTTGGTGCCAATTACAAAAATATAGTAACACCCCTTTGAGTTAACAAATCTCTTCAACTTTCTCAATGGATTACTTTGTGTTTAGTTTTTGATCAGAGTAAGTAAGCATTCAATAAGTATTTTTATGTTCATCTTCAATAACATAGAGCATTTATTCTGATAAACAGCTCATCTAACTGTCCACATGCAGTTTAAGCACATCTTTATCTCACCTGATAGTTTTAAATACTTTGCCTTCTGCTTCTCCTTCACCAGCGTCACCTGCTGCTCGATCAGCTTGTCGTCCACGTCCACACATGGCTGAGCTCCGTTCTGAGTCTCCAGGTAGTCCAGCTCACGCTCGACCCGGTCCACCCGCGTCCCCACGCCATCCAGATTCGTCCTCAGTGCCTCTTTCTCTTTATCTAGGTTCTCCAGCTGGGAAACCATCTGTTGCTTCAGCTCCCGCAGCTCTGAGGCGTAACGGGTGGTCTGTTCATGCCACAAAGAGATCCGGTCCTGTTTTAAGAGAAGGTGACAAAGGATTATTGCTGTGTGAATCTTTATACAAGGCTCCATCTTACCTGTTTGTACTTTAGTAATATGAGCAATACATATTTGTTTTACAGGAACCTTAAATGCAGTTCTCGAAATCCCTAAAAAAGCCATAATTGTATGTTCTTTTCAGGCTCAGTAAATGGATGGGCACGGAAGGACGTAATAAGTAGGAAACTCATCCTGAAAACGACCAGGTTCAGCCCACACGTGGCAAGTATACACCCTGCTCAAATGTCCTTTAGCAAAACACTTAATCCTGCCAGAACGCTCTGTGGCAGCTGACCTTTGACCCAGCCGTGGAGGAGAGAAATTAAATGAGATTTTTCTCCACAGGCGATGGAGGAAAAAGTGGAGTAAATGTCTGACAAAACATTCATGACAAAGCAACCCAGAAACTGAGGTTTGTTTATCAAGCTCTCTTAAAGCAGACATGTTTTATATTTTAATCTTTATTCAAACAATACAATAAGATACAATAACTGAGTGGAAAAAATTAACTACCACTGTCAATTTAGCAGCAGTCCTGTCCTTGAAATAAGTTTGAGGGACGCAGTCAAATATATTTTCATCCATCACAGAAATAAGTTGAGTTTAATAAGAAAATGATCTGAACAGAGTTTAATCTTGATTATAGAGATAAACTTATTTTTTGGATGCCAATATTGCACAACTCCTTTAAAACAAACCAGATTTCCTTCATTTAAGAATTTTCTTCAGTCTAACTTGGATAAACTGCAGTTTCTGAATGAATCGTGTAATTTCTGACGTCATAATTTTATATCTTGTCTAGTCACTATTTTAAACTACATTTTTTCCCAGTATCCTAACCCAGACAAGAAGCTCATAATCCTTATACATTTCAGAGAGCTGCATTTTCTAGAATTTTCCTCAGGATTTGCCCACATCTGCATTCCATTGCCTGTGCCCTCGTCCCTGGAAGTTTCCTCTCAGAGGGACTCTGCTGGAGCGCAGGGCTCGGCAGGAAGGTAAAGTGAGTCTTACCTCAATAGCGAGCAGCCTCCGCTCCAAGTAGTCAATCAGTGCTTGGTGCTGAGCGCTGGCAAAGCAGGCCAAAGTAACCAAGACAACAAGTCCTCTCATTTTGTGTCGGCTCAGTCTTTTTCAGCTCCTGTAAAACTTTGACTGGAGCTTGGTGAGAGAGTGTGGAGGAGCCAGCAGATTCCCAGAGGTGGGCTGGAATGTTTTACTGGGCTGTCTGGGAGGAGCCAACAACATCTGGTGCAGATGGAAGGATACCGTCTGTAAGACAGGCAGTGGTTTTTATCTTTACTTTAGCTTTTACCTGCCGACAAACTGAAAGAACCCAAGAATACATGGCCTGATGGTTAAATGTATGTATGGCTTTGATGTGGTAGGTGATGTTATATAATGTGGTCCTGCGGCACATTAATGTTAATGTGGCGCAGGACCACAAGTTACGTAGGAGGAAACATAATGCCAGTAGGAGTCAGGAGTCAGTGAGGCACTGTACTCCTGGATTAGGAGGAGGAGGAGGAGGAGACCATAGGCTGTAGACTTCATTCATTAGTTTCAGAACATGCATTAGCTTAATATTTTTGGGTGAGGTCACAGCAGTGTCTGTCTGCAGTGTTTCCCAGCTGCCTCTGTGCACAGGAACACTTGTAATAATGGGCTTATGTCTATAGCATAGCAAAAACAGTAGTTAGTTTGGCTAGTGGTGAATTACTATTATAAAATGTTGCATTATTAAAGGAGCACCACGGTATGCAAAAGTAAGGAATAACACCACCACACACCTCTCGTTCAGTTTATTTTTTACAGCATTTATTGAATTATTTCCATGATTCACGCTGAGCCAAGCAGCTATAATTAATAGCACACTTTTCCAGTCCGTTTGAGGTTCACAGGTTAATGAGTCATTTCATTTTGGCTGTTTTGAACAATGTGACATCATTTCCAGTAGCAACACATTTGTGGAGAACAGAGATGAAGTATTAAACCTGTTTGCTGTAAATACTGCAGTCTGTCTGTCATTCATGCTCTCTCTCTGGATGATTTTATGTAAATTACACTGTGCATCTGATGTGGTAAATCAATTTTACAAAACAAAACAGCAATATTTACATTCCAAACTACAATGCAATTGATCTGCATTTTAAAATACATATTTCTTTGGCACCACTACAGTGTCTGCCTATGCAGTCCACTGGTACAATTGCCAGAGACAGCATGGCGGCTTTTATCCTTGTAATAAACACCAACTGATGCAATCTAACCAGGAACTGTGAAAGATGGTATATGCTCTGCACCGCTCAATTCTATCCTGAACTCTCTGCGCGCCAAGACACATTCCTAAAGGGATATAAAAGACTAGCTCGTTGTGTTATGCGGAAAATTAGGCGTAGAGTGGAGATGCATTTATCGAGAAACAGTTGAAAACCCTTTTCAAGCATGGAGGGCAGCCTTTATGGAGCTGCATCATATTTTCTCCACTGGAACGGCACCCTAGAGGCCACTTCTGCTCATTATTTATGAGAAGTATATTCATTTATTATATATATATTATATGTACTTTTACTAAATTATCTGCACATTAAAAGCTATTGATTTAACTGAGCGATCACTAAGCCCAGGAAGTACCAACAGTTCTCTGTTGTACTGCAATGGAACTCATTTGTTAATGTCATCATCACACACATGGAATACACTGATGCTGTTTCTGTGTATCACTGCTCCAACAATATGGACACTGTAATTCATGTTATCACGAGGCGAGTTTATGACTGTCCTTTATCTCACTATGAACCATCACTGGTTCAGTTTTGTTTGTGTAAGGATGTGTTAAAAAAAAAAAAAAAAGGCGAGCTAACAAATGAAAAAAATAAAAACACTGAATCATACGGGGCACACAAGTCGCCATAACAACCGGGATATTTATAAGTTAAAACAGGATGAGATGATTATTAAATGACGTGTTTGGAAAGGTAGACATGTTAATATGTAACAAACCAGTAAATGGTGTTAAATGATTAAACACTAAATCATTAAGCAGGCAGGGGAGGGAGGCTGAACTAGCAAAGGACTCATTCGTTGGTTCACAGTATTCACAAAACAAACATTTCTTATTTACCATGAAAAATGATCTTGTGTTTTCACTTGCATGCAGCTAACATAACTGACAAAGGAAGTCCCAAATAACTCAACTCAACGAGATCATGTAGATGTATTTGGTAGTGTCTGCATTCACCTCTCCATTCATGAAAACATGGTGGCACATCAGCCAAATTTTGTGGTGTCATCCACCCACAGTAACAGGAGAATAAATGTGATGTAAGCGTACTCTGCTGATTTCTCATTGCACCTCTTTATAAATTGCAGATTCCCAATGAACAAAAGGATCAAAAGTGATGCAGCAGAATCGATGATATTGTCTTTTTTCACTCCTGTTCCACTTCTTTGTCACAACCCGGTGCCTCAGTTGGAGATTTGGGTGTGTGATGGTAGTGGCGGCTCCTCTCGAGCTGCTAGCCTCCAGCAGGGATGAGGAGAGGACTACAGAAGGGTGGTGAGCTCAACTCCCCCAAATATTATTTTCAGTTTCAAGCTTCAGTCTTCAGGCCCAACTGATGCAGACTCAGGTGACATCATTTGAGGCTATTTATCAGTACTACCCAAGACCGGAGTTCCTCTTTAAAACAAATGCATGTCATTTTGTATTCATTCTTTATTATTATTATTTTTATTTGAGCACGCTGCAGACATTTTGGAGCAGTGTCCAGACACTCAAGCAGAAGCTTGGCCAGGATGGATCCACACTTGTATTTCCTCGTTGTTGTTTTGTCTCCTACGTGTCCTCAAACAAACTCACCGGTGTTCGTGTTTTTATATTCATAGCATGCCCAGTGGACCCATTAGGTATCTAATGACACTGAAAACAATGCTTGGTTTCTACTGCTACCGCTACTGGTAATACTTCTACTGATGATAATCTTAGTAATATTATAGATAAACAAAAATCATTATCTTTATGGTTATCAGTTAATGTGTCATGTGAAACCTCATAGATACTGTTATCACTGTGTAATTATTCATCAAGTCTACCCTAGCTGTCCATATAAGGCGCGTTGTGGTGGTACAGGGCCGGGAGGGGTGGAAAATGAATGTGCATGTGTGTACACAATGTGTGCATATATGTGTGCGTGTGTGCATTTGAATATGAGTCAATCCTTTTTTTCAGCCCATTTGCCTACAGGTGTTTGTGTCTTCCTCAGTGATTGGGCAGAACTCCATGACAGGTCCTGAAACATGCAAACACAGGCAAATCTTTTAGGGGCTCTGAGGGGAAGAGGAGTCAGGGCCTCTTCTTATCAGAGAGAAAAATCAGCTGTTGGATGATCATAGAGGCTCACAGGAAAGTCTTCAAACGAGAATACCAGGTATGTTCTGTCTGATGAGATTTAATCATGTTGGATTTATTTTTTATCTTCTTCTTTTTTTATCTTATTTTGTGCAATTCATCAAGAGAAAAGGGACTGAAGATGAAAAGCTTTAAAGACGATTTCAACGTTTGTGTGTAGAGCTGAACTGAAGGAAAATGTAGTTAACGCTCAGAAAAGTGTATGATGCTGGAGTTTTGCTTCCGAGATAATTAAGAATGATTTCCTCATCCAGAAAAAGAAACCCAAGCAACAAGAGTGTCACTGAATCATCCGAGCAACATGGAGTACACATTCAGAGCAGTGACGAACAGCCCTGGGATTATAATCTGGAGAATCGAGGTACTTTGATTTCACAGTTGTTGCTGCATTAGTGCCTGTGGACCGAAGTTTCCACATATCAGCTGTTCGGATTCATGGTTAAAAGAGAAAAAAGTCTGTTCCTCAAGGAAATGACTTAAACAGCTGTGATGATGTTAAAAAAAGAAATGAAAAGAGCTCTGGGTATCAGACCTGAACTGTAGATTTATTTGGTGGACTTAAAAGTAAAATGGCCACCTTGTTCTCTCTGTGCACAGAAAATGGAGCTGGTACAAGTCCCAGAGAAGTCTTATGGAAACTTTTATGAGGGCGACTGCTACATACTTCTGTCTGTAAGTCTGAGAAGGTGGCTAATGAATCATTGTGGTTTTGGACGTCACAGCTGCTTGTTTGTTTATTAAAAAACACTGTTGTATTTATAGACTTTGTATATGTGCTAATGAAGCAGGAACAAAATGTGTTCACTATGACTCCAGACTCAGAAGGTGAGCAGCTCTGTGAGCTATGATATCCACTACTGGATCGGCTCGGAGTCCACTCAGGATGAACAGGGTGCCGCTGCCGTTTACACCATCCAGCTCGATGAGTTTCTGGGCTCCACTCCGGTCCAGCACCGGGAGGTTCAGAACCACGAGTCTGACGCCTTTAGAGGATACTTCAAACAGGGAATAATGTGAGTGAAAATGTCGTCACAGCAGGCCATGATTTATGGACAGTTAAAGGAAACCATAAAAATCATCACCCTGTCTTGTTTAGCTATAAAAAAGGTGGAGTCGCATCAGGCATGAGGCACACTGAAACCAACACCTATGATGTGAAGAGACTGCTTCATGTCAAAGGAAGGAAAAGAGTGATTGCAAAGGAGGTGAGCCACACGTCCCAGAGGTTATATAACATTTTGGAGGAGAGGAAGTCGTGTAGAAAGGGTGCTTTATGTTTGAATTTGTTTCAGGTGGAGATGAGCTGGAAGAGCTTCAACCTCGGAGACGTGTTTTTGTTGGACATGGGCAAGACCATCGTTCAGTGGAATGGACCCAAGTGTAACAGACAGGAAAAGCTTAAAGTAAGATTCATGTGGACGAAGGGTGCTTGTGTTTATTGCAGAATCCATGTGGAAACATATAAACATACATGAGCAGAAAATTACTAAATCACGAGTACTTTTTATTTCTTAGTAAGTCATTCTGTGTTCATCTCAGACACTCCACATTTTGTTCAATCTTATCAACAGGATGTGCAGTAGGATGACGGAAAATCAGCTTATCAGTGAATATATTTGCAACAAAAGACCCTGATATGTTGTCACATCTAACCTTCCTCCAATGTACATGATATAAATTTGAAGTGCAGACTGTAAAACAAAGTCTGCGTCTAAGTTTGGTCCCTCTCTCCCTGCCCTCACCGGATCTAAATATCATCATTAAACCTTGATGGAAAGTTGTGGGCGCGCACAGTCTCATTTCCTTCTTCCTGCAAAAAGGCTGGAGGCTCTGAATGATTCATTATCCCGTCAGCCACAGTCCAAAACTATATGACTGCAATACAGTGAGGACTGAACAACATTAGCTACCATTTAGTGGTATACTATGCTTTATTTTCCTAAAAGAAAATATGTTTAGACTCATACAATATTAATCCATTATAATCATCACTTACAAATCACTAGAAATGTGTGGTTGCGTCTGTATCTACAGAGACCCTGCCCCTCTGCCTGATCTTAGTATTTTGCCTTGTTCGGGATGTTTTGGGGCATCACCCTTTGGGTAGTGGTGTGTAGCACCCAGCCTATAACAGCACAAATTTAGCAACCATTGCTTTGTCCCTCAATCTCTTCTGCTCTGTCATAAAGAGCTGCAGGTCTGTGTGTGTTTGACTAAAGGTGGGGCTGAGGTACACACACAAACACACACACACACACACACACACACTCACACAGAGCACAAGGATTCAGTCAGCAGAGACATAACATGAAAAAAAATGACTTAAATGGGTTTTCCAGCGATACACAATTGGGAGTAAAGACACGGATTGAAAACAGAAGCCAGGATATGTGGACTGAAAGATAAGACTGGTTCCTACATTTAACGCAATCCACGTCCTGATTTGTAACACAAACTTTCTGCTATAAATTTAATCGGCGCCTGAAGCTAAAACCAAACTAACCTGCCATAATGCCATAATCCAAACCGTGGAAAAAAAAATACACAGTTGTTGGCACAGGCTGACCAGTGCTCATTAACATGAGGAAACTGAACTTTAGGTGTAGAATTTGTTAATGTCAATCAACCACATATTGGACTGTCGGTGGTTCGAATGACTGAGCACTTTGGAGAGGAGGTGCTGTATTGCTCCTGATCAACAGGTCAGCCTTTACCATCAGTGTAAAAATAAGAGTGTGAATGGGAGAATGTGAGAATTGTCATAAAGCGCTTTGAGTGGTGTAGACTAGAAAAAGGCTACATAAAGTCCACCTTCGCCTTAAATATCTGCTGCTTTGCTGAGCTCTGACAAGATGATTATGTGCTAATGTATACAAATGTATCAAATGGAAAGGAAAAAGGAAAAACTGCACATATATCTTTGCAAAAATGTGCTCGTGACAACTTTATTATAGTAGAGTGAGCAGCAATGAGATTGTCACAATATTGATAACATCTCACTTATAAAATTGATTTTTAGGTAGTAATTTATATTTTGGAGCCTGAGATTCTTTTCTGTTGTGCCTCTGATCTCAGGGCATGTTGTTGGCCAAAGACATCCGAGACAGAGAGAGAGGAGGTCGGGCAGAGATCAGAGTGGTCGAGGGCGAAGCAGAGAGCAACTCTCCTCACAACATGGAGATCCTGAACGGGGTTCTCGGTGAAAGGACTGCCAAGCTGACCGATGGACCTCCAGATGCAACTGCTGACCAGCAACAGAAGTCAAATCTCACACTTTACCAGTGAGCCACCAACAGTGATGAGGATTAATTTATGTCCAGTTTGAGTGTTGTTTGTTTCTTCTTACTTGTTGGTGCCTTCTTTTCCCAGTGTGTCAGATGCTGATGGTCAGATGAAGGTCACAGAAATCGCCACTAGACCACTGATTCAGGATCTCCTCAACCATGATGTGAGTGTTGGATATAGTTTTTTATTGTGGCCTCATCAATGATGGATGCCAATGTCACTATAAAACTTGAATGAGTCATATATCTAAAATATTTTACCTGTCTGCTTAAAGCCTCAAACTCTTGTCACTGCTGTTTGGACTCAAAAAAATAGTTTATTTACTGATGATAGGAAATGATTTAGTCATGTTTATTAATGTGATCATTTATTTAGGACTGCTACTTCCTGGATCAGGGAGGGACGAAGATCTTTGTGTGGAAGGGAAAGAAAGCAAACAAAGCTGAAAGACAAGCCGCTATGACCAGAGCTTTGGTGAGTGACTCCACATCAGACCTCCACATGTAACAGTAGCTTGTGTTCGATTGCTCTTGCGTGCCATATTTACACTCTGTGTTTTCTGCTTACAGATATGTATTATTGCAGGATTGTTGTATTGAACTGACAGCTTGGTGTAATTCCTGTGTTTTTTCTGACTGGCTGTCGTAGGAGTTTATCAAAGCAAAAAACTACCCAATCACTACAAATGTGGAGACGGTGAATGACGGGGCAGAGTCAGCTCTCTTCAAACAGCTGTTCCAGAGGTGGACGGTAAAGGATCAGACTCAAGGTCTGGGCAAAGTGCACGCAAGAGGGAAAGTAGGTAGGTACACTCACAACAAGCACAGGTCAGAAGTATGTATTTCTTCTGATAAAAAAAATAAATAAAGCATATATTTTTCTTATTAAAAAAACCCTCACTTGGTTGTCTTGGTTGTTTTATGACTATATTCTGCTTTAGCTCACATCACTCAGGAAAAGTTTGATGCCTCTCTGATGCACATGATGCCAGAGGTCGCTGCACAGGAGCGAATGGTGGACGATGGCACAGGTCAAGTGGAGGTAACTGTGAAAAGCAATCTGAATTTTCTTTAAAAGCTAATGACGCAATACTGTCAGCTTCAGCTGTACTCTGAGATCTTGCTAACACAGTGTGGTGATATGTCAACGTGTTAAAGGTAAGTATGTGAATACCATAGCATGTTAATGGAGACATGCTAAAGTTAGCATGCTAACATGCTGTATGTCAAACATCTGAAATACCTTTCAACATGTTAACTGTATTTATGTTAACATGCTAATGCTAGCGAGGCCACACTGTGACATCACTGGCCTGCAACCAAACGTGCAACTGTGCTACAGCAGCAGCCACTCTGGTTCAGTCTTAAAGATATATTAACACACAAAAGTTCAGTAGTTCTAGCTAGCTCACCACTGTTGTTTACTATTGTTTGTATTGCCTACGCAAAGACAGATTTTTTGGCAAAGATGAGTTTTAAACAAGAAAGACAACCACTCCCTTGATCCCACGCTACTTCACAACACTATCAAATGCCGTGTTTTATTATATAAGATACCCTTTGCAGCAAAAATTACATACTGTGTATTTAATTCACCTTTGAAATATACCCAGGTGTGGAGAATTGAGAATCTGGAGCTTGTCCCTGTGGACCCTGAGTGCTACGGATACTTCTACGGGGGAGATTGCTACCTGATCCTCTACACTTACTTTGTTAACAGCAAGAAGTGTTACCTGCTCTACATGTGGCAGGTGAGTAGTACGTTGTTTAAAAAAAACGTTTATACTTCACTACTCTGACTTTAACTGTATTATCGGATTAAATGAAACTACGTTACCATTTATTATTCCAGGGGCGTCATGCATCACAGGATGAACTGGCAGCCTCAGCCTTTCAGGCTGTGGACTTGGATCAGAAGTACGGTGGTGAGCCGGTTCAAGTGAGAGTAACAATGGGCAAAGAACCGAGACACTTTATGGCGATGTTCAAGGGTAAAATGGTCATCTATGAGGTACGATTGTTGACTGGATTTATAATCTTTTTTGGAAACACTGCTCATTAGATTTTTTTCAAGCTTATCATCAAGTGGATGTTTCATCTCTGCTTATTTTATTTCTGGCAGTTGTACTTTTGTTTTTATTGCAATACAGAATATGTCTCTTCCTTCTGTCAGGGGGGCACATCGAGAAAAGGGTCTTCTGACCCAGAACCACCGATAAGGTTGTTCCAGGTCCGTGGTTCTGACCCATTCAACACTAAAGCCGTTGAGGTTCCAGCCCTGGCCTCCTCTCTCAACTCCAATGATGTGTTTTTACTAAAGAGCCAAGCAGGAATTTACCTGTGGTGTGGAAAGGTAAAGACGATGGTGGTCAAATCAGATACTGATAATTCCCTGAACTACAGCACCAGTCAAGATACAATCGGATACTTTTTAACGCATTACTTGTGGTACTTGTACTTGCAATACTTGCATGTATTTTGCATGTATGTTCACATAAGGGCTGTCACAATATCAGATTTTCCCAACGCGATTATCGTGGCCAAACAAAATTATCACAATATTTACAGAAATATATTTTAAAAACTACTATCAGTCAAATTCATCTTTCACTTCGTTTACTGTGTATTTTGTCTCTTTTTGGCAAAAAGGTTACACAAAAAAAAAGAAAAATCACAAATGTAAGGAGGTGGAAGTGAGTCTGTAACAATGACTGTTAATGAGCCTCCAAAAAGAACAAGTAATGAGCAAATCCCTGTAGCCTGGTTAAAAATGATTGCTGTACAACCCTGCACTTATCACCGCAGTGTCTGATTTAGTCTGAATGAGGCCTTTAAACACCTTTGCTCCAGATTGCATTTGATCAAATTAAATCATAATGTCAAATGATCCCTGATAGCATAGTTCAAATATTAAAAGGTTGTCACTGACTTTATGTCCCCAGGGGTCGAGTGGAGATGAGAGAGCCATGGCGAAGGAGGTCGTCTCTGTGATTGGCAAGAAAGACTCTGAGGAGATTGTGGCTGAGGGTCAAGAGTCTGTTGAATTCTGGGACCTGCTCGGAGGGAAAGCTCCCTATGCCAATGACAAGAGGTGATGACACAAATTTAATACCGATATTTGCGAATGAGCTCCCTGAGTGTCACAGCGAAGGTAACACGCCTGTTGACTGCAGGTTACAGCAGACGGTTTCAGACCATCAGCCACGCCTGTTCGAATGCTCCAATAAGACAGGTCGTTTCATCGTGACCGAGGTGACTCAGTTCACACAGGACGACCTCAATGAGGATGATGTCATGCTGCTGGACACGTGGGACCAGGTATGAAGTTATACTTGATCAAATGTTTTTTGTCAGCATGACCAAACAAAGCTGAGAAACTGCCACGCTACTTAAATCTTAAATCAGTTCAATCCCATTCTGCCTTTCCTCGTTGTTTCCCTCAGGTGTTTCTCTGGATCGGTAAAGAGGCCAATGAGGTGGAGCGCAAGGAAGCCATGGTTACGAGCCAGGAATACCTGCGCACCCACCCAGGCGACAGGGACCCCGACACCCCCATCGTCTTGATCAAGCAGGGATTTGAGCCACCTACCTTCACTGGGTGGTTCACAGCCTGGGACCCCTCCAAATGGAGCGTGAGTGTTTTGTTCTTCAAATAGAGCGTCAACATTTCTACTGATGTGAAAAATAAATAAACGTTGACAAACATTTTTTCTTCAAGGGAGGAAAGAGCTACGAGGAGCTGAAGAAGGAGCTGGGAGACTTGGCAACACCTGTTACTGTTACACCTGTATGTAAAATCCTTTTTCAAGCTGTTCGGGCAGCAGAAATTAATTTTTATCTGATACAATGGTTACCAAAATGTTAACATTCTATATGCATGTGTTACATTTGGGATTAAGTTTTTAAGTATGGAATTCAGGGTTACTTTTGGACTACAAACGACAACGTGGACATGTGAAGGTGACAGGAAATGAGGTGCAAGACAGGAGGGATGACAATTAATGGTCAACATCCTGTAACATGACAAAAAGCCTATAGGATGTTTTTTTAAACATATTTATTTTTGGCTTGTCAACATTGAATATGTGCAGTGCAAGACATAGAAGTTATGACAAAACGTCAGGGACAGGAGTCAAATGCCTGCATTAATTTTATCTACCATCATCTTTCCAAACATTTCAAATGTGTGTTCAAAACCACAGCAGTACTGATTGATTACACACTGATTAAGACACAGAGAATTATAATAATATAGAATCTTGACCTGAACCTTGATGTGACCTTTTAGGAGCAGAACTGTGTTGAAAGTGTGAAAAGCTATCAGTGTTTTCCACCTGACGATCTGGTCAACAAGCTCGCCAGCGAGCTGCCCGAAGGTGTTGAACCAACTGAGAAAGAGGTAATCTGTGTGTGTGTGTGTGTGTGTGTGTGAAACAACTGCTGTGTAAGCCACTTATACTATTTTATAGAGCCAAACTAGAGGACACACTTTTATTAAAATGGAAGCTTTATGTAGAAGTTTTACATCTTTAATATGTGATGACAAACAATTAAAAAATACAATGCAAATGCCTCCAAATGCCACATTAATTAGTAATGATGTAATTGTATATTATGACTTTTTGGATTATGTGGATATGTTGGATTATGAGATAAAATGTCACTTTTTTGTGTGGTTAGCTGACCTGCTGTCTCTATTTCCCCTATAATTATTATGAGTTTCATAGTTTCTTTCTAAGAAACTACCTGGTAAATTCGTGGGAGATTATTAGGAAATTACAAAACAATAAAATAAAACTTTACCATTATTTTCCTCAAGTTTTTCTCATGTTAGGCCTTCACTTGTTTTCAGAAACACCTCTCCGACTCTGACTTTAATGACGTGTTTGGGATCACCAAAGACGACTTTGCGAGCCTGCCGCGGTGGAAACAACTGAAGCTGAAGAAGGAGAAGGGGATGTTTTGATCATATTTTTATGTACTTGATATAAGCTCTCACTTAAACAAGGATTTTCTTTGTTTCCTACAATAATTGACTTTTTTCTTTAGCTCAGTGGTCTTGTTAAACTTTTTAGATCATGTATCTTTTCATCTCCTGGTTTTTATTGTGATTCAGTGTGTTAAATCATTGTAACACTTTATTTTTTAACCTGTGCTAATTTTGTACAATTAACACTTATGATACCAATATTTAAACCGTGTATGAAGAAAATTATAAAGTGCATTCCTTTTTTGGTTTGTGTGATTTCAAGGCATTTCTTCTACTCTCCACTGAAATGGTAACACATCTTATTTATACTGAGGCATCACATCATGGATGACATAACACCAAAGTGAATACAAAATCAAATAAGATACAAACACATCAAAACAAATGACCATACTTTAAAAACTATTTGAAAGTAAATAGGTAAAATACATGTACTTAATTAAATTCAGCACATTATGGAGGTCAACGTTGCCATCTGCTGGACAAATAATGTAACGTGTCAGGTCGCAACACTTCTCAAGTTATAAAATGAAAACTTGGAGCCAATTTAAAAGTTAATTGACTTAATTTGCCAACTACAGTGTAGACACACTGAAGGCAGTACAGATATTTAGTTTTAAATGTGATGCTAAAGTAAATCTGTGTCTGAGGGTGATTTTTTTAAATATGGCAGTCATGTTTTTCTGTAATATACTGTAAGTCAGAACAAACGACTGATCAAGAAACAAGCAATAGTCACTCCTTTTATTTTGATATGTCTGAAATGTATTTTCAGTTACAAGTATAAATTCATGTAATTTACTGTTACATCTGAACATTTAATACAAAGCTTAAGACAAGTCAAGTCAAAAAGTCTAAGACCCATAAAACATACCAGATTACAGTAAGAACACATTTTTTGCATTGTTGTGTGAAAATGAAACAGAACAACAATCAAATTGCTCAATAAGTCACTGATGTGCACTCAAATTTGATGTAAAATTGGTTAAACTTTTTAATGTCAAAGATTGTCATAACTTTACTGGTTCGTTACAACAAACCTAACCCTTTGAGCCGACAGGAAATATAAAGAAATGTTGATGACAACGACATAAACAACCGATTGTGCCATGTAGACATGACCTGATTGATCAACCGACCACAGTACCACCACGCAGCAGGAGAAACAGTAACAGCACAACAGTAGCAGTATTACAGTAACAGCACTAAAGTAGCAGTATTACAGTAAGAGCACTCCCATCAGCTCATTTTGCGGAGGTACAGCATGTCATCAAACTGCTTGTGCATCAATGACAAACAGCACAGCAGATAACCAAGTATTTGCATGTGAGCCAGCATGACGTTGAAACAGGAGGACTGTGTGATAAAAGTAAAAGACAAATAAGTCAAAACAAACATTTATATGTTGCCCTTAACCCTTAAATAGGAAATAACTAATAGATGTATTCAAATTGGTCCATTTTAGTTGTCAAAACTTATTTTCATTTTGAGAAAATGTTAGTGTCACATGATATGTTCCCTCAAAACTGAAACAGTTGATTTAGCTTAAAAATCCTTTTAAAACATGGAACAACAGAATGGCACATCATTTGCAAAAGAAAGCTACAATTAAAAGTCCCTTGAAAACAAATTTCCTCAGTAAATAACTTTGATTAAAGTATTGTTTAATATATGTTTAAAAGTACTGCGTGCAAAAGTACTAATGAATGACAGATCAGTTCATGTGCAGTTTGGAAATGAATATACATTCTTATGTGCTCATGCAAACTATCTTAACCGAGGTGAAAGGGTCTATTCTGCCTGAAGCATAAAAAAAGAATTGTAACATTGTAAAAAAAAAAGAAAAACATTAAAAATTGCGATTAAATACAAACTGTATACAGCAATCAGAGACATCCAAAGAGACTAACTTCAGCAAGTTTCACTGCAAATGTGCAAACATACAGTATCACCATGCAGGCGGAGAGAAGACAGCCTGCAGCAGGTCAGCTGATTCTCTCCGACGTGTTTGGTTGTAAAGGGAATGTTGTTTCTAATGTAATCTGACAAATTTATGCCACAATACAAGAACTTTTAAAAAGTGCAAATGCAGCTGAATCCTTTCCCCTCAATTAAAAATAAAACAGGATAAAGGGCCGATATGAAAGATTAAAAAAGATAAATGTTGATTTGAAGGTAAGCAAGGCAGTAAATAGTTGGCATTGTCCCTTATTTAAAAAATCTGTATCTAATAACCTTAACTGCCATCGATTATCTGATCTAACCTTCTGAAGACTGAAGTCAAACATGTCCTTTTGTACAGTGTTGAATGTCTGAAATCTTCAGCCTGCCTCTCTAAATTCCTGACTTTCTAACGTGTGTAGCCAAAACATCAATAGTCTGAATACTTTCAGAGCCACTCTGTTTTGACTACAGGTAAATCCTGACTTCTTAAGATTACCAAAGAGGTAAGCAGTCAAAGCAGCATGGAGTATGTTCCATGTCCAAACCACGTAGTTAAAAAATCTAACAATTTAAGATAGTAAAAAGAAATGATTGGCAATCAATATTAAGTAGTCATGAGTGGAATTACAGCAGGTAACCGTCTGGATCCTGAGTTCCTTTGCTGTGAATTTAAAACTGAAACTTACAACTCTGCTACAGTGTATTACAACTAGAGCTGCAACTAGCCATTCATTTAATTATCAATTAAGCTGCTGATAATTATCTCAATTAAACATTTACGTCTAAAAAGTTAATTAATGTAGACAATCATTATCCTATTTGCTAGCGCCCAAAGTGACATCATCAAGTTATTTGCTGTGTCACGACAGCAGTCTAAAATCCTCACGTTTGAGAAGCTGAAACTCTCTTTTGGTATTTTTGCTTGAAAATGTATAAAACAAAACACTTTTCTATCAATCGACTATTCAAATAATCGGCTACTTGTTGGACCTCTAACTAAACCTCTGAATGTTTTTGTCGGCCTCAAAGTTTTCTAAGAACATAAACATCAGATGCGTGTAAACTGCAAATCAAAAAGCTATGCAATTAACCAAACGATCAATAATTATCTTTGACCTTTTCCCCACATGTAGATAAAACAGCTTAGTTAAGACACAACACAACCTTCTGGGTTTTTGGGATCCTGGCTCTCGCCATCGTTGACCTGGCCGTTGTTAGGTGAACTTTTCTCTTTATTCTCTGAATCATGCGGCAGCTCCAGACTGTCTGCGTCACCTGCAAACAGCCTGTCCTGCTCTGGAGTCTCAGCAGATGCATCCTCGTAGGCACTTATGCTGTCTGAGTCGTTCCTGTCCGGAGAAGGATCTCGTCCGTCCCCGACACAGTTTTCATAAGGCCTCCGCAGGACCCCGTCTTCAGAGAGTGGGTTGTCCAGTGCAAGAGAGGGCACTTGGTTCAGGGGCTTGCTGACCAACTTCCGCAGTTTCGTCAGGACGCTTTCTTCTTCCTCTTCACTCTGTCCCACTTTCTCTGACGCTGTGCCTCTGCTTTCACACAGCGACAAATCTTGTTCTTCTCCGCGTGCAGCATTTTTCATTTGGTGTCCCTGTCTTGTTACGTCGTCCACATTTCCATGTGTGTTCGTTGGTTTGTTGTTCCTTTCCTGCAGAAAGAAATTAAATTGTCCATAAGGAAATCACTTTTTTTTTTAGATCAAACAAAATCTAGTTCCATACAGTCAACAGACTAGCAATACACCACAAGGTGTACAAGTTGTACTAAAAAGTAACTATCACTCCAGTACAAGACGTACTGCCACATCTAGTGACAGTCACTTATTAGTATAACTTGGCAGAGAGAGGTAAAGGATTAGAAAAATAATACATACAACATGTCTATTATTCACACTCAATATGGAGTGATAACGTTACACAACAGCAAGACTTTGTTTTTTTTATTCTTTTTTTTACATTAATTCAAAATCCTGGTAACACTCTCATATTATGTAATGCTCTCATCCCAGTTGTCACATTACCTCTTTTAATCTCTCCACTTCTTGCATCAGAGAGCACACCATGCTCTCCAATTTCCTCTTGTCCTGCCTCTCTCGTTCCAACTCCTACAAACGCAGAAAAAACTTGGCATAATGAGAGGACTAACAGCTTGTTAGTGGAATAATTTATTAGAACAAATCTCTCGTTATTCCATATGTGGCTGATGTTAAGTGTTTATGAGGCTTTGGCGTACCAAACTAGCCTGTCCAGCTTCCCTCTGGGCCTCCGCCAGCAGCTCCTCTACACCCTCCAGCGTGTCCTGCAGGACGTCCACCTGGAACAACAGAGTCTCTCGCTCGACCTCCAGCCCACGCAGCTCCTGCACCACCTCGTCATAGCTGGCCTGCAGCTCCAGCTACACCATAAACACAGATACAAATCAGCGTGGGCAACTTCAGAGGAGCGCATGCCAGTCAGTGGGTGGGCACGTGTTTAGTAAGCTCTCAGAGGCATCAGTGGGAGGCTTCATCTGGAAGCATGACAATCTCTCCATATGTAACGGATATATCACTGCAGTGATCTACTGACAGGACTGTGAACAAGACTTTCAATAGTAATAATAGTCATAATTATCAAAACAGTAAGAAATACTCACCATCTCTGGAAGTCCCATGAAGAGGTCCTGGTCAGACTGATGAAGAGAAAAAAAAATTTAAAGAATACTTAAATTCAGAAGAAAACATGTTCTAAAAGGCCATAAAAGCCTTTTGCATTTGATCTTATCATCAACACAGAGTAAACATAAGATTAACTTTTGTACAACACATTCCAGGAAACTGTGATGTGTAAGTCTGTGTATGACCAAAGTACAGTTTCTGACTTTATAGCTGACACAACACTCACCTGGTTGATATTTTTTTTAATTTTAGTTTCATGTAGTTAATCTTCTGGTGTGACTGAATCTGATCTGTCACAGATGTAGGTACACCAAAATCACAGCTATCAGAATGTGTGACCTTGTCTAAATACTGTACCATGGAGGCACCATGTTTGATAACAGCTCTCAAAACACAGTTGTGATTAAGTATGATAAACGCATTATCAGCTGTATCGCTGACATTCTGAGGTCATATTCTATTAGGTCATAGAAAATGAACTGGTGCAACACAAGCTTACGAAGCCTTCTTTTCACCAGTCTTTCTGCCCTTCCACATTTTACTCTGTTTTACATCAGTCATTAGTGGTACACTGAGAAAACAAAAAAGAGTGCAATACAGAGAGGTAGGGCTGGGCGATAAATCGGTAAAATCGATTAAATCGAGTTTGTGGTTTCGGACGATTTAAAAAAATGAAAATTGATTTTCTCTTTAACTTGCTCCTCCGCTGCTCCCCATGGGCTCCCGTAGTTCATAGTGGGCTCCCGCCCCCCCACATTGACTTTCCACAGAGAAACAAACACAACAACATGGCAGCAAGCCAAGAGTTCATTCCTAAAAAGGCACCGTCTCGTCAGTGGTTCGATTTTGTAGCGTCGGACCTCGAACAAACCATGGTCAAACTGAAGGCAGCGGACTGACACGTTTATTTCAACATCTCAAACAGCCGCATGCATCACAGTGGGACACTTGTTGTTCACTACGAGTTGTACAGGAGTGCGACAGCCTCCAAACTCCCGCTAAAAAGCAGCCAACATTAGCGGAATCATTTAATCATTGTGTCCTGGATGAGAGGAAAGGGTCCCGGTGGACAGCTTTTACGGATGCAGTCATGTTGCATATCGCTAAAGATATGGTGCCCATAGTGGAAAAGCCAGAGGTTCATCCACAAGCTGAAAACTTTAGGCCCCAGGTTTGTCTGGCATGTCTGAAGCCTGAGGTAGCAGACAGGCTCATCTTCCTGCCAAAAATATGTTAAAAAGACAGCAAGCACGCACCTCCTGAAAATGTCCTGTACCTCTACCAACATGTCATGTTTACTATGCAGTGCATGCAGATGTTTAATTTAGTTTACATATCTTCAGGAATACAAAATACTGTTTGTAAACAAAAGGCACCTTCTGCTAAATAAAGTATTTAATGAAAGTTATGTTCACACTTTATCAATCCCAATATGGAAACTGATCTGCTTTTATAAAAACATGCAATCTGACATGTTAAATTTAAGAGACAATTTTTTTTCAAGTGAGTTTGAAGGTGCACTGTTTACAATGGCAGAGCAACTTTGTTTACAATAAAAGCATTAAAATAAAAGCAATTAATAATTTCTTTGTCATTTGTAGTTTGTTTTTGAGAAGGAAAAAAAAAATTTAAATCATAAATCGAGTTTGATGTGAAAAAATTGGAAATTTGATATTTAGGCCCTTTCGTTCAGGCCTAGTTTGTCCTCCTGACACAAGTCTTAAAATCAGTCGATTTGTTAAGGGAGTCTGGTGATGTTGTGTGTTCACAAACACACACATGGACAGGCTGAGAGAGCCCGTCGCCTCCAACAAGACGCAAACAGGGGAAGTATTATGCGTGTGTTGTTTGTTTAGGAGCATGCGCACACACACAGTGAGTGTTACACACATGCTCATCCAGCTGCGCTCAGATCACAAACACACAGAGTTCACTGTTTGTTGCTGTGGTAACGGATGTTTAGGGATAAAGATCGGTAGCTTTTAACGCACGCACGCACGCACACACACGCACACACACTTTCTTTAAATTCTCTTTTTGTTTTTTTTTCAAATCCAAATGTAAACAAATGTTTTGAAAACCATGGGGAAACCGGAGCACCCAGAGGAAACCCACAGAGGCATGAGGAGGATGATGACGGTGAAGTTCTGCCCCTCTCATGCCCGACCACAGCTGACATGTGGTATCTGCTGGCTGTCTGCAGTAGAGAGGTCCTTGGTGTTGATGTTCGATGGTGAATATGACAGCTCGAGTTGTTGAATCCATCTCATTACTACATTATTACAACTACTACAGCCTACAAAACAAAGCTATTTGTGCAGATTTTTTTATTTTCAAAATGTTTTGAAAACTGGGGGAACCGGAGCACCCGGAGGAAACCCACAGAGGCACGAGGAGGACGTGTTGACTCCACACATGCAGCTTCAAGTCACAAATGTCCAGTACGGGGAACATTTCTGAGAGAGATGTCAGACGAGTCCATCTCTACAGCACAGATTTTTTTATTTTCAAAATGTTTTGAAAACTGGGGGAACCGGAACACCCGGAGGAAACCTCTCGGTCGGGAGTTTGGACGGTCGCGGAGATTTATTTTCATCACAAACACTCGGCGGGGTAAAGTTTTTTGCCGGTGACAGACGCTGTTTTTTGGGCAGAAATGTTATGAGGAGTCAGTCACACAGACAGGAGGACAGGCGCTTCTCCATGTATATCTGCGGAATTGTTTTCCTCATATAAGTTGCCAACAGTTACAGTTACTACGTTACTGTTGTTTGGTCATGTAACGTTGCTTTGTGTGACATTTCTCTGTATTTAGTTGAGTTAAGGACCTGTGTAGTTATCAGACTGTCAGACCGACACGCCCTCAATACGTGCGGTCGGCTTATCCGTTCACACTGGTTTGGTTTGCCAACAATGCGCAGGCAGAGAATTGGCGCCCTAAAGCTGCACCCAAATGCGGTGTGTCTCGGGCTCAAGCTGAGCCTCTCCTCTCGACACCCACCGTGACGGCATTTGTGTCAACGTCATGCCTAATTTCAGACATAGAACAATTGATAGATTTTCTTGCTTTAACTCCCGTTGATAGCAAATACATTCATCAATATATTAAAAATAATTACACTTCAACTTTGCTGTGGTCTCTTTTTTAGGTTTGTATTCAACATAATATTTCATCTCAATGAAATGTATGGAAATTAATGTACATGTAACACATAAAGGCAATTTATTATTTTAAAACTTTAGGCCCCAGGTTTGTGCTAAGAAGCCACAACGGGGCCTCGAGCCAGAGGAAGCAGACAGGCTCGTCTTTCTGGCAAAAATGTGTAAAAAAGACAGCAAGCACACACCTCATGTCACCTCTGTACATCTACCAACATGTCATGTTTACTATGCAGTGCATGCAGATGTTTAATTTAGTTTACATATCTTCAGGAATACAAAATACTGTTTGTAAACAAAAGGCACCTTCTGCTAAATAAAGTATTTAATGAAAGTTATGTTCACACTTTATCAATCCCAATGTGGAAACTGATCTGCTTTTATAAAAACATGCAATCTGACAAATTTTTTTCAAGTGAGTTTGAAGGTGCACTGTTTAAAATGGCTGGGCAACTTTGTTTACAATAAAAGCATTCAAATAAAAGCAATACTTTTAATAATTTCTTTGTCATTTGTAGTTTGTTTTTGAGAAGGAAAAAAAATCTATTAAAATCGTAAATCGAGTTTGGTGTGAAAAAATCGGAGATTCAGTTTTTAGGCCATATCGCCCAGCCCTACAGAGAGGTAGCATTACATCAAAGATACACAAGGATAGGATAGGAAATCCATTTTCAAGCTTTTGATCCAACATTCTGATAGAAACACACTTTGTCCCCACAAGTTGACAGAATGTAAGATTGGATTTTCTGTAAATAAACCTTTAAAAACAGTTTTTGTGATATGGGACACCAAGCAGGTACGCATCATCCTTTACAATACAATAATCTAAAAATACTACATAACAAGTTATGTGTTTGTGTTTAGATATTGGACGTGGCCATATTATGATTTTTGCTTATGTTTTGATTCATTGTTTTAGCTAGTTTAGACCAGTGGTTCCCAACCTATGGGTCCCTCCAAAGGGTTATAAGATAAACCTGAGGGGTGTGAAATGAGGAAGAAAGAAGAAACAACAAAAGCTTTGCTATACACTTTTGTTAATCATATGATAACATGATCTCTTTGTTATTCAAACAAAATGATCAGACTGAAATCAGTCTTTGGTGGAACTCTACCAAAAAAAAACCCTTCTGTTTTCTGTCCTTGAAAGGTCATTGTAATTGATACTATAATGATGCAGTATGTCTATCATGATACCGTTAAGAAATTTTAACAGAAGATAAAGATCTTCATTGACTGACTCTTTATGCCTAAATAAACTTTATAAACAAACTATCTTTGTTTTCATGACTGAAAAAAACAAACTGACCTTAAAGGAGAGATTTACTTTGTTTATATTCGGCGGACCCTGCCACCTTTCTAGCTTCAAACATTGTTCTGGGGACCTTGTTTTCATCTGAGAACAGCTTGTTTATTAAGTTATGGAAAAAATGTATATATCTGAGTCTGTATCATAACCTCATTAATAATGTTAATATCAAATTCTGAGTTTTAATTCTTCTCTGAAACTACATAGTACCCCTTTAAACCATGATATTTTATGATATGGTCATCGTAACATGAAAATCTCATAACAATGCAAGGAGTCACAGGCCCAAATGATTGGGAATCCCTGCTTTGTATTTGTTATAGTGCACTGAATTTTTATAAAATCACCACTTATCCTTTTATGCAAGTCAGTTAAATGTGGTTAGTACAGTCAAAGGTACAATGTTTTTCTCTGAAATACAGTGGAATAGGAGAATAAAGTGGCATAAAATGGATATACGCACCTCAAATCTATACTTAGGCGAAGCACGTATAGTAAATATTGTAAATATACTTATTTGCTAATGTATTGTCATAATGTAACGAAATGAGAGACATTTGACAGGTTTGATTAGCTAGCTGCTGTACAGAGGTTTCGATTTTTCTGTCCACCCCTGGCTCCTACCTGACTGTCAGTCCTCCTTTTCAGGGTTCCTGTTCGGCTGTCGCTTCGTGCCGGACGCCTGGATGCAGTCTCGCTCTGATGGGAAGACAAAACCACAGTTCAGGTAGAGAGCCTAGCATCACACACAGTCAGAGCACAAACACAACAAGCTAGCGACAAAAACAGGGAAGTACACTGAACTGAAGCTACACGCCTGATGGAACCAGCTGATTTGAGCCGTTGTTCAGTCCTAAACAGTCAACAAAATGGCGGAACTTCAAACTGACAACATTTTCTGGCGTTAGCCGTTTAAAAATCCGACCATTAAAGGTAACATAAACGTAACGTTAGCTTTAGCTTTAGCCCCAGACACCCACTGACTAATGACGCTGTGATTTCTCCTCTCACCTCTTTTATAAGGCTGCGGAGGGACTCGTCCTCGCTAACTCCCCGAGATAACGTCCGTTTCTTGGGCGAACCACTGCTGTCCAGAGTGACTGAATGCATTTTTTAAAAATGTTTTATATTAAGCTTTTGTTTATGTAAGAGACACCTCCGAGCCCTCAGTGTGAAGTGTTTGGTGTTTGTTTCCTACGCAGCTGTAACAGCAGCAGTGAGTGAACTGCCGACGCCCAGGCCGTGATCTACGGAAAGCCACGGGGACCAAACTGCCTTTAACACCGCCCTCACTCCACCCACACGCACGGAGAGGAGTCAAAGATCAGCCCTTCACAGTCATTTCTGCCTCGTGGAGAGTCAAAAATAAATTAGCTCGTGTGTGTATAAAGTTAAGATAGAGTCGTGTCCTACGTGGCAAAACTCCTCGATGACAACAAGGCCTACCAGGTATTTTCAGGTGAGCATGATGGTTTCTGTGTGTGTTGGAGTATAATGGAAAGCTTCTTAATACACTAAATTACAAAGCACAGATACACAAAATGTCACACAAGGATGTGGGACAGCAAAGTACTGTTCAAACCCCCGAAATGTCTCCAAAATTAAACACACAGTAGAGAACTTACTGTAAAACTTACAGTGACCTGTGGATTAGGGAGTGACAGAGTAACTCACCATACGATTAACAATAGCCTATGTCTCCCACAATGACAATAATATCACGATTCTGCGATAACTGATACATTGCAATTTAATCATCCAACATTACATCACAATATCTGTCTAACTGAAGAATAAAAATACTCCTAAAATGACATTATGTATTTATTCACTGCACTGTGGTGTCAGTTTGACAGAATTTGAAGTGTACTGATATGAAACAACGTATAAAAAAGTGCATAAAGTCTTAGCTTTGTGGCTTTTTATCACACACACTGAATGCAACTTGTCTATGTCCATGTGTGCCATCATTACAATGTAAAATAGACACAAACTGGCCTCTGCCAGAGAGCAGAACGGTTCAGGAGGTAAAACATGTTTAAAAGAAGGATACAACTATCCTGAAGTTTACATCACGAGGCATTAGGCAGTGACTCTGGTAATCCAAACTGTCAGGGGAATCTCTTCAGAGCGCCTGCATGTTTTAATAAAAGTATCAGTATTTGGCACCAGTGTATCAACAATCACATCCAAGATAAGTGATATAATATATTGCTGCATCAATGTTTTGTCTCGCCCGTGGACTGTGGATTTGTGTTTTCCTTTCAGCATCATATAGCCTCAAAGACGACTTGGAAGAAGCAGATGCAAATACACAGGCTACATAATACTGTCAGTGTGGGACACTTTTAAGAAAAACAAAACTAAAACATTAATTTTGAAAGCAGCATTGTCAGCAATGGGATAACGCGTGAACAATGCAAAAATACTTTGAACTTCCTTAAACATGGTAATAATTGGTCAGCAGATTAAATTGTCTCCACCACATCCTCTTCTTCTTTCATTGGGGAAACGTAAAGTATCCAGGTTGCTTTAAAGTCATTTTATTTACAGTTTCAGTTTTGATCTGAGGTTGATTTTTTATTAGAAGTTGGCTACAGGTGAGAATACAGACTGCCAAATAATTTAGCATTTTGTACAGGGAAGGCTGTGTAGAGAACTGTCTCTCCTGAGGCAAAAACAACATGTCAAATTCATCTGTTTCACATTTAGCAGACACTTTTTGTCCAAAGCGACTTACAGTAATTCATACATACATTCACTGATGGCATGCAAGGTGCCAACCGGCACATCAGGAGCAGTGTGGAGTTCAGTATCTTGCCCAAGGACACTTTGACATGCAGACCAGGGGAATCAAACCAGCGACCTTCCGATAACAAGACACTGGCTCTACCCCCTGAGCCAGAGCTGCAGCAATTTAAATATTTTAGTGTGCAATGGACATTTTGTTCATGAAGGAGTGTAGATAACCCACCTTTACAGCTCTGCCCTTCTTCCATATAGTGTTTTCACCACCTGAAGCCGGTGGATTGCTGAAGCACTCTGACTTTCCTGATAATCATGGGGGATAAAAGCTCAGCGTCAGAAGTTTGGATTGAAGGTCAAAAAGTCCAGCCGCTCCTGAAGCCTTTATCTCAGACTCAAAAGTGGGACTCTCCTTTCTTGGAAGAAAGTCTTAGTGCTGCAGACTCAAGACTTGTTTTTGTGCAGAAGAGACTGTGGTGAGTGTTCGGTCCATTAATCACACGTCATTACAGCAGCCCTGTTCCACATGTATTCCAGAAATATTTAGTCTCTGGAGTGCTCCTATAGTGCGATTAGCTGAATGAGTGTGTGAGAGAAACACTCATCACGCTGTTACAGCTTGATTTAGGGTTCATATTTCTTTGAGCACAATTAAAGGTGCACTATGTAGTTTTGGGGAAGAAATTTTAATCAGGAGAAAGACTTTTTATGCCTAAACAAACTAAATCCCAAACTCTCTTTGTTTTCATGACTGAATAAGATGAATAAACAAACTGACCTTAAAGAACAACACAATTTCATACTGCTCTACTGTGTTTATATGTGGCGGACCCTGCCACCTTTCTAGCTTCAAACAGTGTTCTGGGGAACTTATTTTCCTCTGAGAACAGCTTGTTCATTCAGTTATGGAAAATCTTACATTTCTGAGTCTGTATTATCACCTCATTAATCTTGTAAATATTAAAATTCATTAAGTTTGAATTTCTTCTACAAAACTACAGAGTGCCCCGTTAAACAGTGGAATTATTTTTGGATCTGTTCAGCAGACATGCAGTATTTAATGTTCAGCAATTATAGTGCAAGTCAAGAATGAATTAAGGTCATGAATATAAAACACCAAAACATAAGCATCTATTTCATGGTGTGGACCGGGTGCTCTGGACTGTGACCGTACTGGGTGACACACGGAAGGGAAACAGGCCCGGAGCTAATATGTTTACAAAGCCCCTGGATTTCCGGCACGCAGCTCATTTCTAACTAACTTAGTTGTTTGTTTGTTTTTGTCACATCAATATATGAATAACTAATGAGGGCCCTGTTTCTTTTTTTACTGTGGAGCCTGAGAGGAGTGAGTGCACACATGAAAACTGACAACATGATCTGTTCTGCAGCTGTGTTTTCCTCCAGCAGATGACACCAGTGAGTCAGTGATGAGCTGACTGAGAGCAGGCAACTCATTGTTTGAACATGAAGAAATCTGCTCCAGAAATATATGACAACTTTTTTTTATTGAGCACATACAGTAGGAGTCATAAATACAGCAGCTGACCGTGGTGTGTGATTGGGGGCTACAGTTTGGAACAGGTCCTGTGACATTTTGAGGAAGTGTGGGCTCACAGATCAACTGTGGGGACTTTAAAATGAGTGAATTCATATAAATGAATGGAAAGATTATTTAAAAATGTGTTGCATTTCCACAAGGCTCATGATAATAATTTAATTAGTAAGGATTCAAATTACAAGCAGGCCTACATGCGCTTTATATAACAGAGTAGATCTGCTTCTATACTGCATGATTTCACTTAATCCATTAATATAGGCTAGTAACTTAACATCGTTTAGTATTGTAAATGTAAAATATTACCACAGGATGCAGTCTTTTTGCACGTGTGCATTTAGTGAGAACCCTTGATTTGATGTGAAACGCAGAGGCCAGTACTTTGGATACTTTGACGCTCTTTTTTTTTTTTTTTCCGTCGGACACGCTCGTGCAACTTCAAAATAATCCGCATCGGATCACGAACATTTCACCCAGTCGGTGTGTTTTCTTGTTAAAGTGCACCACGGACACTCAGATGCGTGTGGTTTGGGAGATGATGTGGAGGATTCGGGAGGAATCCATTAAGCGTTTTAAAAAAAAAAAAAAAAAAAAAAAATCAATTTACACCATAATAAACTATTTCTAACAGCAGCCACGGTTTATGTCATCATCATAATAACCTAATTGGGCTGTATCTCTAATGTGAGACGTTGTGTGTGCACTGTAAAAACATTTATAGTCTCATAACAGTGCGCGCACCCTCCCTTCGCTCTGTCCCTCTTGACTTGGTGACAGACCTAAAAGCCTTTTGTTGCAATCTTAGCCAATGGAGACGGATTACGACACCGGGCAGCTGAGATATATAAAGAGCCCCTTTTTGACCGCACTTGCACATTTTTCAGTGACACTTCTGAACATTCACACACCTCCATGGACTAAATTGTACAGAAGAGCCCCAAAACAACCATTATACTACATGTGAGCGGGCTGTGCATGCATCAGACAGATAATTTAACTTTCAATCACAGCAGCCCGTACCGAGACACACTGGAACGTACTTTTTCTTTTTGACAATTTATTGCAAAATCTCCTGCTGCTGCTGCTTCTGCTGCTGCCGCTGCTGCAAAAAAAGAGAGGCAACTTCGGGTGATCGTTTTGGATTAGATGCATGTCACTGATTCCCTGCCTGTTGTAGGATAAGGCAAGGAGCGGCGCGCATCCGAGAGAGGGGTTATAACGGGATAAAGCGTGTAAAAAAGACAACAGAAAGAAAGCAAAAAGTTGCATTGCTTGGTGTCCGCGCATCGTCATGCCGAGGTACAACTTCTTACTGTGCTTGATGGTGCTCATCTCCCTGGGACAGTCGGGGAGCGATGAGCCCAATCTGCTGCTGCCTTCTGCCAGCGAGACGCCCACGGATGCCGGGCTGTCCCTGCTGGACGAGGACGCCGGTTCCCACGAGTGCTCCGCCTGTGTTTGGAGGGAGCAGAGCAAAGTGCTGAGACTGGAGACCATCAAGTCCCAGATCCTGAGCAAGTTGCGTCTGAAGCAGGCGCCCAACATCAGCCGGGAAGTGGTCAATCAGCTGCTGCCCAAGGCGCCTCCGCTTCAGCAGCTCCTGGACCATCACGACTTCCAGGGAGACGCGTCGTCCCAGGATGAGTTTATGGAGGAGGATGAGTACCACGCCACCACGGAGTCCGTGATCACCATGGCCTCTGAGCGTGAGTAATAGTTTACAACCCAACAATATTGTCTCCAAATGCGTCATACGCGTAATTGCGGAGCAGAAACTGTTCCAGTGGCTCGGGCCCTGCTGCGTGGACAGTGGAGCCGCCGAGGCTCATTAAAGCCACTGACCTAACCTACTTTTTTTTTTTTTTTTTTTTTTTTGACAGTCAGATTTGGGGGTCCACTCTGTGCGTCTGACTGATAAAACATCGGACAAATGTGTCTGTGGTCAGCTGCTGGCCACGGCTGTCAAAATAGGCTAGGGATTACGCGTGAAGCTGATAAATCAATAATCATCAGAATAAAAGAGCCTCGTCACTCGGAGGCAGACAGCTCCAACATGGCCCGATGAACTTTTGTTTTCATGGTGATGATGATTATGATGATGAGGATGGAGGGCCGAGGCCCGGCGGAGCAGCTTTTCGGACTCCTCGGTCCACCTGCTGTCACGCTCAAACTTTCAGATGGGTTTTTGTGTGTGTGTGTGTGTGTGTGTGTGTGTGTGTGTGTGTGTGTGTGTGTGTGTGTGTGTGTGTGTGTGTGTGTGTGTCTGACAGGAAGTAAACGCATGACAGAGCCGCGTGAATGTCAAGTGCATTATTAATGATAATGCAGCATTCGGCTGGCGGTCGCACCACTATATCATTTATGTCTTATTCTTTTGCATAAAAGGCCCCTAAAAAAAAATCCGGAGTTATGATCGCGCCGTGAGGCCCTCTGATTATTGCCCTCCTAACAATTTGCTCGGCCTCTTATAGTTTCCCATAAATCCACAGATAAACCGCAGGCAGGCCCCTCGGAGACATTTTATAAAATTACTGTTGAACCCTGGCAGCTGTGCTCTATCGGTCTTTTATAGGAGGCTCTACCGGTCTCCCTGCTGTTCATCGCAGTGAGAAAAAGTGTGTCCAAAAAGCTGCTATTGTTCCCCTCATGCAGCGGCCCCCCTCGGCCGCACTTGCCTTTTAAATGCGAAGTTTATGGGCGCAGCTCGCTTTTTTTTTTCCACCACGAGTACACAAAGACAGAGAATCACTCGGGGTCGAGGGGAGTGTGTGACCTTTTCCCGGCGAATCGCGGGGTTCAACAACATTTACACACGTAATATATTCTGCACAAGGCGGATAAAACACACTCCAAATAATCAGAGGGAACAAAGGTGGGCCTGTGTGCGGGAGATCTATCTATCTATCTATCTATCTATCTATCTATCTATCTATCTATCTATCTATCTATCTATCTATCTATCTATCTATCTATCTATCTATCATCATTTAGTTTTTGAACAAACTAGCTGGTGTATATTTTAATATCTTGTTGTTTAATAACACTCCTTCCTCACCTGTCCTGATTATAGATTGATTGATTGATAGACTGATTATGACAAATCAACCTTCACTTGACGCTTCGTAGGCTCAAATGTAATCTCCTTCTTTTCTCTTTATCCAAGATTTGAATTTTTTTCTTCTTTTTAATGACTTCTTACAAACATCTCCCCGTGCGCGCCTGTTAAAAATAGTTTCCTCTGACTGGACTGATGTGAGCGATGCAGCTCGGTTCATCCTAAAGGAGAAACGCTGCGCAGCTGACGTCGTGTATCTCACAGGTGAATTTTAAGGAGGCGTCGTCGAGCATTTGATGTGTCATCCGTCGTTTTCTGCCTTATTTTTGGGACATTTCGAAATGCTGATCCCTGTTTTCACTATCTCTCTGCCTCCCTGTGTTTCTGTTTGTCACACAAACGCATATAGAAAGTACGCGATACTTGCTGCCAGTCTAATCTGACACTATTGGATCATCCCCTCTCCACCTGTTTGTATGAACCAGATGAATCCTGCTCATCTGCACATAAACTAAATCCTCAAGCTATATTCCTGACTGTTTTCCTCCCCATCGTTCGCACTGACACACGCACGTTCACACAATGCAAAGCGATCTGATACCTTCTCAAGCCAGCAGAAGAAGGCATTATGCATGACGCTGGATAATTGCGTCTCTCTCTCTGCCGGCCTCATGCCAGCCAGAGGAGCTAATGACTGACATTACCGCTCTATCTGTCATGTTACAGCACTTCCTCCCTGTTCTGTTTGCCTCATCTCTTTACGTCAGCTGCAGTTTTTATCATCTGCTCCTTGTCTCCCTCTCTCTCTCTCTCTCCCCCCCCTCACCCCCCCTCCCTACCCCCCCTCCTACCCCCCACCTTCCTCCCCGTTAGCCCCCTCTCTCCTTCCTCTTCTTCTCTCCGGTACTCATGGAAGAGTTGAGAGAATGAGTGCATCTCTTTTTCGCCTGTGGCGCCTTAGTGATCCCACAGGATTAAAAGTGCCTTTTTCTGTCTCTCTGATAGAAGGAGGACTTCAAACACTATTCCCTGCGCACCTCGAACCCAATCACCCTTTCACGGTCGTGCACACTGCCTTTGATGGGCCATGTGGGTTCACACAGTACATACTGAACTGGACCCGTGCCAGAGTTGCTTCTTAGTATTCACTCAAGGTACGTGGGTGCCGCAGTGGGGGTTGAGAGGGTCCATGCTTCCTGGTCTCTAATTACTATGAAATTTCATGGAAAAGTACATCTATTTATATCATAGTGCGGCACTAAAACATCTCCCTCCATACAGTGTGTTGTGTAGGTAACCGCTCCGCTCGCTGTTCATGCATAGAGAAGATTTCGAGTTTATCAGGGTCATTTTTCCACGCAGCGCTGTGAATGAGCTCCCATCGCCAGATCTATCTGCATTCACATAAGAGCTGAGCTGTTTGGATATCGATTGATTTATGTGTGTAATTGTGTGTGGGCGAGCGTGCAAAGTGTGTATTTTGGAGCCCAGTTTGTTTTGCCCGAGGTGGGGTGAGGATTTGACCCCACTAGTATCCCATTTGTCACCTGTCCAAGACATTTAGGCCAGACCTTCTCTCGGCCATCACTGACCCTCTCCTCCTTTCTTTCTTTCATTCTTTCTCTCTGTGTCTCTGTGTGGATGTTGTGATGCTGATTAACCCCGCACCATTCATTCATTCATTGTTGGATTATATACTAAAAAAACAAACTATGGAGACTAAGAATACTCAGGGTTATGGTGTATTGTTGTGCAACAACTTAGTTTAGGCTGTCTGTGAAAAGCTTAGAGTATTTCTAGTCATCTTTACCCTTGAGACAACAATATTTTCAATTTCAATATTTGCTTTTCTGTTAAATGCAGGCTATCAACATGCATGAAATACACCAAATCTTTTGTGTCATTTTATTAAATCACAAATATCACTAGAAACAAAAACACTTTAATCAAACTGAAAGACAGCGAAATGTCTCGCTTAGCCCTTCGCAAGTCATGCTCAACAGAACTTGAGCTCCCTGTATCCGTTGTTGATTACCACCGAAGCTCCAGAGCCCAAAATTGGTGTTCAGGACAACCCTAGTCCAAACATTTTGACTTGCATTTAATGACTCAGCCACTATAATGAATGCTTTCAAATATTTCCTTCCTTGTTTTGTTTGGAGTGCCTGAATTTCCCTCCGTCTTCGAACTATTTTTCTTTGATGTGAAATTTTGAGTAATTTTGATATTGTCCTGTCGCTAAGACTCCAGCAGCAAGCATCACTTGCTGTCTCTCCCTTCGCATTAACTCAGTGTTTACATTTTATTCAAGTGAACAGGGACTTCTAAGCATCATGGAAAAAATGTCATCTTTAAAAGTGAAAGCTGAGATTTAGATCAAATTTTAGCCACTCTTGAGACACCTTACTTTGTGAAACTATTCTTTCCCCGCAGTTCGTCCCGTCCGTCATGATTGTGTGTACAGTAGGCTAACATTAGGAAATGCTATGTTGGTATTATTATGTAATCCTGTTAAGATGAGGCACATTCAGTTCAAGCACAGGCTTGCAAAACTCATGAGCACGTACAAATGAACATCCACACACATGTGCACAAATCTATACAGATTTTCCACATGTGCACACTTGTGTAGACACATGAGGATGCTCACACACACACACACCCACACACACTCACACAGTCACACACACACTCCAGAGAAAAGTTCTCCTATTGACAAAAAGGGTCACAGAGTTCACAGCTATGTGATATATTGGAAGAGGAGACTATTAACCTCATCGGGTCTCTTTCTTTGGCAGCAAAGACGAACCGGTAGTAACTTGAACACTTATCCCCCACCACACACACACACACACACGCTCACACACACACTCATCTACTAACCACTCCCACAAAAAAACAAGTCTTTTATAGTGTTGACCCTATAAAAGGGTCATTTCCTGAAGGTGCAGGAACCATAAAAATTAAGAGGGAGAGCGCTAAAAGGACAGAGCAGCAGAAGTCGGACTGTCTTCAGCTCACTGGCCAGTGTTTGCTGGAATTTGATGACTATGTGAGGTTTTTATAGATTTATTTATTCCATGGAGGTCTCAGTTTGACGATGACACCTGTTCTCCCTGTGTAGTGGCTGGCATCAGTTAAGGGAAAGATAAACTTTGGTGTTGAATTGTTTGGACGCCGGGGGGCACGACCGGTTTGTTTGAAAAGAAGTAAAAACGTAAGAAAGAAAGGTCTGTAGGACTGTAGAAATTGCACAACATACTGTCAACTTTATGGGTAATAAAATTTCAAAGGGACCAAAGTCTATTAATACGGGGACAAAATTTCCCCCGGACCTCAGGAATCTCACTCCTTCCACCCTCCTTCCCCTCTTCCCACGCTCCCGTGTACCAGGCCCTGCAGACGCTCTTTCCTCTTGGCATTTGGGAATATGTTGCTTTGGAATTTAATGCATGCTTCACCAAAAATACAACAGTGAGAAGTTGTGAGAATGGATGTAAGATGGCATTAATGTCAGCGCAGCGATATTTGTTGTCCCCTTATAAATAAAGATGAGCTCTGCTTGTGGCGAGCTCCTCGTTGCGTCTTTAAAGGATTTCAGAGAGCATGATTGAGTTAGGTGCGCCGCGGCTCATGTCGTGGGTATGAAGGGGGGGTGGAGGGAAGAAGGGAGTGAGTCCACGGGGAGCAACAAGCAGCCCAGTCCTATCCTAAAGGGACAGAAATCATGGAAGGGTTTTATAGGTACAATTAAAAAGACCTGAAACAGATGTTACGTTTCACTAATAAAGGAAATAATTACTTCACACCAGTAATTAAGCCCTGTGTAGGGACATGAGTGAGGAGGAGGAGGAGGAGAAGGAGGAGGAGGGGAGTGAAAAGATAAAATGGAGATCATTGAGGGGATTATTGTTGATGGATGCGTTCAGGCTCTGTGTGGTCGTGTGCGAGGAGCTGCTGAGGGTCAGTTTATGGAAGAGTCCATTAAATCTAAGAGGCGTTTAAGCAAAGGAAATGCTGCATGTGCATAATGCTGGATCCCATGAGGGAGCCACTGTGTTGGAGAGAAGCACAATTAACGGTGGATTACCTCACGATTATCTACATGAAAATTTAATTAGCCTCCTTTCTGCTACAAAGGAGAGCAGCTTCTCGCTGTATTTATCACCTGTGGTTGTGTTTCTGCCTGCCATACCCACACCACCCCCAGGAAGTTCATTACGGGAGTTATGAAAATGCACAGTCGAAAGTGATTTCTTTAGGGATGAGAGCCACATTTGATTTTAATGTACAGCACGGACGGATGAAGAGATTCTCATAAAGGGAACTTTTATGTTGCTTTTGAAATTCTCGGGGAAACTGCATATGCAGAAAATGCTGCCTGGAGGGAGGGTTGGCACGATCTGGTCACACTAACTTTGTCTTTAGAGAAAACTCTTGGCTGAGACTCTGACAGATTTGGGTGGCTTCAGGGATTGTTTTCCGTAGCTGAGTGTGCTCGGACAGAAAGAGAAATATACCACAATTTTCAGCATTCAAAGCAACGTTTTATGAGAATTGGTATTTTTGCAATTTAGCTGAGTTCACTTATACACCACGATTGTAAATATGGAAAACTGTAATTATGCATTTGTTTTGATCAAAAACAAGCTAGTTGATAGCTTCGCTAACACAGCCAGACACTGAGCGGGTGCAACAACACAAGACATAACACGTTAACATTACTTACCAGTGCAACAGCAAGAAGGACAGCTCGGTTTTATTTGACGAAGCTCTCGCTTATGTCTAAAAGCCAGTCCAAGGTTTACTCTAGCTCGGTCACTTTGTCTTTTTCTCTTCTTAGCTCCCCGCTTCAAAGGCCTTTTCTGTCTTTCCCTAGTTATGTTTCCCACTCGTCCCACGGTTCTGGCCCAATCCATTGCCACTCCTCTCCAGCATTCCCTGCCTGAAAACCTGTTAAACACCCAACAGTCGCCTGAGCTCCCAGTCTGGTCTGGGCAGAGTCAGCTAGCTGCATGGCTAAATGAGCTAACTTGCTAATAGCAGCTACATTAGGCGGTTAGCTTAGTAGCTATCTATCCCTCAGGAAAGTGTGTAAAGTGTGAGTTCAGGGCCGAGCAGCCGAAAGACATCAGAGAGAAAACCAGAAAACATTTTCTGCATAAAATATTATCCAGTGGTGGTAAATGATATGGTGCCATAAAGCTTCACACACTTCTCACTTCTCTTATCAACAATTGGGGTGCAAAGTGAGACCGCCAGAGGTACCATCCAAATCATTTTAAAGTTAGTTAGAGTTAAAATAGTTCCATAATGTTGCTTGAAGGTGATTAAATCGTGTGTGTGTGAGTCTGGTCGCTCAGTTTCAGGTTGAGCGACAAAAAAAACATCAGTATGGATCCATCTCGCCATGCCTGCATGACATTTATGTTTGTACTGCCGTGGTAGCAGGCTAGAAGTTCATATGTGTTTATTTAAACACAATAAACAGAGTTAAGGAATAAGAGACATTAAATAACAGGGATTTTGAGTTTATTTTTTAAGCTGCCTTTAGAAGAGATCATCGTCGTCTTACTGTCTACTGGAAGTTTGTTCCAGCTATCAGATTCCTACCAGAGAGACATGAGTTTTTTCATATGATACAAGACAGACAGGAGAGAATGATCAAAGTTTTGTTTACATTGGTATCATCTGATTTGTTCATTTGTTGAATAAACTGGTCATAACGAGCATTATCACTTAAAAAACTCATTTGGATAGGTCTTTTTAACACAGTTGGCTGGGAAGCCAGTGAGGGATCATGCCCTTGTCTATGCATCATAGACTGTAATGCCACTGTGACATCACCTGTTTTGCACTTTACTTACCGCCATCTTTTTTTGAGGGGAGACAGAAGTGACCATATCTGGTGGTGAGGGTGGATTTCAATGAGAACTCAGAGACACACGTAGGTAGTGACGCCCTGAAGTATACCCTGCTTTATCATCTATTTTAACCTAATTGAAACCATAACTTTCAAAATGAACATCATGTTTTATTGAAGAAGACTTGGAATCAGTGATTGAGGCCATAAACTCATCAGGAAACTGTTCACCGAGGTAACAAATCAAGTCAGAAGTAGGGGCATTTTTTCATAAGCTTACATACAATCTGACTGCTGGCCATAAGAAAAATTAAGGTTTAAGGAACTTCCATATTGTCTTCACTTTTCAGACCCTGAAAGCTCTGTCAATGTTTTATCCAGTCTTCGTGCACCTCTTACAAAAACCAACTTAATGGTCATGTTTAACAGACTGAGGCAGCGTGCTATATGAGGAAATAAAGTAAGTGATGTTAAACGTTTTACATATTTTACAAGGACAAACAGATTTTATGAGTCACTGGTAAATTAATCACAAGGTTAAAGATAATTTGTTTTTATTATAGTAAATTGTAATTCCATTTATTACAGCAGGCTCAGTGTTACAGATACACTGTCATTTAAATTCATGGAGCTGGCAGATGTCAGGTGGTTGGTGGAGAGTCGTATCTTATTCCTGTTCTGGTTTCACTGGTCTGCATTAGTGTCAACTCTCTCTTTTAATTAATGATTTTCTTCATGAAATCCTGCATTCAAAATTAAGTTACTACCTTAAAAGCTTGCTGTGTGTACGACTATTTAAAAAGTAACTTTGAATAAACAGTTGTTGCAGTTTTGCACCAAAAATGTGAAAAAATATCAGTGACCGTATCTCATTGCAGAAAATCATAATCTTGTTCTTTACACTGGTTGTACAGTTCGTGTTGTTGTAGGTCACTTGTAGCATGAGGAGCAGGCATATAGGTAGACAGGAAGGTTTATAGAAATGTGCTTGTTCAAACAGGCGATGACAAAATCAACCAACTTTTTGTCATTCTGCATAAACAAGATCACGACATCAGATTAAATTAGAATCTTTCTGCTGTAGGTTTTTGCTTCACTACTGAGATGTGCAAACAAAGTGAACAATAAAAACTCAACTCTGTCATTGTTTTGTATTGTACAGATGTTTCTCTTTAAGTTTGTTTGTAAGGTTCGTTTTGCTGTTACGCTGAGCAACAGTCCATAAAAGACTGATGATTAAATGATACGATTTGATGACAAGTCATGGCTTTTTGTCATCCCGTAAGACCAACCAGGTTTCTGTCATACACAGTCGGCATTTTTGCATTTTTGCAGATGTAACCTGGTCGCATCATTTTACAGTCCAGTGAACTGATGACCAACATCAGAGTGCAATTTGATAATTGGTGTAACTTTTATACAAATGTATCACATTATCACCTCATTCAGTGACACATGGTCAGCCTGCAAATCAAGAGATGATACATCTGTGTGAGTTTTACATTTCTATCATCTAAATAATGGCTGAAATTCTAACCGTATAATTACTCAATCGCCTCTCAAGTGTTTATTCTCTTCCTTCTGTTTTCCATCACCTCACCTCACCTCCGTGCTACACCCCTGCTGAAGCCTTTGCCTCGAGGCTTCAGCCAGCGATTATCTCACAAGAGGGTCACTGCCAAATTGAATGCCAGAGACACTTTGGTAAACTAACACACTGCAGCACATTTCAAATCAGAGTCCCCGACTAGAAAAATTAAACTTTCCAACAACTGAGTTGTAGTTTTTGGTAAGTTTTGGCTGTCAAGTCAATTTTATTTTTATTCAGATAGTGTAAAATAAGAGATATCATAGGGCACTTTTATATAGAGCAGGTCTAGAGCATACTTTTCGTGATATCGGTTATGATGGTCAACAATTCATGCAATTCTTGTTGGGATGCTGCCTGTCAAATGGCTGAAGATTTAGCTGATTGACAGATATTTGAGGATATTCGAGAAGATTGATGGAATTAAAAGTGAGTGAGCTGAAACACACACACCGTCACTATCTTGTGTTTTGAGTAATACGGTTGAAACTCTCAGTAGGTGGAGAACATATTTAAATGAATCAATGCAATATAACACATTGCACTTTAGATCCTATTAATCAGAGTTAACAGAATGTGATCAGCTTCCAAATTGCAAAAAAAAAAAAAAATAGGGTTTTGTTCTCAACGTTTAAAGAGTAAGATTTACTTTCTCTGTACTCTTAGAGGCATGACGTGGATTGGATCACAATGATCAGTGGCTGAAAAGCAATGGTTACAAAATTAGTATCACTCAGCTGTGTGAATGATAGTTTTGAAATATATTAACTGTTATTTGTCATCTTGCAGTGTTCTCTCCTTTAAAGAAAAATAACCCGATGGCAGCACTGAATTAATTTATCTTTAGTATTCATCCACGATTTTGTTCCCATATCTGTTCATGTCAAAAGTTTTGTGTTTAACTTTTAAAAAACAGCAGCAGAACATTGTCCTCTGACGTTAACGTCTTGCATGCATGTGTGGATGCACACAGACACAAGCGCTGAGACCCCAGCATGCTTCCTGCTGTCCAGCTGTCCACCTTATTGCACTTCACTGCACGCTCGCTCTTTTCATCCTCTGTCCTGCTGGAGTTGTCCCGCAGACGTTCCCCCTATGATACAAACATATATAACTCCAACACTAAAAACAATGAGCTGTTTGCTGGAGACGGTCAGTTTGGAGCTTGTGTGTTTATGTGTGGTTGCATGTTTCCGTGTGTGTGTGTGTGCGTGTGTGTGTGTGTGTGTGTGTGTGTGTGTGTGTGTGTGTGTGTGTGTGTGTGTGTTCACTGAGCTAGAACAGGGAGCATTAGGAGGTGTCTTTTGTTGCTCCTGGGGGGCTACTGTGCTCAGTCCTAATAGGAGTCTTGTGCCTGCCGTTGTCCCAGGGGAGGGCTTCTGAATGAGGGGGTCTAACTTCACACACACCCCCCTTCCTCCTCCATCCCCAGCTCGAGCCCGGCCTCCCCCACCACCCTCTCCCGTCCCTTGGGACTGGCCGAGAGACAAAGAGGGAGTGCGGCTGGGGTGGGATGGGATGTTTGAGGGGGTGCACTGTGGCCCCTGTCTTATTAGAAGGGTCGTGAACGTGTCACGATGATTAATATGCCGAGGTGCGTGGGGATACCCTAGAGTCACATTTATTCAACATGAAGGCTCCCAAACACACACTCACCACAAAATGGCACATTTGCATTTCCCATTAAGAAAAGAAAATATAGATATATATGCAAATGAAACTCCTATCTAGGTTTATACCATTATGCATTATCCATTTGGACTTTAACAATAAGTGACCATTTCTCTCCCCACACCGCTTCAGCTGCAGATTTTCACCTGATTGGGACGAATTACAGCACGTGTACACAATATGCTCACGATCGCCTTTCAAAAGTTTGGATATAAAAACTGAAATGTGGAGGTCATTTTG